>JASPKZ010009354.1:347500-734505 GCA_030220185.1 Diploptera punctata | reverse complement strand
GTTAATTTCCAACACGCATGGATAAATAATTTTACCATCAAAGCGTGGGGCTTTTTTATGATTTTTACATTTTCTCCTTCTGAGATACGTTAACTTTTCACTAATATCTGTTCATTATCAAATATATCAATTGACAAAGAGCACCCCACGCTTTTGATGGTAAAGTTATTTATCCCAAGCGTGTTGGAAATTAAAATTATTTTTAATTTGTTTAGTTCTGTTTTCTAATAAAGCGTGTCGTTTTAGTTTTTTTTAAACTATTATTTATTATATATTCAAAACATTAATTTGTTATTTTCTCGTTGTTCTAATTTTTAATTTTGTGAAAAATAATATATATTTTATCAAATTCATGAAAACACAAAGTACATGGATTTTGTTCGTAAAGTATTGCATCATGACATGACCTTGACTGCACGTGCTGGTTTCCAGTCTCACAGTCAGCGGGAAATCCCTCACTTATGACGACGGCTGATCTAATGCATTCAACTCGAATATTTGCAGTCAGTGCTGGCTTAGCCTTGACTTGGTTAAAACAGTTTATACCATAGAGAAACTTCGAAGTTGATAAGTCCGCAACCTATTATACCGGTTTTTATTATTTTGATTTCCTGCTGATTCTGGCCAGGATTTTAGAAACATTTATGACATTATTATATTGTCATTCATTCTTTACAAGTATACAAAGTTTCAAGTCGATCCAATGATTTTAAGTGGGTGAAAATCGTATTGAAAGATTCCGTTACAGACACTTTTTTTGATTTTCTGATGATTCTGGCCATGATTTTAGAAAAAACATTATGAAATTATTGTATTGTCATTGGTCCTTTACAAGTATACAAAGTTTCAAGTCGATCCAATGATTTTAAGTGGGTGAAAATCGTGTTGAAAGATTCCGTTACATAATTACACAGGCACTTTTTTAATTTTCTGATGATTCTGGCCAGGATTTTAGAAAAAATGATGAAATTATTATATTGTCATTGGTCCTTTACAAGTATACAAAGTTTCAAGTCGATCCAATGATTTTAAGTGGGTGAAAATCGCGTTGAAAAATTCTGTTACATAGATAGATACAGGTCAAGCTAATACAAAGCGTTTAAAAAAGTATGGATGGATCACCGGAGTCTAGTGGTAGGAAAGTGGGGAATGTTGTGGTAGGTGTGCTAGAAAATAATTAAATAGTTTCCAATCGGTGTTTTCTATTAGCATGCAGAGAAATATCAACATCGAATCATATAACAATGGCTCGCTTATTCAATGAATCTCTCAAGTTGTTATGGCCAAACGGGGTGGAATTTGATAATGTTTTACTCTGACTTACGGATGCTGCCCCGTATATGAAAAAGGCAGCAGAAGGTCATTCTGTAAGCTTCCCTAACAGGATACGTGTAACTTGTATAGTACATGGTTTACACAGAGTATGTAAGCAGGTACGTACTTTTTTTTTGTAAGCCCATGTTTTCGTATAGATGTCATTTTGAATGGTCCGTGGTCAGCGTTCCGCCTCATACTGACATCTAGGAAACCAAGGTGTACTAGGACGAGAAAATTCGGTAAATTTTGCTTAGAGGCCTTTTCATTCAGGCTTAAGGATCTTTTACGAGCCTGAAAATCTTCAGACTCGGGAACCACTGCTTAAAGTCCCTCCCGGAGGACTTGCTCCTTGGATTTTTCCGTCCTAAAAAATCCATCGACCCCGGCCGGGTGTGAACCCGCGACCCTCGGGACCAGAGGCAAGGAGCATAACCACTAGTCCACCGCGGCCGGTATCCTGAAATGAACAAATTCATTTCAAACGGGGGAAAAGTGTTTGTTAAAGCTCCAACAAGAATTCACTTGTTCAGAGCAAACAATCCAGATCTTACACTTCCACCTAGACCCATTGGGGGACGTGGTTAGAAGCATAGTATATTATGCGAACAATTTCGAAACTTTTTAATCAGTGGTAGATGAACTAAATAAGGATGATGCTTCATCAATTTAAATTCTTCAGAATTTACTTAAAAACAATATATTAAAAAAATGTACATATCAGCAAATTTTGGTTTCTTGTGCCACTCTATAAAAAATAGAGACTTCAACCTTATTATTGACTGAGACAATTAATGAGGTGAATGGCATTAAGAAAAAAATTAATTCATTCAAAGATCCCAAAGCAGAAGCTATTAAACAAAAATATAAAAGTGTTTTCGAAAAAAAAGTGATGGATTTCATACTATGTGTAAAATTGCCAAAGTCTTCGAAGGGCAAGTAGACATTGGGGAAGTTGAAAATGTGTGTCAGTGACATTTCTTTGATTAAATATGCAAGACTATCTTCCTGTAATGTTGAACGGTCCTTCTTCCGGTATCGTGCATTGTTCCGAGAAAACCGACATCGCTTTGTGATGAAAAACTTGGAGAAAGATTTCATAGTTCATTGTAACAGCGAGTTATTTTAACACTCCAGGGTCTCAACATGAATGGTGAGTGATTTTTATAATAGATATTTTTAAATTGTATAGTATAAACACAATATTTTTGCATTTTATAACATATTTTCTCCTTTTTACTACATAAAAAAATATCTTAAAGTTTTTATTTAGCACATAAAAATCCGTTCCCTAATCATAAGAATGTTGTATGAAAAATAAGAACAAATTATTCTTAAGTTCTTAGATAAACATATGGTTGAGGATAATACCAAATTATAGAATACATCAGATTTTCGCCTGAGCAGTTTTATCAGGTTTTGAATTTAATAGAAGACGAAATTTAGGTACAGCCATAATATCCCTAAGATACATTACAATATTTAGGCATACAGCTTTTATTTATTTCTTCATCAGTGAGATCGTAAAACAGGCCTAAAGACTTGGTTGAAAGATGAAGAAGAAGAAGAATATTTATTTATTTATTTATTGACTAAGTTCAAGCCACAATAAATGTTTTTTTTTTCTGTTCATCTCTGTAGGCCTAATCTTTCATGCTCATACTGCAGAACTCGATGATTTGCAACAAAACTGATCAAAATTTCGTCGTTAAATTTGCTAAAGTTGCAAAATAAGCGCTGTTTTGCCGACATTTTGTCATAAAATCTTTGTTTGTTTTTAGCAATTACGCAAATGAGTACGGATAATAGCTTCTGTAATCTTTGGAAACGCCGGCAAATTGCGTTCGGAATTCAAGTAGTTCAAATACACAACGCATCACTCACCAGCGCTCCGCGTTGTAGAGAAACCACGTGCGTTCAAAAACAAGGAGAGCGATTACGACTTTTTACGCTGGCGCTTTGCGTTGTAGATAAACCATAGCTTAAGCTTTGGTTTATTATACAGCGAGTATCGTCCGATGCATTTCTTCGGCAACTATCGCTCGGCATTGTTCATACGATACTGGTTTCACTTCTTCTTCGTCATACAAGGGATAAGCAAGCCTGTTGGCTCGTCCCGGTTTCACGAAAGCTAGAATTGTTTAAATTGTTCAGACAATTTTCTGTGTGGGCGTCCAACATTTCTCCTTCCGTGAGGTTTATAATTCAGCAATAATTTTGGAAATCTTTCTTCTGGCATTCTATCAACATGTTCTTTCCAGGCGTTCCTATATCTAATTATTCGATCTGTAAGTTTGAAAATGGTCAGTTCCTTTCTTATATATTAATTTATTTTCTTATCCAGCAGAGTATATCCTGCTATATTTCTTAAAAATATCATCTCAATTGCTTCCAATCTTTGTTCTTGTCTTTTAGTGATCGTCCAACATTCTGATCCATACATCAATACAGGAACATCCGTTACTTTGTAAAATTTCATTTTTGTTTCTTTTCTTGAATTTTTAAGGGTCCTTTCAATAGTGCCACACATTATATTAAATTTATTAATTTTATCATTAATATCTTCAATTTTAACATATGACAAATTGAAACTTAAGTATTTAAAATTATTCACTTGCTCCAAAATGTTATCATTAATTACTATTATTGCTCTTAAGGTATCATGTTCTTTAAATGCTAAAATTTTAGATTTACGGAGGATTGTTTCCAATCTCTGATAACGATTTGCCAAGTAGACTGTGACGTTGGAGTGTGAGTCATCAGGACAGGAGCGTGCGAGGTGATCAAACCAGTCACTGTGCTGCTTCTGTTACACTCATGCGCGTGTTGCTCTCATAATGCCTAAAAGATAGACCCGTTTTGGGAAGGGTACATTACTGCCCTTTCCGACGCTAATTATAGTTATTCCGCGATTATTGAGGCTTGCAAAAACGTAATTTTATGGTGTCAAAGTGTGGAATTAGCTCAGTGCTTAATAAAAGGGAAACAGTTGCTGGGGATCAATCCAAAAAGGAAAAAAAAAAAAAAAACGAGCAAATCCACGACCTGCTACTACCCGCACCCCAGATGTAATCAGAAAGGTCAAGGTCCTCATCTCTGCTGGTAACCCTGCCACACAAAGGGTGATTGCGAACAGATTGGGAATATCCCTTAAAACTGTAAACACCATAATAAACAAAGAGAAGCGCCACAAAAGCAGGGTTCATAAATTGTTGCCACGTCACATTGCCGAATGCCGCACCAACAGCAGGAAACTATGAAAAGCACCTGGCAGGAGAAAAATGGAAATTTTTAGTCACACTTGATGAAGCATATGTTTATCTAGGAGACTGCAACAAACCCCGAGAAAGGGGTGAAAAAATTTTCAAAAGTGGTATGCCGAATGCAGAGAAAGTTACTCCAATGGATTTATGGTCATCGCGGGATATTGCTACAATGAAAAACTGACCATTCGTAGAGTAGCTAAAAAGGCCAAAATCAACTCCCAGTACTACCAGGAAGAAGTTCTCACCCCAATTTACCCGACTGAAATCCCAGCTCTCTATGGTACAGACAAAAACCAAGTCTGGTTGCACCAAGACAAGGCCTCCAGTCACACTTCGGGTTCAACCCTGACATTCCTGGAGAAATGGAGCAGGAAACTGGAATACCTGCTATTCCATTCAGCAACATCCCAGTGAAGTCTCCTGATGCATCACCGATGGACTTTGTGTCTTTGGACTCTTCAAAAGGGCACTGGGAAACAGGCGTCCTCGAACAATAGACAGTCTCTTGAAAGCTTATAAAGAGGATTGGGAACTTCTAGACATGGCTGTGCTGCATAAGAGTCTTCTGCAGCGGAAACTCCGATGCCGAACCATAGCTCGGGTGAAGAGCCATCAATTAGAGCATGCTCGATGGTGGAGACACGGCTATTCTTAAGGTAAAACTTAAAAATCATTTGTTATGAGAGATTAGAAACAACCCTCCATATTCTTTGAAATTTTAAAATTATAATTGGCATTTATTTTTTCCAAATTAAAAATATATCTTTGTAGATCATCTTCTGAACTGGAAATCACTATTGGTTTCACATGGAGAGAATATCATTCATCGTTTATGGAACTGTCGCCAGATGGTACTACATTTGTGGGAAATCGGAATGAGCAACTTTTGAATAAATTCTAAAACGGCTTATAAGAAATGGTTGTGTACAAACCAGCCCCTGCATAACCCAATGAAATAATTTACATACATATTATTTAGTAAACTATAAACTAATCTGATGTACCTAACAAAATGAAGTGAGTGGACATTTATTTTTTTTAAATATGTTTTGGAATTAATGCGAATGTTGGTCATTCACAGATGTGTCCTGCCATCTGGCGGTTTTAATTTTATAAGCGTTCGCGCTTGTGCACTACGATTCAATAGAACTTTGAAAAGTCATTGAGAAGTAAATGGCATAATTTGCATACATAAATAAATATTTAATTACTTCCTTAAACAAAGTTTTAAGTATCGTTACAAAACATTTAAAATAGTACGAAATATTAATAAAGATGGAAAAAGTACCTAGAGCAACATCATCATAAGAATGGAAAGTTATACAACAAATTATTCACAAAAATGAAAGGGTCATGACGCTGAAAGGTCGTCGGCACCAACAGCCACACTCAATGACACAACCAGTAGTAGAGCCGGAATCCAAATTTTAATGTCATAGTTTCTTCTTTCTTATTAAATTGTTTTTTTTATCACTTTTGTTTGTAAATTTCAACATTTTCTCTGTAAAGTCTAGTATGGTAATGTAGTGTTTTGACCAAAATTTGGGTTTCATCATCATGTTCTTTATTTGTTTGTTTGTTTTACACTGTTCAATTCTGTATTAGAGCATGCCATAAAATCCTTGGAGAATGAAGAAGGCCTCTAACTCAATGGTATTAATTTTAATTTATGCTGATGTAGCATTATTGAGCGATAACGAGGAGATATACTAAGGGCCAACACCCACACTCTATTTAATAACACTAAGAAATTGAGGCTGGAAGTATATGTTCACACATAGAACTGCGTTCTATAATCTTATATATATATATATATATATATATATATATAAAAATTAATGTTTGTTTGTTTGTATATTTGTTTGTTTGTTCGTGCTTTATGCGCGGCCATATCGTTGATCCGATTGTGATGGGGTTTTTTGCAAAATGTTCAGGAGATTCCCGGGATGGACATAGGCTATAAGAGAGTTGTGATACTCAACTCCTACACCCTTAAAAGTCGCCCTTTGTAGTGTAAAACGTGAAAAAAGTAGCTCTTTGGACGCATAAATGGCCTACGCTGCCTAAACCATAACAAATACACAAAATTAATGTACACAGAATTGAATATCTCAAAAAGCTCTACAAAAACATCCGCGACAGCATATGTTTATCTCTTACAGATAACTCACAAAATCCACTCTTGTCTTTCATTGATACCAATAGTCCCTTATCTCTTACGGATAACTCACAAAAACCATTTTTGTCTTTCATTGATGCCAAGAGTCTCGCGCCGTAGCCGAGTGGTTAAGGCAAGAAGTCTCGGCGCAGAACTTCGGGACTTACGCTGGTTCGAGTCTCTACGGGGGAAGAAATTATTCTCATGGAATGTCGGCCAGTATGGAACCGGTGCACAGTGGGTCAGAAATGAAATCTAGCTGGGGGGGGGGATGAAGTGTTTTGACTCACTCTCATCAATTTATCTTTTTTTTTTCACTCTAATATAATTGTTATATTGTTCTTAACTTATCTGCAAAGGAGGGTACAATTCTAATGTTCATGACTGTGTGACGTACACATTCACACTTCTTGAGCCACAACAGAAGGCTGTAAGAGGTTTTCTTGCGAACTTATTTAATAATATCTAATTATGTCCTAATTTCTGAATTTTATGGTAAAAAAAGTAACATATTTTTATCGTCCGCCCATGACATGAGAATTGAACGTTCGGGCAGGACAACGTCTGCCGGGTACGCTAGTGTGTATATAAAAATGTTTGTTTGTTTGTTTGCTTGTTCGTATTTTATGCGCTGCCATATCGTTCATTCGATTGTGATGGGGCTTTTTGCAAAATGTTCAGGAGATTCCCGGGATGGACATAGGCTATAAGAGAACTGCGATACTCAACTCCTACACCCTTAAAAATCACCCTTCGTAGTGAAAAACGTGAAAAAGTTAGCTTTTTGGACGCTTAAACGGCTTACGGCTGCCTACGCCAAAACAACTATACAAAAATTAATGTACACAGACAAGAATTGAATACCTCATAAAAAAACTCTACAAAAATATACCGCGTAAATATATGTTTATCTTTATCACGGAAAACTCCCAATAACCAGTTTTATCTTTCATTGATGCCAAGAAGATTGGGATAAGTAGATTCAGTCCATTGGCAAGCGTAGCAGCGCGAACAGGCGAGTATTCTAATTGACGGATAACTCACAATAATGATTTTTTTCTCTCAGCTCATTATATTCTAAGTGGATCGTGATAGGTATTATATTTCCGGCAACCGTCGGATAATCAGCAGGTGGGTATCTAAAATTAATTATAACATACATTTTTCTCTTTTACTTAAACATACAAACATTCATTTTTGTCTTTGAGCTCATTTATGCCAAGAAGATTCGAATAAGTAGATTCCCTGGCAACTCCGGGTAATCAGCACGGGGTATATAAAATAATTACGATATAAATTTTTCCTTTCACTTATTCAACTATACATAAAAACACATTAATTTTCGTCTTTCAGCTTATTTGTGCTAAGAAGAATCGGGATAAGTAGATTCCCGGTCAACGATGAGTAATTAGCATGGGGTATCTAAAATGATTACGATATAAATGTATAATTATTTTTTCTTCTGGTTATTCAACTAAATATAAAAACACATCAATTTTCGTCTTTCAGCTCATTTATGCCAGGAAGATTCGAATAAGTAGATTCCCGGATAACGCCCTATAATCAGTACGAGATATCTTAAAATAATTACCATATAAATTTTTCCTTCTGGTTATTCAACTAAACATAAAAACACATTAATTTTCGTCTTTCAGCTCATTTATGCCAGGAAGATTGGGATAAGTAGATTCCCGGGTAACGTCCTGTAATCAGTACGAGATATCTTAAAATAATTACCATATACATTTTTCCTTCTGGTTATTCAACTAAACATGAAAACACATTAATTTTCGTCTTTCAGCTCATTTATGCCAGGAAGATTGGGATAAGTAGATTCCCGGGTAACGCCCTGTAATCAGTACGAGATATCTTAAAATAATTACCATATAAATTTTTCCTTCTGGTTATTCAACTAAACATAAAAACACATTAATTTTCGTCTTTCAGCTCATTTATGCCAGGAAGATTGGGATAAGTAGATTCCCGGGTAACGCCCTGTAATCAGTACGAGATATCTTAAAATAATTACCATATAATTTTTTCCTTCTGGTTATTCAACTAAACATAAAAACACATTAATTTTCGTCTTTCAGCCCATTTATGCCAGGAAGATTGGGATAAGTAGATTCCCGGGTAACGCCCTGTAATCAGTACGAGATATCTTAAAATAATTACCATATACATTTTTCCTTCTGGTTATTCAACTAAACATGAAAACACATTAATTTTCGTCTTTCAGCTCATTTATGCCAGGAAGATTGGGATAAGTAGATTCCCGGGTAACGCCCTGTAATCAGTACGAGATATCTTAAAATAATTACCATATAAATTTTTCCTTCTGGTTATTCAACTAAACATAAAAACACATTAATTTTCGTCTTTCAGCTCATTTATGCAGGAAGATTGGGATAAGTAGATTCCCGGTAACGCCCTGTAATCAGTACGAGATATCTTAAAATAATTACCATATACATTTTTCCTTCTGGTTATTCAACTAAACATAAAAACACATTAATTTTCGTCTTTCAGCTCATTTATGCCAGGAAGATTGGGATAAGTAGATTCCCGGGTAACGCCCTGTAATCAGTACGAGATATCTTAAAATAATTACCATATAAATTTTTTCTTCTGGTTATTCAACTAAACATGAAAACACATTAATTTTCGTCTTTCAGCTCATTTATGCCAGGAAGATTGGGATAAGTAGATTCCCGGGTAACGCCCTGTAATCAGTACGAGATATCTTAAAATAATTACCATATACATTTTTCCTTCTGGTTATTCAACTAAACATAAAAACACATTAATTTTCGTCTTTCAGCTCATTTGTGCCAGGAAGATTGGGATAAGTAGATTCCCGGGTAACGCCCTGTAATCAGTACGAGATATCTTAAAATAATTACCATATAAATGTTTCCTTCTGGTTATTCAACTAAACATAAAACACATTAATTTTCGTCTTTCAGCTCATTTATGCCAAGAAGATTGGGATAAATAGATTCCCGGGTAACGCCCTGTAATCAGTACGAGATATCTTAAAATAATTACCATATAAATGTTTCCTTCTGGTTATTCAACTAAACATAAAAACACATTAATTTTCGTCTTTCAGCTCATTTATGCCAGGAAGATTGGGATAAGTAGATTCCCGGGTAACGCCCTGTAATCAGTACGAGATATCTTAAAATAATTACCATATACATTTTTTCTTCTGGTTATTCAACTAAACATAAAAACACATTAATTTTCGTCTTTCAGCTCATTTATGCCAGGAAGATTGGGATAAGTAGATTCCCGGGTAACGCCCTGTAATCAGTACGAGATATCTTAAAATAATTACCATATACATTTTTCCTTCTGGTTATTCAACTAAACATAAAAACACATTAATTTTCGTCTTTCAGCTCATTTATGCCAGGAAGATTGGGATAAGTAGATTCCCGGGTAACGCCCTGTAATCAGTACGAGATATCTTAAAATAATTACCATATACATTTTTCCTTCTGGTTATTCAACTAAACATAAAAACCACATTAATTTTCGTCTTTCAGCTCATTTATGCCAGGAAGATTGGGATAAGTAGATTCCCGGGTAACGCCCTGTAATCAGTACGAGATATCTTAAAATAATTACCATATACATTTTTCCTTCTGGTTATTCAACTAAACATAAAAACACATTAATTTTCGTCTTTCAGCTCATTTATGCCAGGAAGATTGGGATAAGTAGATTCCCGGGTAACGCCCTGTAATCAGTACGAGATATCTTAAAATAATTACCAAATACATTTTTCCTTCTGGTTATTCAACTAAACATAAAAACACATTAATTTTCGTCTTTCAGCTCATTTATGCCAGGAAGATTGGGATAAGTAGATTCCCGGGTAACGCCCTGTAATCAGTACGAGATATCTTAAAATAATTACCATATACATTTTTCCTTCTGGTTATTCAACTAAACATAAAAACACATTAATTTTCGTCTTTCAGCTCATTTGTGCCAGGAAGATTGGGATAAGTAGATTCCCGGGTAACGTCCTGTAATCAGTACGAGATATCTTAAAATAATTACGAAATAAATAGTTCCTATTACTTATCCAACTAAACATAAAAACACATTAATTTTCGTCTTTCAGCTTATTTATGCTAAGAAGAATCGGGATAAGTAGATTCCCGGTCAACGATGAGTAAACAGCACGGGGTATCTAAAAAAATTACGATATAAATTTAGAATTATTTTTCCTTGCACTTATTCAACTAAACATAAAAATACTTTAATTTTCGTCTTTCAGCTCATTTATACCAAGATGATCGAAGAAGATTCCCAGGCAATGCCGGGTAAACAGCACGGTGTATGAAAAAATAATTAAGTTACGATACAAATATTGCCTCATAATATTCAACTAAACATAAAAACACATTAATTTTCGTCTTTCAGCCCATTTATGCCAGGAAGATTGGGATAAGTAGATTCCCGGGTAACGCCCTGTAATCAGTACGAGATATCTTAAAATAATTACGAAATAAATAGTTCCTATTACTTATCCAACTAAACATAAAAACGCATTAATTTTCGTCTTTCAGCTTATTTATGCTAAGAAGAATCGGGATAAGTAGATTCCCGGTCAACGATGAGTAAACAGCACGGGGTATCTAAAAAAATTACGATATAAATTTAGAATTATTTTTCCTTGCACTTATTCAACTAAACATAAAAATACTTTAATTTTCGTCTTTCAGCTCATTTATACCAAGATGATCGAAGAAGATTCCCAGGCAATGCCGGGTAAACAGCACGGGGTATGAAAAAATAATTAAGTTACGATACAAATATTGCCTCATAATATTCAACTAAACATAAAAACACATTAATTTTCGTCTTTCAGCCCATTTATGCCAGGAAGATTGGGATAAGTAGATTCCCGGGTAACGCCCTGTAATCAGTACGAGATATCTTAAAATAATTACCATATAAATTTTTCCTTCTGGTTATTCAACTAAACATAAAAACACATTAATTTTCGTCTTTCAGCCCATTTATGCCAGGAAGATTGGGATAAGTAGATTCCCGGGTAACGCCCTGTAATCAGTACGAGATATCTTAAAATAATTACCATATAAATTTTTCCGTCTGGTTATTCAACTAAACATAAAGACACATTAATTTTCGTCTTTCAGCCCATTTATGCCAGGAAGATTGGGATAAGTAGATTCCCGGGTAACGCCCTGTAATCAGTACGAGATATCTTAAAATAATTACCATATAAATTTTTCCTTCTGGTTATTCAACTAAACATAAAAACACATTAATTTTCGTCTTTCAGCCCATTTATGCCAGGAAGATTGGGATAAGTAGATTCCCGGGTAACGCCCTGTAATCAGTACGAGATATCTTAAAATAATTACCATATAAATTTTTCCTTCTGGTTATTCAACTAAACATAAAAACACATTAATTTTCGTCTTTCAGCCCATTTATGCCAGGAAGATTGGGATAAGTAGATTCCCGGGTAACGCCCTGTAATCAGTACGAGATATCTTAAAATAATTACCATATACATTTTTCCTTCTGGTTATTCAACTAAACATAAAAACACATTAATTTTCGTCTTTCAGCTCATTTGTGCCAGGAAGATTGGGATAAGTAGATTCCCGGGTAACGCCCTGTAATCAGTACGAGATATCTTAAAATATTACCATATAAATGTTTCCTTCTGGTTATTCAACTAAACATAAAACACATTAATTTTCGTCTTTCAGCTCATTTATGCCAAGAAGATTGGGATAAATAGATTCCCGGGTAACGCCCTGTAATCAGTACGAGATATCTTAAAATAATTACCATATAAATGTTTCCTTCTGGTTATTCAACTAAACATAAAAACACATTAATTTTCGTCTTTCAGCTCATTTATGCCAGGAAGATTGGGATAAGTAGATTCCCGGGTAACGCCCTGTAATCAGTACGAGATATCTTAAATAATTACCATATACATTTTTCCTTCTGGTTATTCAACTAAACATAAAAACACATTAATTTTCGTCTTTCAGCTCATTTGTGCCAGGAAGATTGGGATAAGTAGATTCCCGGGTAACGCCCTGTAATCAGTACGAGATATCTTAAAATAATTACCATATACATTTTTCCTTCTGGTTATTCAACTAAACATAAAAACACATTAATTTTCGTCTTTCAGCTCATTTGTGCCAGGAAGATTGGGATAAGTAGATTCCCGGGTAACGCCCTGTAATCAGTACGAGATATCTTAAAATAATTACCATATAAATGTTTCCTTCTGGTTATTCAACTAAACATAAAACACATTAATTTCGTCTTTCAGCTCATTTATGCCAAGAAGATTGGGATAAATAGATTCCCGGGTAACGCCCTGTAATCAGTACGAGATATCTTAAAATAATTACCATATAAATGTTTTTCCTTCTGGTTATTCAACTAAACATAAAAACACATTAATTTTCGTCTTTCAGCTCATTTATGCCAGGAAGATTGGGATAAGTAGATTCCCGGGTAACGCCCTGTAATCAGTACGAGATATCTTAAAATAATTACCATATACATTTTTCCTTCTGGTTATTCAACTAAACATAAAACACATTAATTTTCGTCTTTCAGCTCATTTATGCCAGGAAGATTGGGATAAGTAGATTCCCGGTAACGCCCTGTAATCAGTACGAGATATCTTAAAATAATTACCAAATACATTTTTTCCTTCTGGTTATTCAACTAAACATAAAAACACATTAATTTTCGTCTTTCAGCTCATTTATGCCAGGAAGATTGGGATAAGTAGATTCCCGGGTAACGCCCTGTAATCAGTACGAGATATCTTAAAATAATTACCATATAAATTTTTCCTTCTGGTTATTCAACTAAACATAAAAACACATTAATTTTCGTCTTTCTTCAGCCCATTTATGCCAGGAAGATTGGGATAAGTAGATTCCCGGGTAACGCCCTGTAATCAGTACGAGATATCTTAAAATAATTACCATATAAATTTTTCCTTCTGGTTATTCAACTAAACATAAAAACACATTAATTTTCGTCTTTCAGCCCATTTATGCCAGGAAGATTGGGATAAGTAGATTCCCGGGTAACGCCCTGTAATCAGTACGAGATATCTTAAAATAATTACCATATAAATTTTTTCTTCTGGTTATTCAACTAAACATAAAAACACATTAATTTTCGTCTTTCAGCCCATTTATGCCAAGAAGATCGGGATAAGTACATTCCCGGTTACGCCGGGTAATCTGCTTGGGGTTTCTAAAAGTAATAACGTTATACATTTTTCCTTTTACTTGTTCAACTAAACATAAAAACACATTAATTTTCGTCTTTCACCTAATTTATGGTAAGAAGATAGGGATAAGTAGATCCCGGGCATCTCCAGTTCATCAGCACCGGGTATCTAAAAATAATTACCGTATAAATTTATAATTATTTTTTCCTTTCACTTATTCAATTAAACATAATCGCACACCGGGTGTTAGCTAGGGTTTTATACAATCTGGTTTTTGTTTTGCATGTCGGATATTTGAATTTAAATACTATATTTATTGAAAAATAACGTTTCTTAATATTTTGTATTCTTTCATTTATGTCTTCCTGGATATTATTATGTTTATATAGTCCATTTAAACAGGAGTCCATAATTTTTTCAGTCATTGAAGTAAAAAAGTACGTCCAGATACAATTCTAAAATTTTATAAAACAATGGCTCTTCCAACTCTACTTTATGGTTCTGAAACCTGGACTCTTACTACAGGTAAATTAAATAGGATAGTAGCTGCAGAAATGAAGTTATTAAGACCTTTAGTGGGTTATACGCTTTATGATCACATGCGTAATGAAGATATCCGCAAAGCTCTCAACACACCAGCAATAACTGAAATCATTCAAAAATATCAAAATAATTGGCATGAACACCTTCTGAGGATGCCAAACAATAGACTACCTCTGCAGCTATTGAACTACAGACCCACAGGGCGAAGAGACCCAGGAAGACCTAAGAAGAGATGGAGGGATCAATTTCTTTCCTGAAGCGGAACAGGCCAATTGGCTTAATCCATGCCTGCCATTGATGATGATGAAGTATTGCCAATTTTACTGTTTGGGACTTGCTGATAGTAAGTGTCAATTCTAACAAAACCATCAGTCTTATTCAATTAAGTGGTTTATCAAATTGATGACGTACCATTTACCCTAACCTTAAATTGGAGAAACAATAATTCATTCTGCCAGTTATTTATATATTCCGGACCGCAAAGAAAACAAAATTATATAAAACTCTAAGTTATTATATAATTGAGCTATTATATACATTACTGCCCACCGCTGTGGTCTCGAGGTAGCGTGCTGCCTTGTCACGCAGCGGGCCCGGGTTCGATCCCCGGTAGGGGCAGTTTTTCTGGGTGAGGTTTTTATCGGGGTTTTTCCTCACCTGTAAGACAAATGTCAGGAAAACTTTAAGGCCCAAACGGTCCCCGAAATCATATGGCCATCATCATCATCAACACCATTATCATTATCATCCTTCACAGGTGTGGAAAGCAACGGGAAGCTACCACACCTACACAATTCCCTAGTAAAGCTGCAAGCATAGCATGAAAATGCTATGATTGCAGTGAAGGACCTGCCTTCGGGCAGAATTACTATTGATGGATATACATTACTATGTAATTTGATGCAAATGTAAGTAATTTCTACTCATTTGTTTTTCCATTGTTTTATCTAATATAAAAATGAATGTTTGTTCGTGTTTTATATTGTGAAGGGGCTTTTTTCAAAACGTTCAGGAGATTTCCGGGATGAACATAGGCTATAAGAGAGTTGTGGTACTCAACTCCTACATCCTTAAAAATCACCCTTTGTAGTGAAAAACGTAAAAAGGCTATAATTTTTTACGCTTAAATGGCTTACGCTACCTAAACCATAACAAATACACAAAAGTAATGTATACAGAATTGAAAATCTAAAAAAAAGGTCCGTGACAGCATAAATATGTTTATCTTTTACGGATAACTCACAATAACCATTTTTGTCTTTCATTGATGCCAAGAAGATCGGGATAAGTAGATTCCCGTGCAATCATAACAGCGCCCGGCGGTATTCTTTTATGGATAACTCAAAATAACGAATTTTGTCTTTCAGCTTATTTGTGCCACATACATCGGGGTACGTAGATTCTTGGGCAACGCCGGGTAATCAGCACGGGGTATCTAAAAATTGTAACGATGTCAATTTATAATTATTTTTCCTCTTACTTATTCAACTAAACGTAAAAACTGCCACGTTATGAATATATGGACAAATTTAAGTAATTTTCTATGGATCCATAATGATCCTCTCGGTTAATATACTTAATAATATTATCGGAAAACTATCAGGACCTTTAAATATTACCATCATGTTTTGCTCGGGAGTACGTTGACTCCGGGTGTAGATACCATCTCTCTTACTTGACAGATTGTAAACATTGATCCTTCCTTTACCTGGAAAATAACGTAAACATACAAGAAACCCTTATAGCCGTATACAAAATTATACAACATTCTTATGGATTTTGATAACGTACATCTTCATGATTCGCTCAACAATTATCTGATGGTGTAATGTTCGTATTATGTATTTTCTTCTTTTATACAAATTGAAGTGTTTATTCACTGTTTTATAGAAATATATATTTTTCGCATTGACACTACACTGATAACAGAACTCCCCCCCTTTTTTTTCACACGCATTGTTTTACTCTCGCGTTTCACTTTCACTATATCCACACATCTATAACTAAAATCTTATCTACGTTACAATAATATGTATGCACAGAGTGGGCCTTGCTATGAACCAGTCCTGAATCATGTTTCGGATAATGTTTTCATTAAAATAAATTTAGTTCCAATTAAAATAGTGACTCTTTAAATAAGGTTTTATACGAGTGGATCTGTTTATCCATTGTTTATATAATATATTTCTTCATTAATTAGCTGTTATTTATGTTTTTACGATCTGCATAATGCTTTAGTTTTAATAATTTTTAATCATATCGTTTATCATGTAGTAATGTATTTTGGTTATTCTATTAATTTCACAGATTTAGATGGAAGGGTTGTTGAGTTGAAGAGAAGGCCTTATGGCCTTAACTCTGCCAGCTAAAATAAAGCATAATTAAAGCATAATAATAATTATTATTATTATTAATTATTATAGATTCCTTTTACAATAAGAAAGTAAACAAATTATGGTCTCAATTATATTTGTAATCATTCCGAGTTTCAAGTAATCGTTTAAAACCTCCGCTCCAAGCTTTCGGGTGTTGGTGTTTATTGACGCTTCACTATATATATATATATATATATATATATATATATAATAATAATAATAATAATAATACTTTATTTATTCTGGCAGAGTTATATATATATATATATATATATGTGGTAAATAAAAATATTCATTAACATTTAATTATTATTCTCTTAACTCTTTGTATTGAAGTAAGCGTGGACTTATCTCTCTCTTACGTGAAACCTGACTTTTATTAAATACAAACCTAGCTCGTCTCATACAAACTTCTAATTGCCAGAGTCTGTAGCTGGGCCCACGTTTACAGACAATTTCATCTTTCTTTAGGTATACCACTCATAGGTTATCTATAAACATCAATGCTCTTATATCACAGCTAATCTTTCTTTCTTTCTTTCTTTTAATATTATTATCTAATCCGATTCCGATTGAGGGTCTTTCCACTTTTCAGCGGTTGGCCTTTTACCAGCCGGCTGCTGGCCCTTCACATCCACATGTGTCAATCACAGAGGTAGATGATCAACAGCCAGTGTAGGGGTGACATGTGGTTAGCATGTCGAGTCTCCCAGCCGTTATAACTGGTTCCTCAACCTGGAGCCGCTACTTATTGTAGCTACCCAATTGCCTCACGATGCTGGGTGGGCACCGGTCCCATATTGGCCGAAATACCATGAGAAAATTTTTTCCCCATGGAGTCTCGAACCAGCGCAAGTCCCGTAGCTCTGCGGCAAGGCTTCCTACCTTAACCGCTCGGCTACGGCGCGGGACTATTTTATCTAATCATGAAAGGATTGGAAACGTGCTCTACAGCACTCAAATCTCAGGTTCAAGTTCACTACGAGACAGCTAAACAATTCGTAATAAAACGACATCAAGATTCCTTAACTAAAATTAAGTATATAATTAATATTGTATGATAAACACAAACAATATAATTAGCTGTCAAACTTGAATATGAACACAATAAATACCTAACAATAATGAACAGTCGTAATATAAATATACATAATGAATCCTTACATTCTTCACTATAGTGGCTAAAGTCCTCAATCATACAAACAAATACGTTTTCTTAGCAGCTTCTTCCATAGAAAACGGAACAGTCTTCAGCCAGGGGATCTTCCCTTGATTCCCGGCGACCTCACAGAGGACAGAGAAGAAAGTGGACAAGTTTCGCGTACATGCCATAAGCGGCGCTAGTGTAGAAAAACTAACGACATCTAAATTTTTTCCATTTTTTCTGGTACTAATATGAAATTCAGCACTGCCTGGTGGTAAAATTATGAATTATAATTATATAACGCCATCTGGTGAATAATCATGAAATTGAACTTTTATAGGAATAAATAACGTTTTAATTAATCTTAAATTATGGAATTATTTATACCCAGCCTCTCAGACCTAAAGTTTTTTTTTATTTTAACATATGGGAAAAATGGAAATAAATAAAACATGTTGATTTATTTTCGTTTATTAAAATTTAAAAACATGCATTATGAGCTCTTTTAATAAATAAGTACAATTGACCTACCCCATTTATTCTCACATACATATTTTATACACTATTTATTAAAGAACCTTAGCCATGTCGTACTTCTGATGTCCAAAATAAAGTCACATTTTTAAAATGTTTATTAGAAATGGCTGTACACTAACATCACTCTTCCTAACCTAACAAATCATAGAATTTTATCACGTCTAGTAGGTTTATCTTTGAAAATAGATTCACATTAAAAACGTAAACAAGCTTGAATTTACTTACAAATTAGAGTAAAATAAAATCTAAGTAATGATTTTAACTTTTGATAATATATAATGTATACAGTACCGTCTACATAGAACGAAAGGATAGCAGTTAAAAAATTTAATTTACAAAATGGCTAATTTTGCATAATCCCGAGTGAACACGCCGTTCACGACGCCGTGTGCCTTGTATTTGTTTTATTTAGTTACATATTCTGTTACTACGAAACAGCGCTACCATTGTAGTTTATCGTAAACGACCGAAATTTTTTAGATGTCACTGTACCCAGTTTTCCCTCTATTCGAAGTTTCTCTATGGGCGACCTTCCCAAACTTGAACTGCGACTGTTAATGATACATGTCTCCGCCACAGAGAACCAGAGAAAAAAGTGGACAAGTTTCGCGTACATGCCATAAGCGGCGCTAGTGTAGAAAAACTAACGACATCTAATTTTTTTTCGATTTTTTGGTACTAATATGAAATTCAGCACCGCCTGGTGGTAAAATGATGAATTATAATTATATAACGCCATCTGGTGAATAATCATGAAACTGAACTTTTATAGGAATAAATAACGTATTAATTAATCTTAAATTATGGAATTATTTATACCCAGCCTCTCAGACCTATTTTTTTTTAATTTTAACAGAAGGGAAGAATGGAAAGAAATAAAACATGTTAATAATTTTCGTTTATTAGAATTTAAACACGTGCATTATGAGCTCTTTTAATAAATATGTACAATTGACCTACCCCATTTATTCTCACATACATATTTTATACACTATTTATTGAAGAACCTTAGCCATGTCGTACTTATGATGTCCAAAATAAAGTCACATTTTTAAAATGTTTATTAGAAATGGCTGTACACTAACATCACTCTTCCTAACCTAACAAATCATAGAATTTTATCACTTCTAGTAGGTTTATCTTTGAAAACAGATTCACATTAAAAACGTAAACAAGCTTGAATTTACTTACAAATTAGAGTAAAATAAAATCTAAGTAATGATTTTTAACTTTCGATAATATATAATTTTTACAATACCGTCTACATAGAACGAAAGGTTAATACGTGAATTAACAGTTAAAATTTAAATTTACAAAATGGCTAATTTCCCACAATCCGAGTGACGCCGTGTGCCTTGCATTTGTTTTATTTAGTTACATATTCTGTTACTACGAAACAGTGCTACCATTGTAGTTTGCTAATTGTAGTTCATCGTAAACGACCAAAATTTTTTAGATGTCACTATACTCAGTTTTCCCTCTATTCGAAGTTTCTCTATGGTCTCCGCGTCTCGGACATAAGCATCGGCGCACACCAAATCGCGCCGATGACGTAAGGAGGGGAAAGAGCACAGAACATAGTCTTTAACAACCACAGAGGATAACAAGTTACGTGACATTACGTCACGGCAGTAATTTTTCGTCATCACGGCACAGTATGATTTATTATTGTTAATATTATTCAAATCTAGATGGGCATCTTGCTTGTTCGATTAGCAAAAGCGTAATTATCATTTCATTAATCAGACGACAATCTTATACTTCGCGCGTAAATCCGCTCCTTGATACAGAATTGCGTAATTATAATCTTCGTTGTACCTCGATACTAACGGCAATAACTTTAAATCAACTTATTCATCATTTGCATTCGCATAAAACATAATGATAAAGGGTTTTCCTGCCCTCGACAATATTAATAATCTTGTGTGATACCAACACACATACATAACTGCCTCCGTAGGCTTCAATATCGTAATAAAATCATATATATCCTGTATATTAATTATTGACAAATTCCGCGCGCTGCGCTATCATTTAATTGATGAACCGACCTTTCAATTATCTACATCATACTTCACGTTTCTTATTTAGTTTCAATGCCTATAAGGTCTGATTATTTAATCAAGAATAATATTCATTTGTTGCACCCTCATTAATGGTATTTGTATCTCATTCACGCTAATTATTATACTTTGATTATACGAAGAATGACTCAGGAGCACTAATTAACTTCACTTGAATATTATAATTATTTGGAATTAAAATGAATATAATATTTTCACTTTGGCAACACTATGTTACTCATTACATCCCGCAACTAACTGCATAATCAACTTAGTCATTTCTACTGAGATATTTTCTCTCTTTGATTTTATAGCCACTGCTATTTAATTATTACTAATGTTTCATGCACACAGATCCGCCGTAAATTAACAAGTTCCAAAATTTCAAAACAACAAAAATAAATCTCACGTGTATACGATTATGTCGTACATATATAAATTCTAAAAACAACTGTTATTCTATTTTTTATGTTAATACAAAAGATTGTTATTACCACTCTTGTCATTTCATTAGTCACCATATTATAATTGTAGGAGCTTTGTGCCCCCCTCCTCTCGATATTAAAGCCTATTAATCGAGGGATATTATAATTCCCTCTGCTTTTTATTTTATTTATTTAAACTATCATTTTCCATTGTAATTAATTATTCTAAGTGGTTGAGGTTAATTACCTATTTAATATGATTCAATACAACATTCATTGTTATTTCTACTTATTGCTTTATTTATTTTTATTTATATACAGAATTTTAATGTTTACACATCTTTCTGTGCCTAAAGTTTTATTTTTTTTTGTCTCTCTCCATCCAATGCATGTCCTCCAGTCCTCTTGCTCTCATTCCAGTTCTTATTTCCTGCATCCATGAGTTTCGAGGTCTTCCTCTCCTCCTTCTTCCAGGTGGACACAATTCCAATGTTTTCCTGGGTAATCTTTCTTCTTACATTCGTCGTACGTGCCCATACCAATTTAATTGCTTATACCGTATATAATCTACTATTGAATAACCAATATTCATTTTTTCTCTTATGACAATATTTCTTATTTTGTCTAATTTTGAACATCTTGCTGCTCTCCTCAAGAAATCCATTTCCATCGACATAAGTTTTTGTTCTAAGTTTTTGTTGAATTTCCAAACTTCAGCTCCATATGTGATAGTACTTCTCACTATTGAATTTAATATTTGTAACTTATTTTTCCTGGTTATGTGTCTGTTCCATAAGACTCCATTCATCATTGCTGTTACTGCTCTACCTTTGTTTATTCTGTTCTTAATATCACTTTTTGTTTATCCTCTTTATCTAATTTTACTCCCAGATACTAAAATTCTTCACATACTCTAATATACCCCTTTTCATCTTCTAATATCGAATCTTGGGTTTCGGCTCCACATCCCATATAAAATGTTTTTTTCTAAATTTATTTTCAAACCCCAGTTATCGTATTCGTCCAATAATGTTCTGAACATAAACTCCATGTCTTCATATTCTTGAGCAATTATTATCTGGTCATCCGCAAATAACAGTGTATATATTGTATCTGTTGATCCATCTCCAATTGGTACTCCCATTCCTGAACATTTTTTGCTCCAGTTTGACAGTGCTTTATGTATAAATATGTTAAATAATGTTGGTGATATGCTACAACCTTGACGAAGGCCTTTTGTTGCTTTAATTTCGTCTGATATATATTTTCCAATTTTTATTTTAGATACTGCATTTTTATACAATTTTTATTGCATTAATAATTGTATCGTTTATGGCCATATCTTCTAATGCTTCCCACAACTTTTGTAAAGGTACAGTGTCATATGCCTTTATACAGGGGATGATTGGAAAACAGAAGCTCAAGATTGGGATGTACAGAGAGCTTATGTCCGCGCGGCTATGAACCTACGGGTTCAATAGAGCCAGTGAGTCAGTTATTTAATTCTTTGTTTTATTTATCAAACGTTTGCTATGGTCGATTTTAAAATTTGCAGTTCCTCTTATGATCCTGCAATCTTGTCCGGGAATGGGGATCTCGTTTATATTTAGCTGGACGTTAGTACATTACCGGTTTTCTGTATTGGTTTGAAGATTGTCAAGACATTTTTTTTTCTGCTTTTTGGAGTATAAAAAAAAAGTCCAAATCTAACAAGTTTTGGGAAAGCAAGAACGCAAACACATTAATTAGATCTGGTTAACACATGACCAAGGAAAACAACTTTAATAGTTTAACATGTGGACATCGAATAAAACATTTTAGTAATCCCACTAGGTGGCCGTACACTGAATAACTATTTTTGTAAGGAAAATCTAAATATATAAGTTACTCCTTGAAAATAGCATTATTTTAATTAAACGGCTGATAAAGGCAAAATGAACATTTATTTCCACTGAGTCAAAAGCAGTGGGGTTTTATTCATGGTTTGAATACCTTTAATTCACTGAAGATGGCGAAGTCAAACATTAGAGACCAGAGACAGTATTAGTTCTCTATGGTATTAGTGGGTTATCGTTGGTATTAGATATTCGACAGAGATAACCCAGTATGCGAGAACCCGCGGTTCTCTATGATAAAGAATCAATGTGGCCATGACCATAGAGATAATAGAGAACGATAATGATTCAATCTGGCCTGGCCGTGACTGACGGAGTTGAAAATTGTTCATTTTGTGCGATATTTAACCTATCTTAATAAAGAAACTTGTTTAAATTATTTATTTTTGCTTTGAATCCGATAAAATTCAGAAAGGAGGCGTTCAAATTATTCTGATTGTTACGGTATATTAGTGTGTTTTTTTTGTTTGCGAAAGAGGTTAGATACTATTTCTACTTTTTGTGTAAAATTTATCAACCAAAAATTAATTTTAATGAAGCATACAGTTGTCACAATTCTTATGAACACATGACGGAGACCGCATTGTATACCGCGCTTAATGCCGTGAAGGTTCTGAGGTCTAGTGTGGGTCAAGTTTTTGACACACTCGGAAATGGCCTCAGAGCAGATCACGGTGAAGATGGAAAGGATACCAAATTTTTGTTCGAGCTACAGGAATTGCTGAGTAATGTCAACATACACCTCCGGTAAGGTTATGAATATTTCTTAACATTAATATATTTAATGTCTCCCCCCCCCCCTATGTAGCCTACCGGTACTAATGTTTCTGTTTATGGTACCGTAATGAAGATACTTCTGTAGAAATTTTTGAACCACTGAGGCCATTCTATGATAGGAGTCCACCTAGATTCATTTTATTTTGTTAGGTGCTCAAAATGGGCCTGGTGCACCATAGGGATAAATTTGTGGAGAAACAGTACTTTACCTTTCCCAATATATTTTCTACAGAATAACTGTGTGCATGTGCATGAGTTTATAGAGCTGTCGCTAGGTGGAACCACATATCTTTCAAGTCCTACAGAAAGTTTATAGAACTGTTGCTAGATGTCAGTTCGTGCAGTATGACCATCCTTTGAAATAAATTCCCAAACGTTTATTAGAAATGGATGTACACTAACTTTTTCTAAGTTTTACAAAATAGCAGTGCGCATGCACATGAATTTATAGAGCTGTCGCTAGGTGGAACCACATATTTTTTAAGTCCTACAGAAAGTTTATAGAGCTGTTGCTAAATGGCGGCACGTGCAGTATGACCATCCTTTGAAATAAATTCCCAAACATTTATTAGAAATGGATGTACACTAACTTCTCCCTTTCTAACCCAACAAAATAAATTACATGCATATTATTTACTGAAGTGTAAACTAATCTGATGTACACTAACACTAACTCTAACCTAACAAAAATAGTACTAACCTAACAAAATTACATGTAATTGAGTTGTTGATAGTGGCAACATTGGAAGAAGAGGGAAATATAGTTGGTGAGTTTCATATGGTCTAAAATGTCGTAATGATACGTTTCTCGTAAATAAATAAATACCTAAAAATTGTAAAGTAATGTTATAAGCATCATTGAAAAATGTTTAAAATATTACAAAATGTTAGTCAAGACAGAAGTAGTAGCCTAGACCTACATAGAGTAACAGTATTAACAAGAATACAGAGGGTTGTTTCTGATCTCTGATAACAAATGATTTTTAAGTTTTACCTTAAGAAAAGCCGTGTCTCCACCATCGAGCATGCTCTAATTGATGGCTCGTCATGCGAGCTATGGTTCGGCATCGGAGTTTCCGCTGCAGAAAACTCTTAACAGCACAGCCATGTCTAGAAGTTCCCACTCCTCTTTATATGCTTTCCAGAGACTTTATTGTTCGAGGATGCCTGTTTCCCAGTGCCCTTTTGAAGAGTCCAAAGACACAAAACCCATCGGTGATACATCAGGAGACTTCACTGGGCTGTTGTTGAATGGAATAGCATGTATTCCAGTTTCCTGCTCCATTTCTCCAGGAATGTCGTAAATTTATATCATAACTATTTTTAGATACCCTGTGCTGATTGCCCATTGTTGCCCGGGAAAATGAGCTGACAAACAAAAATTAATGTGTTTTTTTATATAGTTGAATAAGTGATAGGAAAAATTCATTTTGTAATTATTTTTAGATATCCCATGCTGGTTACCTGGCGTTACCCAGGAATCTATTTATCCCGATCTTCAAGGCATAAATGAGCTGAAAGATGAAAATGAATGTGTTTTTATGTTTAGTTGAATAAGTAAAAGGAAAAAAATGTATATTGTAATTATTTTTGGATACCAGTACCCCATGCTGATAACCTGGCATTGCCCGGGAATCTACTTATACCGATCTTCATGGCATAGGCCCTAAATGAGCTGAAAGACAAAAATTAATGTGTTTTATGTTTAGTTGAATAAGTAAATGGAAAAATTTATT
This sequence comes from Diploptera punctata, assembly GCA_030220185.1. Classification (NCBI taxonomy): domain Eukaryota; kingdom Metazoa; phylum Arthropoda; class Insecta; order Blattodea; family Blaberidae; genus Diploptera; species Diploptera punctata. The sequence goes on along the minus strand of JASPKZ010009354.1, from coordinate 709,008 downwards.
TCATAATGATTTTTAGATACCTCGTTTTGATTACTGGCATTGCCCAGAAATCTACTTATCCTGCCCTTCTTCGCATAAATGAGTTGAAAGACAAAAATTAATGTGTTTTATGTTTAGTTGAATAAGTAGAAAGAAAAAAAAATATCGTAATTGTTTTAAGATACCTCGTGCTGATTGCCCGGTGTTGCCTGGGAATCTACTTATCCCGATCTTCTTGGCATGAATGAGTTGAAAGACAAAATTTGTTATTGGCAGTTATCTGTAAAAGAATACCTGCTGTGCGCTGCTACACTTGTCTGGGAATCTACCTTTCCCGTTCTTCTTGGCATCAATGAAAGACAAAAATGGTTATTGTGAGTTATCCGTAAAAGATAAACATATGCTGTAGCAGAATTTTTTGTAGATGTTTTTGAGATATTCAATTCTGTGTACATTAATTGTCTGTATTTATTATGGTTTAGGCAGTGTAATCCATTTAAGCACCCAAAATGTGACTTCTTTCACGTTTCTCACTACAAAGAGTGATTTTTAAGAGTGTAGGAGTTGAGTTTACAACTCTCTTATAGCCTATGTTCATCCCAGGAATCTCCTGAACATTTTGCAAAAAGCCCTATGATAATCAGATGAAAACCATACTGATGTAAACATCAGTTTTATTGAATATATGTTACATATTACTACATGTAAATTATTTTAATAAACTGCATTCAAATAAAAAAAATGCACAAAATTACAATTAGCAGATTCACAACTTCTTCAAATTCATCATCCTGGAAACTTGTTTCTAACATTGTAGAAGAGATAGCTTTGCCACACTCTGGAATTGCAATTAGCATCACAATACCAGTTGCATTGGTCACCTCTTGCCCAACACATTTACCCCACAGTTCTCAACTGTGGGTTTAACTTTCTACCGAGCTAAATGAATGCCATATGCAGCCTGTTTCAAATTCATAGTTTTCAGGAACTCCGTTATTTGATGTTCAGAGTTCACCATCCTGATAAGCAGTTCTCCTCGATAATGCACTTTGAATGTGGGGATTATTTTTGGTCTAATGATTGAATAAGAGCAGAGGAGTTCTTAGATAGGAACATTGCTTTTATTTTTTCATCTTTTGATTTTAAAATTTCAGCAGAAGGATGGATAGCACAATTGTCAGGAATGAGGAGTGCCTTTGCTTTGACCCTCTTCAGTTGCAGATGTCATCTAACATGCTTTCAAACCATCTCTCAATTGTGGCACTCATCATCCATGCATTAGAACTGTTTTTATAGATGACTGGAAGGGAGCTCATATTTTCATGTTTGAAGCAGTGCAGGCTCCAAATTTCCCAATGCACAGTGGTTTTAATGTATGACTTTCAGTCTTATTGGTCCACAGCAACAATGTTATTCTACCTTTATTTAATTTAAGTCCTGATAGTGAAATGTAGTTTATCAAAATCATTCCATGAACATGGAATACCATAAAGTACAATAAGGGATTGGATGAAAGAAAAGAAGAAATTGCTTGTACTTTTGTGATGTCAATAGAAAGTTATGTTGGACATAGAGGAAAAAGGCACATGTCAGGGAAGATAAGAGAATTAATGACTATATGTATAACTGGTTTCTTCAAAAATGAAGTGAATCTGTGCTTATAAACAGGATGACTTTAAAAGTTCAGGCTCTGAAATTTAACAATATTCTTGCCTGTTATACATATCATTGAGTCGGTATGTTGACCACATGCCACTCATGACATCTTTGGGCTAATAAGGTACCTAAAATGAACTTGGTCTATTAACTCCTGACAGAGGAGAGAGTATGACTCATAACTTTTCTTTGATTGTTTAATTTCTTCTTTTAATGCTTGCTGCCATAATGTTCACTACAACTGCAATTGTATTGCAAGTCACAAAACTCAACTAAGAAAATGTTTAGTCTGCAGAATAATTTGCACTCGGCTTCAAATAATGGAATTAATTCTAAGAAAAGTGTTAGAATTGGAAAGGATGGAATGCACTTCACGGAGAAACAGATTTTAAGCTGAACTACAATAGACACTGAGACAAGGATGGTCATAAATACTGTAATGGAATAAACACTACCCTCCCACTCTGAAACAAAGGTAGACAACTTGGAAAGGAAAACTAGACAGCATTTGTAAGAGAAGTGAATGTGCAAGACTAGATTTTGCAAGTTTTAGAAAACTGAATTTTTAAATAAAATTCTTAAAAAATTAGGAGGACATATTAATTTTTTAAGGAGGACATATTAGTATCCATGATATATCTGATTCTACACTATACTGAGTCGTCATATAATGGGAAACACAAAGTTTTTCCAAGGATGATATATCTGATTCTACACTATACTGAGTCGTCATATAATGGTAAACACAAAGTTTTTCCAAGGGATTTGTGGTAATATCAGGATATAGCTACTGTGACAAATTATTTATCGAGTTAAAAAAGTATTAACCCCATTTTACCATGCAGAAATCCTGCTCTCTATGGTTCTGATTACTGGTAAAGTATGGCTGCAACAAGATAAAGCTTCTAGTCATATAGCATCTTCAACACCCAATACTTGAGAATATGGGAAGAAAAATAAATATATGCTATACCATATAGTGATATTCCTGTAAAACTGGGGTGGGGGTTATTTACTCCCAGAGTACCAGTGCGCTCACACAAACATTGCTGCACTGACTACAGATAAGAGTAAATACAAACCAGTTCAGTGCTGTGGTCTTTCAAAATGTGTATCTGTAGTAGAAATGTACTGGTGATGCAAAATGTATTGTACACCACAGATCAGACTTCATGCCATTTACATATGCAACTAAAGTATCAAAAACTATACACATAGAGAGGCGCGCTCACACCAAGTCTCTAGATGCCTGGGCCTGCTGTAAAATCTCCTGATACATTGCCAGTGGATTTATATGCATTTGAACTGTTGAAAAGAGCCTTTGGAAGTAGAAGACCTTGAACTCTGAACAGCCTATGGTAAACCTATGAGGAAGAGTGGAATAGATTTCACATAAATGTACTTCATTCCAATCTCGTGCAGTGGAAGTTGGGGATTTTAGGGCCAATATATAGAGAAAAAACAAGAAGGCCCTTGGCCTTCCAATTAGTTGCTGGTCTTACATCTACATGTGTTAATCATGGAAATATAGGATCATTCTGCCAATGTAGGGGTGACATGTAGTCAGCATGTCGGGTTCTCCAGCTGTTATGGCTGGTTTTGTCAAACCAGAGCTGCTAATTATTATAGCTATCCAAATTGCTCACAATGCTGGGTGGGCAACACTCCCATACTTGGCAAAATTCCATGAGAAAATTTCTTCCCCCATGGAGACTCGAACCAGCACAAGTTCCGTAGCTCTGCGCCAAGGCATCTTGCCTTAACCACTCGGCTACAGCACAGGACACCATATAGAGAATCATTTCTCCATTATTAGTATCTCTTGCTGATAATGGATAAATGTTCAAAAGGTTCTTAGTTTCAAATAGTGATAGTTGAGAAAAATAGGTATTAATTTTTACAAATTTTACATTCAGTAATATTATATTAGTCCACCGTTGTGGTCTCGAGGTAGCGTGCTACCTTGTCACGCAGTGGGCCCGGGTTCGATTCCCGATCGGGACAGGCTCCTTTGTGAGATTTTTTGGGGCTTTTCCTCACCTATAAGACAAATTTTCAGAAAGCTTAGGGCCCAACGGTCCCCGAAAATCATCCGGCCATCATTATCTTCCTTATCATTATCATCATCCTTCACTGGTGTGGAAAGCAATGGGAATTTACCACACCTATAATTCCCTAGTAAAGCTGCAAAGCATAGCATGAAAATGCTATGATTGCAGTGAAAGACCTGCCCTCAGGGAGAATTACTATGGATGGAATATTATATTTGATACCTCAATGGAATTTTATCTTTGTTTAACTTTCTATACGTAGACACAACTTTTATCAAATTATAACCATTGGTCATTCATTACCAATAAGAAGTTACTGAGTAGTTCAATGTTAGGTTGAGTTATTTTTTTATCTCTTTATGTTTAAGAATAAACCATTTGTAATTTATATTATTTTAAACATGTTATATAGCAATGCCCTTTAACAACTTAGGTCATCAGTGTTGCAATTCAAATCTGGGCAAGAAAGAGCTGACAAATTTTGGTCAGAGGTTCTTTTACATGCTGTAAAATCTAACATGGTAGTCATGACTTTAAGTTCCATTCTGAAGGAACCCATTCTCAAGATTTTTATGCCAAAAAAATACAATTCCATTGAGGTATCAAATATAATATTACTGAATGTAATATATATATATCCATTGACTTGGCTGAATTTGAAGTTGTGAATTCTGGAATTAGAGATGAGTATGGAACCACTATCTACCAGAACCTATTTTTTATATCATACCGTATGTAGAATGATAATGAGGTACCCATTTTGAAAATATATAATAGACTTAAAATGGCTAAACTTCACTGAATTTTATAATAATCCCACCATTTTTTCTTTCTTCTTGTGTTTAGTGATAAGATTAGATTATAGTTATGTTTTAGGTTTTATATGCGTAAATAAATTAGTGTTGAACTTTCAAGTTAAGTGATAATTTGTAAAATATAACTTGGAACAAAAGTACAAAAACAGAAGGGTTTTGAAAAATAAATTATTTTCAATTTAATTATTATACATTTTCAAAATTGGTTATAATTTTACATTTTAAGTTAAAAGATAATTTTATATAAAACTTAAAAGCCAACAAAAATAGCTTAACCTATCTTGAAATATTTCATGATTTTTATTGATAAAACCAGTCTTGTCTTGTATGTCAATGTTTCCCTTAACAGCGATATAGGCGCTCTCCCCCTAAGGGAAGAATTTTAACTACTAATTTAGTTAAACTTGTTTTCGTATAGATGTCATTTGAGTGGTCCGTGGTCAGCGTTCCACCTCATACTGACATCTAGGAAACCTAGGTAGTACTAGGATGGGAAAATTCGGTAAATTTTGCTTAGAGGCCTTTCATTCAGGCTTAAGGATGTTTTACGAGCCTGAAAACCTTCAGACTCTGGATTTTTCCATCCTAGTAAAAGTGATAAATTCTAATAAATTGCTAAGAACCCTTGGAAAAGAGGAGCTATTCTTAGAATTTTAATTATTGTTCCAAAAAAAAAGTATTAGATTTCTGTGGTGGCCATTTTAAAAATATTTCTCATCAACTTAGTTCTCTGATTTTGTACAGTTAATAATATTGTGTAATGTTTTGTGCAGAGATGTGGAGCAAGCGGTGGGCAGTCTGTCATCACCACCTGGTCCATTCAACCTGGGTAACACAACTTACTTGAGTCAGGAGAGCACACAGGACAGACAGGCTCTGTATTCTCAGCTTGTTAACAGCTACAAATGGACTGACAAGGTATCACATATACACCAACACTACCAGTAACAAATTTTTATAAATAAAAAACTAATAAAGTGATCATAATATTAAGATCAGTTCTCTTGATCAATTTAACATCAGTCGATAAGAAATTACTGAAGATGAAGCACCTATGCTTTGAAGCCGGTAAAATTAGAAGACTGGATATGAGGTGAAGTATAAAAGATTTTAATTAAAATCTTAAATTAAACCTCATAGTGATTTTTCCTATAAAAGTTCAATATTATAATATTGTTTGAGCAAAACATAGATAACCTCAACAAGTTTCATGATGACAACAATGGACTTATATAATTTTAAGTTTTGTGGTGACAACAATGAAATTTCATAATTTCTCATGTTTATTTTAATTTCAAGTTTTGTGGTGACAAGAATGAAATTACGTAAATTCTCATGTTTATTCAATTTGTTGTTTGTTCTGACATTGTCCAATAAGATGGAGCTCCCCCACATTATAGAAGGAAGCAATGCTCAGGATTTGTAAGCTATGAAAAAATATTAATCACCTCTAACAGGATGTAAACTCGCGAACCTCGAAACCAGAGGTGGACATATGGAAATTTACTGGTTACCATACAAACCTGTTGAATTTATTTGTTTTACAACAAACTGCATTACAATAAGTTTCTGTTCTATAACAGTTTGTTGTTGATAGTGTTGTCCTGGACACTCTGTATATAACAAATATGGACATTCAGAAATTGTATATTTGATGGTTAGAAACCAATTTAGAAATAATTTGGGGATTGTAGTAGGCCTATAGATACCTGATTACTATAATTTAAAAAAAAAAACAAAAATGGATTAATTATTAAGTTATGTAGATAGGAAATAACACTATGAGGTTTTTTAATATTGTTTATTTTTTATTATTTCACTCACCTCATACTTCATTTACTGAAGTATGAGGTGAGTGAAATAATAAAAAATAAACAATGGATTAATTATGTTGCAGAATATGATTAGCAATATGATATGTAGTTTTTAGTCCGAAGAAAGTATTGTATCTAGGAAGGAAATTGATTAATTAGAAGTGGATATAGAAATCATAAAAAATATGTGATATTAAGACTGATGAAAATAGGGCAAATAGCCAAAAGCACTTTAGGAACTATGGCTGCTGATGCAATGAAAATATGTGAAATTTATTGAATGGACTGCTGCTGCAGCAGAAACCCCAAATTCAATTTGTTCATAGCCTTAATTATTACTTGATCTTACTTACATGTTGCTATAGACATTAAGAGTACAACTAAAAGGGATGTAAAAAAAAATTACAATTCATTTTAATAGATGAATTTTATGAAATGAATGAATAGAGTGTTTAAAATCAAATATTGTAAGAAGGAAAGTTGTTGGAGAATCTTTTTTTATTATTAAAGTATCTGCAATCCAAAGATAGAATAAATATTATAATACTGAAGACAAGATGGGCTGAACAGACACCAGAACAAGACTTAGGAGACTTAATCCATGAAGGTGATGTTGATGAACATAACACTCCTGAAAATGCATTATATGTAATATATAACTTGCTCTCTTGTGATCACAGAACAAAACTAAGCTAAAATTACCTATATACATTTAAGTAAAATTTGATCACCTCACCTCATCTTCTTCTTAGACTGGTTTTGAATTTTCTTCTTCAGGTCCATCCTCAGCCAATGGTCGCGAAAATACTTGAGAAAGTTCTGAAACTGGTTTAAGAAGAAGAATAATATGAGGTGAGGTGATAAAATTTGACTTAAATAAATAAAACCTCATAGTGTTAATTTCTAAAAATAATTAAATTAATATTGAGAAGCTAAAGCTATTACTATGATAGAAATAAGTAAATTAATAAACACAATTAAATTATTGTAAATCAATGGTAAAGAGAAAAAAATTTGTTCGGGGTTCGATTCCCGGTTCAGGCAAACATTTTTCTCTTTACCATTGATTTACAATAATTTAATTGTGTTTATTAATTTACTTATTTCTATCATAGTAATAGCTTTAGCTTCCCAATATTAATTTAATAAATAATGCTATAGCTGTGTGGAGTCCCTTCATGTCTTCTTCAGGTAGAAGCCATTCATTGTGTATTTGTGAATGATGATTCATTGCAATTGAATGTGGGGCCAGTAGTGTAAAGGTAAAGGAAGGATTCTTGCTTGGATGGGAATGAAGCCTGGATTAGCTCGGTGGTCTGAGCATTAGCACGGAAAGCTAAAGGTTCGGGGTTCGATTCCCGGTTCAGGCAAAAAAATTTTCTCTTTACCATTGATTTACAATAATTTAATTGTGTTTATTAATTTACTTATTTCTATCATAGTAATAGCTTTAGCTTCCCAATATTAATTTAATAAATAATGCTATAGCTGTGTGGAGTCCCTTCATGTCTTCTTCAGGTAGAAGCCATTCATTGTGCATTTGTGAATGATGATTCATTGCAATTGAATGTGGGGGCCAGTAGAGTAAAGGTAAAGGAAGGATTCTTGCTTGGATGGGAATGAAGCCTGGATTAGCTCAGTGGTCTGAGCATTAGCACGGAAAGCTAAAGGTTCGGGGTTCGATTCCCGGTTCAGGCAAAAATTTTTCTCTTTACCATTGATTTACAATAATTTAATTGTGTCTAAAAATAATAATCACCTATATTTAACTTGCTTAGTGGGCTAATTTTACACAATTGTTTGGCTATTTTACTCATTCCATTTCTTGTACAACATGATAACACTTTTATATTTTAATCTCTGGAACACAAGTTAAATGGCATATGTGCAAACATAATGTAAGTAGTGCAAAAAATAACATAATTACAGCAGGTGAACAATTATATAAAAGGAAGGCATCATTGAAATATTTCAATTTCCAAAGTACTCCATCTTTATGGTGAAATTAAATGTTTCTTACCTCTCCTCATATAAATCGCAATCTACTTAGAAGATTTATATGAGGAGAGGTAAGAAAATTTAATTTCACCATAAGTTAAACCTCATAGTGATTAATTCCTATAAAAGTTAAATACTCCATCTTTCTTTAAAATTCTCTTAAGGAACAGCAATGGAAGTAAAAAGAAATAGCAATTCATTTTCATTTAAATATAGTTTTCTGGTTCTAAAATTACTTCCAAAAGGATACATTTCTGTACCAGTGTAAACATAAATTAATAGGTGCACAAGATAAATGGGACACATTGCGTATGGCAGGTGTTAAAGAAATATATAGTTCAGAGAAAGTAATTAGAATAGTAAAAAAACATTTGAAGAGTACAAGGGAAAAACAATCAGAGTCCACTTTTTAACATTTTGCAGTAATTGAATTTTAAGTTTAGAAACGCAGCAGATCGAGCGCTTTAGACATACAGAAAACTTTTTTTTCCCAGAACTGTTCTCAAGGTGTTTTTCTAACAGACTCTTCTTTCGAAATAAGTGTCATGTATTTTACAGTCCTGTTTTTCAGCAATGAAAAGTCAAGGTGCACATGTTTGTAAACAAAAACAATCATAGTCCACTTAATTTACAGAATGTTATACATAACTGTTACATTATACATAACTGTTTGCCTTATAAAATGTAAATAATAAAAATAATAATGAAATTAATTAATTTTTTACACCAAGTTACTCATTGTTGAATATGAGTAATCTTGAAAAATAGATTTGAGCATTTTCAGAACAGAATTTCTTCAAGGATTGGAGGTCGTCGTATTTTCCCTTGGAGAGTGGAATTAAACTTGAATACGAATGTTATGGCTGATTTTCAGTCTGTGCATGGCACACTGTATGTAATAAATTAAGAGTTTCTAGCCGCTTCATTTCTTTATTTACGTCTTCGGCACTGCTGCTATCGTTAAGTTTCTTTGCAAGTAGAGACTACTTTTTTGCTTTGAATTCATCACATGCAGAGCAAGTATCTGACCTAGGATATCGAAGAGCAATATTAAATTTTGTCTGAAATAAGTTCCAATAAAATTCATAAGACACTGGAAACTCTGGAAATGTCTCTGTCTACATTTGATGCAATAGTTTAATGTTTAATTCTTCAGGTAGGTACATTTTAGATGTTTTGTGAAGACTGTAGTGAGAAGGGCGATCTTGAAGGGAACTGATATGTTTCATAACATTTTCAACGGCCTCAATTGTCTTTTTCATGGGTCTATTAGAATGAGAACCTCTCCGGTCAATAGGAGCAAGCCCAGGGATTTCTTGACTGTTAACATATTCTGGTTTGTTATACCATGCACACTCATGAAGGCTTTGTAACAAACTGGAATTTCAACAGCTTTTCCATCCCTCTGTACACGCACCTTGTAAGAGTAAGAGTGGTCTCTGAAGCTGCTATCTTCTTCTGGTTTCCGTGGTCTTCTTCATTTCACCGGCAAAACTGAAATTAGTGAACGCGTGCACTCTGTTTTTTTCTTATCTCCCAGTAAATTGAATTCACGAATTAATACATTATGTTCATGTTTTGAAATGTTCGTGTAACACTGTTTCTTGCATTTGCAATCTTCACCAGGAACATGACTCATCGCTCTTATGCGTTTACTCGCATCATGGATTCTACCATGTTTAGGTCTTTTCTTTCCTCTACTCTGATGAGCTGTACGAGTAACATTAACACTTGATTTCATGTTGAAAAATAAACTGATTGTCTACACACCAGTAAAATAGGCTTCATTGAACAACAATGCAGTTTGGTACCAGTAAAAGTAAATGCCACAACAATGCATAGGTATGTAACAAATTAAAACACCCCAAGCTGACCAACATATAAAAAGTTCATACTCTCTGGAAGGAGTCCAAAAATACTCTCATTTAAATTGTATATGGACTCTGATTATTTTTCCATTTCACAGTGGACTACGATTGTTTTTCCCCTGGACACTTTATTTCAATGATGATTTTTAATGGATTATGAGTGAGTTTTTCCACGTATGAACCTCTTGGAATATAGTACTAGGTACATACAATCCACTGGTACCAGAATCTCAAATTTCACCAAAAGTGGACTTTGATTGTTTTTCCCCTGTACTCTTCATTTCTTCCACTTACTTGTGTTTTGCACTCTTTTAACTTTACTATCTAACCTCTCTTGGTTAACTCTTGTTTTTTTCGACCCCGACGCTATTAGGGCATCCGAGGGCTAGGGAGTCTTTCCTTTCTTCCAATTCTTCTTTCCTTTATTTTCTTTTCTTCTCCAGAAAAGCCTGACCAGAGGCTATAAGATGGCAGCCCCATCACTGGTCTTGCCTTCCTTTGGCCAGCAACCAATCGAAGGGACTATTATTATGCTTTCAAGTCTTATACGAGAATTTCCCGGAGGGAAAATTTTCTATAGGATCGTAACAGGCCTTGGCCTAATACTTGGAAGGAAGAAGAAAGAAGAAAGAAATATTGGATATAGTTGTCAAGCGCTACACAATGGAAAAATTACTCAATCGCCTTTACCCCCAGAACATACATATTATACTCATTTCAATTAGAGGCTGAGTTGACCAGAGTTCTGGTGCTGCCAGAAGGTTTGGGTCAGTCTAAAAATCCTGATCCCACTGGGACTGAAACCCCCACCTTCAGTCTGTAGCATATTGCCATAACCAACTACACTATGTCATGCCCCAGCCAGTTATAATAAGCAATAAAAAAGTATGGAGACATTAAATGTAGTAAAATTAACAACAGATATTTGAGTTTGTATTTTTTTAACATTCTTACAAACTCAAATATCAAATTAAACCTCATAATGTTACTTCCTAATGATTTTAAAATTAACAGCAAATATTGAGAAAAATAGATTAAAATGGTTTGGGCATCTAAAACGAATGAAAGTGGGAAGACTACTCAAAGAGTATTAAATTTCAAGGTACAAGGAAAATGACCATGAGGAAGACAAGTGAGGAAAGTTTACAGGAGATGGGATACAACTGAGTAAAATTAAAAAGAAATAAGGAATGGGAGATAGAGATGGATGGATGCATATTTGGAATTGACTTTTCTGAAAGGAGGACACAATAATAGGATGATGATTGATGACTGCAGTTTTCTGTACATTATAAGAGGATGATTGTAATTTTCGGACACAATAAGAGGATGATGACTAATTTTCTGGACATGAAGTAAATATAAAATTAAATAAAGTGTAGGTATAATAAATTCTAAACTTATTAACATTATGAAAATAAATTAGGAAGTAACATTATGAGGTTCTACTTAATAAATAAGTTAGGTCTGCCTTCATTTTAGCTCATAATTAGTTGTTTCTTCACTCTTCAGATAGAAAAACCAAAAGAAAAGAAATACAGGAAATTCACGTCATCCATGGGCACACAATAAATTCCAAACAATTTAAAAAATGTAATATCAGATTAACACCAAAGAATGATTATAGCATAAATTAACTAATAAAAACCAACAAAAATGAAAAGATTGATGATGGAAAAAAATCAGGAATATACCAAATAAAATGTGCAGATTGTGATAAGATATACATACGGATAACAAAGAGAAATTTAAGCATTAGAACCAAAGAACACATAAGAAATGTTAAAAAAGGAGAAGTAGAAAAATCTGCAGTAGCTGCTCATGTTTGGTTGTGAGAAAAACAAAATAGATGTAAACTCAAAATTATTAAAACTGTTAGAAAACACAAACAAACTCACCATATGGGGGAAAAAAATCTACGTACAGAAGAACAAGGAGAGAATCATGAATTTTGAAATTCCTGGGAAGAGGAACTTAATAAGCAAGTTCTTTGGACCTCAAAAACAGGGAGCAGGAGTCGAGATCCAGGGCTGACAACTTAAAGGAGATCAGTCTGTACCAACTGAAGATGAAGCGAAGAAGCTTTGAAACACATCTTACAAAAAATAACTAATTATGAGGTAAAATTAAGGCAGACCAAACTTATTTATTATTAATATTGTTGAAAAAAAGATAATGGAAAATTAATTTTTGTCATATGACAGAAATTGTCACCAATAATTTGAATATAGTACATCTTTGTGTAACCTCAATATAATTCACTCTCACTGCAATTCTCCATGATATCTAGCAGATGTTGATAAAATCTTTGTATGCTCTTTATCAAGTGACAATTAAAATGCCATATCAAAACTTTAAAATTCAAAAGTTGGTTGGTTGTTATCTAAATGTCGAGCACTTGATAATGAAATCATTCGCTCTCTTGCACTCCAATATTTAGCAGAAAGGCTGGTCTCTTCTACAAAAGCTGGACAATGGAGGAGATAGTTTCTTTCCATATCTTCATTTAAATTGCAAAAGGGTTATTTAGATGAATCTGTTATGCCAAGTCTGTGTAGGTGTTTATTCAGGCAGTCATGTCCTGTTAGCAGTCTGAATATTGCTACTGCAAATTTTCTTTGTAATGTAGTAATGTCATAAGCTTGTAGATTTTCCCATTCCTTTCCAGATGTTTTGATGGTATATTCTTCTCAAATTCAAAAGTATAATGACCACACATGCTCTTGCTAGTTATAGAAAAGATTTCTCCATTCATGCCCCTATAAGTTAGCAGGTCCTTTATCAAATCACTAGAGCCATCTAATGTGCAGGCAACACAAAAACATGAGTTGATACTGTTATTTCACATTTGAAAACCAGACATTAATAGAAACAGCTGGCCTATTCAATATGAATTGCATAAACCACATTGTAATTGCTAAGTAATTTTATGTTTTGGCTGTAGTTTTATATGAACTAAAAATTGTAAAATTATGCATTTAAATATGCTCCAAACATAATTTTAAAAAAATATACATACATCAGAACTTAAAAATATCCAGAATAACTGCTACTAGACCTTTACATAGCTCCTCAGTTACTGTATCATTTTTTTTATTCAAACTTCTTTGGTATAATGGTTAACATGCATCACTAGCATCCCAAAAAATGTATAGAAAATTAAGTATAAAAACTTCTATAAATTAGCACAAGAGTAACATCAGACTGGGAGAGTGAGAAAAATCAGTGATGGCAGAAGATACATCATTCTCTGGCATGTTTGAAAAAATAAAGGTTCTAGCCACTATGGCAGGATGCAGAATGAGGTCATTGAAATTTTCAAAGTTAAAATTTCTATACTAAAGAGGAAGGGTTGTACCTTGCCAAGACCTGGTCCCCATACTAATCAAGACCTACTAGTATGCTAAAAGGATGGGTGTAGAACTGCTTCCCAACAGCTGGACAATCATTCCATTGACATTTAGTATATATGTGGAGTCTACCTGCCACAGAATTGCATTTGCTTTCAAGCCTCCACCAGTGAACCTACTCAGCCACTGAGAATGTCTCCCACAGCTGGAGACAAAACATATGGCCATAACTGTAACTGCCGGCCATGGCCTAATGCCCAGAAAATGTTCTTTGCAACCTAGTTTAGTCATGTTAAATTCTAACATGTTGTCAAGAGGACAGGTTATTTGTCACAAGGCCCTGGGTTATATATATAATGTAATTAAATTTTGTGCTTTACAATTTGTGTATTTAGATTTGTTTGTATACTGTATTGTGACATATCTGATCAATATTATAATATTCTTATAGAATTTTACATTGTCATATTAATACTACTTAATAAGTAGTCCATAATGCATTATCCTCCATTTATAATTTGACCCTGTTTATATTTCACCAGTCATTTACTTTATGATGACAAACAAGTTCAGCCTTCCAACTGCAGTACTCTGTCTATAGATTAAGTAAGAATGTTTCCTTTTATCGCATGATATCGTATAATTATAGATTATTAAGGATTACAGACGATACAGTGAAAAGAACAAATTGTGTTTTTAATTCTCATGAGATTGAAGATAATTGTATCACAGGTGCATGAGTATGCTGGACTGGCTGTGACATTGCTGAGTCAGAACTCACTCAAGAGGTCGTATATGAACTCCAGTAGTGCCAAGCGCAGGCGTACACAGACCAGTAGCCATAATGTTCTGCACAGTAAGTATATACAGTACCATATTTTATTGACAATAATACTCTCAACATTCTACCTTTTTACTAATTTTTAGTAACTAATTTGAAGATTTCAGATCATTAGGCTAATAGTTTCATAATGATATAACACCAGTCTGGGAAAGCTGACGATAAAACAGAATTGTTTTGAAACATGTCCAAGAACAAATCAACATTAATATTGAGGTAAGATGTCCAGACCAAAAATAATATAATTAAAATAACCTCAAAATATAACTTCCTAAAATTAAATATTAATATGATATAACACCTCTTCTTCCTCCTCCTTTCCCTTCTCTTATTACATCAATGTTGGGGCTGCCTAAGTCCACTTTCTCCACTCTGCTTTGTCTCTTGCCTTTATCTTCAATTCTTTCCCTTTTCTTCTTGCTATATTCTCGATGACATCCTATACCCTTCCCTCGGCTTTCCTCTTACTTTCATCGCTTCTGTCCTTGTTTCCATTATCTGCTTAGGTGTCTTCTCCTCTTTTAGTATCACTACATTCCCAAAACCATTTCAATTGTCTCCTTTTAATTTTTATTCAATTGATAAAATAGTGCAATCTTTGAAGTTTTGTTCCTCAAAGGTCAAAGTAACTAAGGAAGATCAAGGAATAATGATTACCGGCTGTAACAGATCACAGTATAATATATGAAAGATAATAATTTTTTAAAATTTGGTGTACAATTTTAATCAATTATATGATTTGTGGAATCAATAAAGCAATGCCATGTTGAAATTTTCCAATTTTATATTTAATTTTAGGAAGTTATATTTTGAGGTTATTTTAATTATATTATTTTTAGTCTAAACATCTTATCTCAATATTAATGTTGATTTGTTCTTGAACATGTTTCAAAACAATTCTGTTTTATTGTCAGCTTTTCCAGTCTGGACTAAAAATAATATAATTTCCAATTTTACACTCACCAGTTTGTCAAAGTCAATGGCAAAGGAGAATACAATGAATTTGAAAAGCAAGCCACATTCCTCTATGTTATTGTCCAATGGTGATGAGGCTTTTTATTGGCTTGTGCTTTTTTTTATCTTGATTCTCAATAGAGACCTTGAATTTTCTTTCTTAATTGTTTGTTACTGTCTAGGTGTTCCTCATTAAGTACTTGTCATATTTCATTGCATATTTTGCATTTGGTATCTTCAACAATTCCAATTTTCTGGAGGTGACCATTCGTGGTCAGTGAAGAGGTGGAATGCAGCCACAGCAGATTTTCTCGGTATTGTCAGGATGTGGGACTGGATGTGGATATTTGCATATTTCTTTTCTTATATTATTTGTTGATTTTTTATTTGAATATTTTTTTTATGCCTTGGATTTTTTAAGTTAAATTTTGTTTCTTTTGTAGCTTGGAAACAATAATTAATTCCTATTTGGCCAGCATATCTGCCATTTAATTTCCAATAATGTCAATGCAGGCTGGAATCCATTGCAGTACAGTTTTCTGTGATCTTTGCTAAGAAGTTTCATCATTGCTCTGATGTAGTGTACAATGGAGAGATTGTTATATTGAGATTGAAAATGTTTTCAGTTAATGTTTTATTTTAAAGTAAAGTAAAGTGATCCCACTACAGGCCTCAGGAGGCCCTTGGGGTAGTAGGAGGTTAAGGCTCCCACTTTTTCTAGACAATCGGCACTTTATGTCAGCCGGGTTGTCAGCACTGCATGACGGCCGCCTTTACCCCAGAACAAGCGTCTGGTACTCATTTCAGTTAGAGGCTGAGTCGACCCCAGGGCCATAGTGCCGCCAGAGGGTTTGGGTCAGTTTAAAAATCCTGACCCCAACGGGACTTGAACCCTCGACCCTCCGGCTTGTAGCTCAGTGCCTTAACCACTACGCTATGGCGTGCCCCCTAAAGTAAAGTGATCCCACAACAGGCCCGGAGGCCCTTGGGGTAGTAGGAGGTTAAGGCTCCCACTTTTTCTAGACAATCGACACTTTATGTCAGCCGGGTTGTCAGCCCTGCATGACAGCCGCCTTTACCCCCAGAATAAGCGTCTGGTACTCATTTCAGTTAGAGGCTGAGTCGACCCCAGGGCCATAGTGCCGCCAGAGGGTTTGGGTCAGTTTAAAAATCCTGACCCCAACGGGACTTGAACCCTCGACCCTCCGGCTTGTAGCTCAGTGCCTTAACCACTACGCTACGGCGTGCCCCAATGTTTTATTTTAGGGAGTAATATTTTGAGGTTCTTTTAATTGAATTATTTTGAATCTGTTTATCTTACTTCAATATTAATGTTGATTTGTTCTTGAAAATGTTTCATTTAATTCCTAATCAACCTCAGCATCTTGCCCAATTGCTGCTTTGAAATCTGTTAATAAGGATAATGGTATCTGTTCTAAAGTTGATGTTTTTTACTGCAGATTTTATTGCATTTATTTCTCCATCAAAGTTATTTTCATATGGAATGAAGGGGACATTGCAGTATGTTGATTATTAATGAGCCATCTGTATATACCCTTAGCCATTCATTTTGGAGGTACCTTTCTTCTAGGGCAGCGGTACTCATTACGCGGCCTGCGGGCCACATGCGGCTCTTGAAGATATTTATTAAGGCTCTTGGAATAATTTTACCTTCATTACATTACATTTAAATTTTAATTCTAAGTATAAAATAATATTATCTTTATTGAAATTCTACAAAACTTTGGATATCCCTGTGTCATTCCGAGCAGTACAGTACTGCACGTGTTCAACAATGCAATGCAATGTCCTGGCTAGTGTTATTGGGTTTGAATATGTGTACGTTTGTTTTTAAAACCGTATAAACATCTACATTGTCGTATGAATCTTTCACAATGAAATATTATACAATTTAGTTTCTATGAACAAGCGACAGGATGCTGTGTGTTACCTAATCAGTTGAAGTGAAGTGAAGTGAATTTCAGTGTTTAATAATGGCTGGTGTTTTTTCGAAAGGGAAAAAGAGAAAACTCGAAGATGAAGGAAGAGTTTTTCAAGATACTTGGGAGCATGAATTTTTCTTCATACCTGCTAAAAAGGAAGGCAGTGCAATGTGTTTATTATGTCGAGACGTAGTTCAAGGTTATAAACGATTTAATCTTAATAGGCATTATAAAACGGTGCATTCAAATTTTGAGTGCAAATATCCTAAAGATTCTAAATTGAGAGCAGAAAAACTAAAAACATTAAAAACGGAAAATGATGTTGGATACAGTAAGTGAAAATAAATTGATAACAAAAGCATCATATGAAGTAGCAGAAATTTTAGCACGCAAAATGAAACCGTTTGCCGATGCAGAGATTTTTAATGAGTGTTTTCTAGTCATTTGTGACACATTATTTTCTAAATTCCCAAATGAAAAACAGATAAAAAGTGACATACAAAAGTTACAACTTTCCGATTCTACTTGTGTTAGGAGAGTTAACGAAATGTCTGTAGACATGCTCCTTTGTACTCTTGATGAAATTCGTGAATGTGACTATTTCAGCCTTGCTCTGGATTCGTCCACAGATATTATTTCCACCTCTCAGTTGCTTTTATTTGTTAAATATCGTAATAAGATAGGGATTATAAAGGAATAATTTTTAACTGTAATACCTATGACAGGTCAGACATGGGGAATCAATTTTTTTTGAAGCAGTTAAATCTTTTTTTGACAAATACAAAATTGACCTAAACAAACTTTTATCAGTGTGCACTGATGGTTGTCCCTCAATGGTAGGTTGTCATACAGGATTCATTTCTCTGTTAAAAAAAACATTTAAATAGAGACCACTTATTAACATACCATTGCATTTTACATCAAGAAAATCTTGCTGCTAAATTTGACGAAACTTTCAGATCTGTGATGAAGAAAGTAATTAACATTGTTAATTTCCTTAGATCATGTGAACTAAATCATATGCAATTCATAGAATTTCTCAAAGAGCTTAATTCACGGTATGATGATGTTATTTATCACAGTGAGGTCAGGTGGCGGAGTAAAGGAAGAGTTTTGGAACGATTTTTTAATCTTCGCCATGAAATAAAACTCTTTTTAAATGAATGAGATAAAGAATACCCTGAACTAGACTCTTCTTCATGGTGGTTAAAAGTTGGCTTCCAAATTAAAATGCAAGGTACAAATAAACTTATTACTCAGCTCACAAGTGCAATTTTTTCTTTAGAAGAAAAATTAAAAATGTATACAGAAGAACTTAGTAATAATGATTTCACTAGTTTCCCATGTTTCCAACATCATTGAAGAATATTCAGAGGAAGAAATAAACTTGCAACCCTTCATAGAATTGCTCACTGTACTACACCATGATTTCAGCGCGAGATTTAATGATTTTAGAAAGTTTCAAAACCCATTTTGATTAGTTGAAAATCCCTGATCAATAACGACAACAGATGTAACTGGGTTGTCAATTTTTGGTCCTGAGATTAGAAATCTAAAAAATGAACTTATTGATCTCCAGCAGGATTCAGAACTGGAAGGTATTTTTCAAGAGAAACGAAAAACGAATTCAATTTTAGAGTTTTGGAATACAGTTCCAGAAAAACAGTTCGAAAACTTGGTGTCGTGTGCATATAAAATTCTGTGTCTTTTTGGATCAACGTATGTTTGTGAAATGACTTTCATTAAGATAAAGTTCATCAAGGGTAAACATAGATCTCGTCTCACCAATGTGAACTTGGAAAACCTGCTGCGGATATGTGTGGCAAATCAACCAGCTCGTATTGACAAAATTGTGCAGGAGAGTAGCAGAGTTCGACCATCAACTTCACAGCAGTAATCTACACAACTGTAAGTTGCCTTAAAATTATGTACAGTACCGTAATAATAATAATAATAATAATAATAAAATAATAAACAGTTAATTATTAACAAAAATTAAATGATAGTAATCAGTAATTGTGTTTTGTCCATAAATGTAAAAAAAAAAAGCTGCGTGTTACCAAGACTGAGAACTGTGAAATTTGGTGTGACTCTCGATCAGATATGGTTTCTTATATTTGACTCTCTTGTAATTTCTAGTGAGTACCACTGTACTAGGGTCTGAAATGCTATTGATCATGTAGTTTGTTGGTTGAGTGCAGTAAAACTCCATAATGCTCTACATCTTGGTATTGTAAAGGATTTGTTAATTTTTGTGCTTATTCTGCTTTTTCTGATTTGTCATGAGATATTTCATGTGTGTATTGTTAGATCCCAAGATAAGTTTTTAGAGTATGCTTACTTGGTGCTGAATGATACAGGTGTTCTTGTATGGATTCTTTTTAGTTTTCAGCTACACTTACAGCTCAAATATCCAGCTCTGTTATTTTTTGATAGATTACTTGTGATAGCCTCCATTGTAACTGTTAGTGTTGATTTTGGTGCACCTGTTATAATTCTTAATTTTTTCCAGTTTGTCTTCTTCTTCCTTCCAAGTATTAGGCCAAGGCCTGTTACGATCCTATAGAAAATTTTCCCTCCAGTATTTCATAGGACGGCCCAGTGATCTTCGTCCTCTTGATATATAATTATAAACAGCTTTGGGGATCCGATTTGAACTCATTCTTTCAAGATGGTGTTTCCAATTTAGTTGGTACTGTTTAATATATTCCAAAATTGGCGTAGTCTTCAATTCTTTTAAGATATCGGTGTTCCTTTTCCGATCCCATCTGGTGTAACCCGCTGTTCTGCGCATGAATCTCATTTCACAAGCCGTTATTCTGCTTTCATGTTGTTTTTTTAGTGTCCATGCTTCACTACCATAGGTCAACACTGGTCTAGCCAAAGTGTTATATAAACGTAATCTGGTGATTTTTGTACAAGGGATGGTTTCATAACTTGATTAATAATTCCTAAACTTTTATTATAACTAGTAACTTTTTCAGGGATATCCTTTTCATCCCAGATAGAGAGATAATATCCAAGATATTTAAATTGATTAGATCTCTCTAAAATTTTATTTTGGAGACAGATTTTACTTTGTATGGGGTCCTTCCCATGAAATGCATAATTTTAGTTTTGTTAATTGATATTTCCATATTAAATTTGGCACCTATTTTTTGTAAATTATAAATTGATCGTTGCAAATCATTTTCAGAAAGTGCCAGAAGAGCTAAATCATCTGCAAAAAGAATAGCATCGAGTTTGAGGTTCCTATTGATGGGTATATATCCTCGTTGTGTTTTCCTCCATTAATTTATTAATTTATTCATGTATATAATGAAAAGCACCGGTGAAAGTCCACATCCCTGTCTTACTCCAGTGTTGATCTTTTTTTCCAGTTTGTATTTAAGATTACTGTTCATTGTGGCCATTACTTCTCCTTCAGACAGGATATTTGGTTTAATATAGATTTTGTATGTTCTGTTTATTACCACCCCATTCAACACCTACCAGTCTCTTTAGAGTTTTTGTTTTGTCTCTGGTTTTTTGGATGATATCAACATTGTTTTGTCAGTTTATTATATAATGTTACACCCAAGTATGTGGTAGAATTAGTTTCATTAGTTTGTTATATGTTTTGCCCTTTGATTTTTTACTTTTATGTCTCTATTAGAATGCTGCATTGAGATATCTGCTAAGTATTCTGTTTTTTTTTGTTGATATAATAAATTTGGGAATTTTTAACATTATGAGGTTTTATTAACAAAAATTAAATGAATCGTGAATTCTTCTTACCTCCTATGTTTTTTTAAACACAGCACCGCAGTATCAGCAACCATCGTCGCCATCCTCAGTTTAGAAAATAATTCCTTCAAAAGAACACCAGATGGTAGTTTGGATAATTACCGGCAAAAGAAAAAATTGACAGTCGTGAAAACAGCTGAGGATGGTGACGATGGTCGCTGATACTGCAGTGCTATGTTTAAAAAAACATATAAGTATGAGGTAAGAAGAATTCACGATTCATTTAATTCTTAGGGTCGAATTTATAAACGCATTAGACCGTAAAAGATGTTCTCTGCTGAGAAAGTTTTATCCTAATACATTTTGCTTACTCAGAAATCTATTCATGCGATAATAATTGTAAGCTACCTGACGAGGTAACTTAAGATCATAGCTCAAGATAGAAACTTATCGTGAAAATCCCGAAGGGGACCAATGGTAACCGATGTAGTTTGAAACCTTTGCAGCTTTATCCAAGATGTCGGACCTTGAAGACTTCGATCATGTTTTCGGTATATGCGGAGAAGAGGAATTTGATAGAGTCTACCAAATAATTCAACTGGAAGAACAGGAGAATCGGGGTAATATTGCGCAATGCAGACGTCGTTGTATACGGTATTATTTGCGGGACGCAAGCGTAAATGCGTTCCTCTATAGCAGATGAAAATAACGGAAGTGGTTTTATCGCTGAGAATTCTGGGTAATTCATTGCCAATGTTACGAAAACGTCAACTTTCATGCATGACCGGTAAGTCGGCCGTTAATTCAATCTCAGCAATTGCTCACGGTGAGTCAGCTCACCAGTGATTGGAAGTAATTTGAGTAGAGATTAATGTATTTGCATGCGGCCCTTAACATTCTGTGTGTTTACTTCCATATTACTTCTGCTTGTCCATTTTTCCAGATGATTTGTAATTTTTGACAATGTTTCTTCCATGATTTTGTAATCTCTCTCTCTCTCTCTGTCTATATATATATATATATATATATATTTGTATTCCATATTACTATATCTCCAGTGAATAAGTATACTTTGGTGTTTTCAATTCCCTTTATTGTTTTTGGCAGGATGTTGAATAGCATTGGGCTTTTCACTGATCCCTGAGAGAAAAGCCCTTTCTGATTTGGTGCCATTTTGATGTGTAATTCTTGTGCAGCAATCCATCTCTGTTAGAAAGCTTGAAAATCAGTTGATCATTTTCCCATTTTTTTCCAATCCATGTAGTTTTCTTAGCAAATCTGATACGTGAACTTTATCGAAAGCATTTTTAAAATCCACAATATGTCAGTACTACACAGAGAGTATAATAACAGCATCAGCATCCTTGACGACATAGAGATTCTAAAAGAAGCAAAGAATAAAAACCTATTCAATGAGAACATACCCACAGACATAAATCCGTTATACAACCTATACAACACCATCAGTACCAGTTAAAATGCAGAAGATGAAACATTGTTTTTGAAAGGCCTCCATATTGGAATAACTTGATGAAGTTTAATCATTTAGTTGAGGACGACTGACTTGCCAGGGACCAATTTTATAATTAACATCTTATTACATAACCTCAATGGTGTTTTAATATGAATTTCAAAAATATGTATTTTTCTGTGTTTGAAAAATAAAACTATCAAAGTTTTATTTATTAAACACAATGAATTGTCATCAAGTAAACACCAAATCAATTGACATTGTATTGTTATGCTAATCTCAATTATAATTTTACTTTTATGCATATTTTGCTTACCATATACAAAGCAATCTATTATATTCTCTATGATACTTGGCAGGAGGCAGGGTTGGCCTCAGTGCTTCTCGATCCTGTTGAACAGGGATTGATTATAGTACTGAAAGGGTCAGTTATTAAAATTACAGTATTTATATTGATTGACTGATTCTAGTGTGCAAGCAATGATCCTAGTGGACTAGTGGTAACAAGGTTTGCAGATTCAAACCTGGCTGAGAATGGCTTCCTTTAGAAGGGAAGTAAGCTGTTGATCCCACCTCACAGATTTATGGAATGTAGAACAACCTGAAGCCTGAAATAGGAGATATCGGGGCAAAATTTGTTGATCCTTTCAGATTCAGATTTGATATACAATGATAATTTCCTGAGATTTAGAGAGTATCATAAAATATAAATATGAATTAATTATAGTCTATTCATCATAATTTCAAGCACTATTATCTGCATAAATTAATGTTTGTGTATGTGGTTTATAATTTTCTTCCAACTTTTATTCCTAACCATACTTATTGTGACATTAAAATAGTAGTGGCAACAATACACTCAGTTCAAACAGTTCTGTCAAAACACTGAGGGCTGCATGCAAATACATTAGTCTCTGGTGAGTTGAGTTTTCCATGAGAACGTGCAAAGTTCGAATTAGCGAGTTGCCGACTGGTCATGCATGAAAGTAGTTTTTCGTAATATTGGCAAGAAATTACCCAGAATTCTCAGCGATAAAACCACTTCCGTTTTTTCGTCAGCTAGAGGAACGCATTTATGCTTGCGTCCCGCAAATAATACCATATACGACGATGTCTGCATCGCGCAATATTATGCCGATTCTCCTGTTCTTCCAGTTGAATTCTTTGGTAGACTCTATCAAATTCCTCTTCTCCACGTATACTGAAAACATGATCGAAGCCTTCAAGGTCTGACATCTTGGATAAAGCAGCAAGGTTTTAAAGTACATCGGTTCCATCGGATTGCTCATGATTCATTCTCTGCAAAGTCACCTTGCCAGGTAGCTTAGGAATTTCGACAATTATTATCGCATGAACAGATTTTTGAGTATGCATAAATGTCTTTGGATGCAACTTTCTCAGCAGAGAATGACTTTTATGGTCTAACGCATTCATAGATACGACCCTAAATATTCTTGAACAACATTTTGAAGTTATCATAAATTTAAATATCTATTATCGAAAATAAGCTTCACAGGCTAAAAATCTGGTATTAATTCCCAATAAAGTCTTCTTGTTAAAGAAGCCACAGACAGTGTGTAGAATGAAAAATTCATGGCCTTGGCGTGCAGGAATTCATATATAAGGGAGAGAATTAATATTTGTTTAAATCAGGAGCATAGTGGTCAGAGCACTGGTGTACAGAACCAGAAACATCTGGTTCAAAACCCGATTCAGATGTTTATTTTTCTTATTATAAATTTTCTGAATTCATGTTATCAAAATTGTCTTTAATTTTCTGAATTCATGTTATCAAAATTTTCTTTAATTTTCAGATTTGTCAAGTATGTCAGACTTTATCCCTCCTAATAATTTCTTGATATGTATGAAACATAAAACAATTTCCTTGCCAAATTCCTAATTTTTCTCTATAACCTGTCATAAAAATGAAGATTAGATCCATAGTTGATCTATTACTGCAAATTGCATGTTCTTTGAAATTCCTATTTAATAGTTTATCCAATTTTTGTGCTAAAATTATCTAATTTATTTTAAGACATTGAGATAATAAGGTCATATCCCTATACTTACTTACTTACTCACTGGCACTATCGAACCCGAAGGTTCATGGCCGCGCGGACATAAGCTCTCCATACATCCCTATCCTGAGCTAATGCTTTCCAATCATTCCCTGTATAATCTACTTCCCTCAAATCATAGTTAATGTTGTTCTCCCACCTCATTCTTGGCCTACCAACTGGGCGTTTTCCCTCTGGCTTTCCTACAAGAAGCTTCCATGCACGTCTTTCATTCCCCATACGTGCAACATGTCCTGCCCATCGCAGTCTACGAGACTTAACTGTTCTTATTATATCTGGCTTCCTATAAAGACCATGTAGTTCATTGTTATGTAGTCTTCTCCATTCACCTGTCTGTTCATCTCTCTTTGGTCCAAAAATTTTTCTAAGAACTTTATTCTCAAATACTCGTAATCTCCTTTCCTCCCTTAAAGTAACAGTCCATGTTTCGCACCCATATAATATAACTGGTAGAATAATAGTTTTATATATTTTCAGCTTAACGTTTTTTGAAAGGAGTTGGGACATCAAAAGTCTCTGCAATGCATAATAGCATGCATTTCCAGAATTGAGCCTATGTTTAATTTCTTTGTGCATCTCATTCCTATTTGTGATTATTGTTCCTAGGTATTTGAATTCAGCCACTTCCTCAAAATTTCCCTCATTTGTCATTAGCTGTCCATTTCCATTATATACTGAATTTCTACTTGTGACCATATATTTAGTTTTAGTGATATTTACTTCCAGTCCTAATTTCTTAGTGTTACTCAATAGTGTGTGCGTGTTGGCCTTTAGTATCTCCTCGCTATCGGCCAGTTAGTACTACATCATCAGCATAAACTAACATCTTATTAATACCATTGAGTTGCAAGCCTTCCTCATTCTCTAAAGATTTAATGGCATGCTCTAGTACAAAATTAAATAGTAGAGGAGATAGTGCATCTCCTTGCTTCAACCCATTCTGGATTTCAAAAGTGTCTGAAAAATGTTTGCCTACACGCACCCTACTCTTTGAGCCATTTAGACACATTCGTATAAGTCTAACCAACTTTTTAGGAATTCCGAACTCCAGCAGGATACTATATAACTTCTCCCTCTTAATTGAATCATATGCTTTTTTGAAGTCTACATATAGTTGATGTACAGTACCATTATATTCCCATTTTTCTCTAAAATCTGTCTTATACTGAAAATCTGATCTGTTGTAGACCTGTTTCTTCTAAATGCACATTGATGGTCTCCTAGAATGTCATCAATATAGGGAGTAAGTCTGCTTACTAATATATTTGTTAGAATTTTGTACGAAGTTGAAAGTAATGAGATGCCCCTGTAGTTGTTGCAATCAGTTTTATCTCCTTTCTTATAAATTGGTACGATAATTGATTCCTTCCATTCATCTGGAAGAGCTTCTTTTTCCCAAATCATACTAAGCAACCAGCGTATCTTGTCCATCAATTTTCCTCCCCCTGATTTTATCAGTTCTGCTGGGATCTCATCTGAACCTGATGCTTTATACATCTTCAATTTTTCAATCGCCATTTCAACCTCTAATGCACTTGGCTCTGCGACTAGCATTTCTGCTGTCTGTAACTTATCCTCCTCAATGTCCTGTTCTGTATGTACATTTAATAGCTGATTAAAGTAACCTTTCCATCTATTTAATATACTCCTAGAATCTGCAATCATATCCCCATTTTCATTCCGAATTATGTTTGTTCTAGCCTGAAACCCTTTCTTCTCTATACTAATTCCCTGATATAATTCTCTAATGTTCCTATTTTTTGCATTCATTTCAAGATCATTAATCTTCTCTCTCAAATATTCCCTCTTTTTACTCTTTAGTAACTTGGTGGTTTCACGTCTAACACTACCCAATTGCTCTAAATTTACCTCATTTGGATCGTGTAAACATTTCATTTTTGCTAGCTTTCTTTTCTTTACAATGTCGGCACATTCCTCATCAAACCATTTCTTGTTTTGCCTCTTTTTTAAACAACCAATGCTTTCTGATGCTGACAATTTAATAGTATCTCTTATAGCCTCCCATTCTTTATTTATATCAGTTTCTTCTTCGTTTGCCACATTGTCATCTGAAGATTCCAGTACTTCAAATCTATTAGCTATTTTGATTTGGTATTCTTGCCGCATTTCATCATTTTTCAAGTTTTTTAATTCATATTTTACAGAATCATCTTTAGCGTTCGTTCCTCTCATAAGCGATAGCCGTTGTCTGATTTTCACTCTGACCAGATGATGATCCGAATTGCAGTCTGTCCCTCTAACTGATCATATCCCTATACTTTTTACATTTTTTATCATCCTTTTTTGAAAAATGGGCATTGTATTACCCTTTTTCAATTCTCCTGGTTCTCATTTTGAACCCAAACCTTCTTATGTAGTCTATGAAGGTAGTGTATATAATGAAAAGTAGTGTATTTAATACTTTTGTACAGTAATCCCATCTAAATTTGAGATTTATGTTTAATTTTTCCCAATGCCATTTCTACTTCTAGCATGTAAAGACCTTCATCTATGGTCAGTGTGACTGTCTATTTTTAATACTGTTCTGATTCATATTTAATTTATTTAACTTTCACAGGGAAAAAACACTATGAGGTTTAATTTAAGAATTAAATTAATATTATTATTATTATTATCCCACCACGCCGTAGCGTAGTGGTTAAGGCACTGAGCTACAAGCCGGAGGGTCGAGGGTTCAAGTCCCATTGGGGGTCAGGATTTTTAAACTGACCCAAACCCTCTGGCGGCACTATGGCCCTGGGGTCGACTCAGCCTCTAACGGAAATGAGTACCAGATGCTTGTTCTGGGGGTAAAGGCGGCCGTCACGCAGGGCTGACATAAAAGTGACGATTGTCTAGAAAAAGTGGGAGCCTTAACCTCCTACTACCCCAAGGGCCTCCGGGCCTGTTGTGGGATCACTTTACTTTACTTCATATCCTTTTTCTTCTAGACTGCAGTTTCGGAGCTATATCTCCATCATCAGTAGCCTCTCATCAACCGGTGTTATGTCATTTCTTGGTGGTTTTCTTCTTCCTTCTATCGAAGGAAGAAGAAGAAAACCACCAAGAAATGACATAACACCGGTTGATGAGAGGCTACTGATGGAGATATAGCTCCGAAACTGCAGTCTAGAAGAGAAAGAATATGAGGTGAGGTAATAATAATATTAATTTAATTCATATTTTATTATTTTGTTAACTTTTTAAAATTCTTCCAACCATTGAATATCCTTTTACTTTGATTTTATCTCTTACAACTATCTTGGTTACTTTTCCCCTGAATTTGGTATGATTATTTTTTTTGACATTTGAGAAAAGAAGAAAATATTGTTTATATCAATACATTTAAATGATTTTTTAGAATTTAATGATAATTTGTGGTATTCTTCTGTATGACTTGAGTTGCTATCTAGAATATATTGAAATAATTGCATCTGCCATATGAATCCTATAATCCAATTGGCTTAATCTTGATCTGTAAATAGAAATATTGGAAGCTTTTTAATCAGTATTTCATTTTCTATCTTTATGTACTTATTTGTTTAAACAATATGTTAAATAAATGTTGCTTGTTTCCAATGGAAGATTTTGAATTTAGTAAATCTCTTAGCTCTTATTATAATTATCAATTATTTTCATATTGGTCACTATTAAGTTTAGCACAGTTCATGATGGAGTTCTTTTCCATGCTGATATTTGGATTAAACTCCATTTATAAAGAAACATATTTTATTATTTTCTTTAAGTGAACTAGTAGCAATTATGTCTGATGGTTAATTGAAATGTGGCTACAGATTTTTTTATTTTGTTTTTGTTCCATTTGCATTTTTCATACATTTTTATTGTTTTAACTTATCTTACAAGATCTTTTACAGTTTCAATATTTGGAGGTTTTATTTCTTGGACATTTAAAAAGAACAGCTCACAATTACAGTTGAATATGATTATTACGTCCACTGCTGTGGTCTCGAGGTAGCGTGCTGCCTTGTCACGCAGCAGGCCCGGGTTCGATCCCCGATCGGGGCAGTTTTTCTGGGTGAGGTTTTTTATCGGGGTTTTTTCTCACCTGTAAGACAAATGTCAGGAAAACTTTAAGGCCCAAATGGTCCCCGAAATTATATGGCCATCATCATCATGATCATCCTTATCATTATCATCATCCTTCACAGGTGTGGAAAGCAACGGGAAGCTACCACATCTACAATTCCCTAGTAAAGCTACAAGTATAGCATGAAAACACTATGATTGCAGTGAAGGACCTGCCTTTGGGCAGAATTACTATGGATGGATGATTATTACACATATTTTTGTTGGTCATAATTGGTAACATTGGCTGTACAGTATCTCAAACATTAGCTGCACTTACCAATTATCACCATGCCCTGAAAATTATTATTAATATTTATTGAATTATGGAGAGTTATTTCAGATATAATGCAAATTGCTTTGTATTTATTTATTTTTCAATCTGCTTAACATAATTCAAAATAATTCCCTTGGAATAAAAAAATAAATTAATTACCATGTATTACAGGACTGTGGATAGTGTAATCAATACCATTGATCGATTATTTGGAGATATGAATGTGACCATCACCAGACCATTTGCTACCAATGCACTGTTACAGGTATGCTTTAAATGTCTGTTATTATTTTAATAACAAGATTAACAATATTATAGGCCATGCATATGTCCTTTTAGGAATGAAATAAGTACTTCTGCTTAAATTATTATAGTTGTGAACCTAATATGGAAATTAAATACACAGACAAGCCATCTGTAAGCAACAGTTAACACAATTCAAGAGAAAAATTTGTGCCTGAACCAGGATTTAAACCAAAGACCTTCAGCTTTATGTGCTGGCAACTCTACCATTGAGTTACTCATGCAATACCAGGAGCAAGCACAAATTTCTCTCTTTTCAATCCTCATGCCTCCGTAGTAAAGAAATTTATTCACAATACAATAGGTTTGCTTCTAACTCAAGAATATATTTTAATGGGATTTACACTGAACTATAAGCTAATTATGAGCATAATATGGAAATTAATATTCAGAGAACCCATCTGTAAGCAATAGTTAACACAACTAATAGATAATTTTCTGTCTCAACTAGGATTTGAACCTAAGACCTCCAGTTTTATGTGCTGGTACTCATTCATTGAGCTAATCCAGCACTTCCAGGAGCAAGAAAAATGTCTCTCTCTTTAAGTCCTGCATCCTATAGTAGTGAGACTATATTCACTATACAATACAGTGCTTGTAAATGAAGAAGACATGATGGGATTTACGCTGTACTATAATGTGGAAATTCATATACCCAGAGAAGCCAAATATAAGCACTAGTTGACACAACTAAGAGAAAAATGTCTGCCTTAATCGGGATTTGAACCCAAGCCCTCCAGATTTATGTGCTGACACTCTAGCATTGAGCTATACTCAGGCAACTCTAGGAGCAGACACAAATGTCTCTCTCTTTAATTCCCACTATAGTGAAATTTGATTCACAATACAGTTGGGTTGCTTCTAAATCATGGGATTTACCTCTGTGCTATAAGCTAATTATGAACATAATATGGGAATTAATATACACAGAGAAGCCATTAATAAGCAATAGTATTCACAACTAAAGAAAAAAATTTGGAGTTTGGCTGATGATGATGAAGGCAAAGGTCTTTGAAACCGGTACCATGAAAACACAGAACTTTATGAGGTGTGATGAATAAATATTTACCCAACTCAATTTATAAATCAGAAAAATTCCTGCCTGAATAAGAAGCATTAACCTTCCGGCTTTTAGCATATTGCTGCAACTGATTGTGCTACAGCAAATATACAATTTTTTCTATTTAGTGAATAAGGAATGTTAATCTTTCAATTTACAGCGTATTGCTTTAACTAATTGTGCTATGGCGAATATACAATTTTTTAGTCAATGTATTTAATTAAGTTACGTGAAATTATGATAGTCTGAAATCACGTTATTAAAACAATATATTGGTAGGTACATTTTATTACCGTCTTTGAAATCTTGGGATCAAATTATGCTGAAGGCACAGCACTTTAGAAGACTAAAGGAAGATTTGGAGACATTGTCTGAAAACCAATTTCCAGTACTTTATGGGCATTAATAAAGTTTCAACAAATAAGCAAATTTAATTTTTCTTTATGATATAGGAGGAGTTACTGTGGAAAGAGACGATGGGGAAAGCAGTGGTTTTTGCATTGCAGATATCTCTAGGGCGTGTTCTTAAGGCTGCGATGGCATTCAAAGGTCTGATGATAGAATGGGTGGTCGTGAAGGGCCATGGCGAGACGCTTGATCTTTGGACAGAGTCAAGACACAAGGTGTTCCGGAAAGTGACTGAGAATGCTCATGCAGCCATGCTGCACTTCTACTCTCCTACCCTGCCAGAACTTGCTGTCAGATCCTTCATGGTGAGTCAAACTTATAGCAAAATAGTCCAGCCAAACTTTAGATAAAATAAATTGTGAAATCTGTTTTGTTTAAGTTTATCATAGAATAGAGTCCATTCAGTTTTGAGACTGGTCCCTAAATATCAGTATTGAATTATTTCTGAAATTACTTGATTTCATAGTTAGGATCTATAAGACAATTTAAATGTACCAACCAAATGGTAAGAGATCATAGGGATGACCTAGAAAGAGATGATTGGAAAATGTCTTGAAGGTCATAAAAGTCTTCTGTCATCCATGGTGATCTAGTGGTTAAATGTCTTGCCTCTAGTTTCGAGGGTGGCAGGTTCAAACCTGGCTGGGGTCAATGGATTTTTAGAATGGAAACAAATTCAAGGGAGAAGTCCTCCTTAAGGAGGGACTTTTTGCCTTGGGTCCTAAGTCAGGAGATTTTGAGGCTCATAAAAAAACCGTCATGAATAAAAAGGCCTTTGTGCAAAATTTAACAAACCTTTATCCATCCAAGTAATATTTTAGTTGCCTATTAGATGTCTCATTGAGGCGATGTGCTAACCACATGTCACTCTTTGACATCTGTAGGTCATCATCCTCTTATTATGTCCTCCTTTCAGAAGGTGGATTCCAAGTATGCCTCTATCTTTAATAGTGAATGGAGAACATATTTTTAACGACTCACCTAATATAATTTCAAATTTCTTTGATACCGGCGGTTTCAGACAATGTCTTGTCCCTCTTCAGTTATGGCTTCCACTGATGAAAAAATATTAATTTAAATATGCCTCTATCTATCTCTATCTTCCAATGCTTTCTTTCTTTTTAGTTCTCCCAATCGTATCCTCTTCTTGTAAACTTTTCTTAACTTGGTTAATCCATCTTTCTCGTGGTCTACCTTGTGGTCTTTTCCTTCTTTCTTGAGATTTAATAGTCTTTGTGGTAGTCTTTCTTTTTTCCATTTTTTTTAAATGTCCAAACCATCTTAGCCTATTTTTTTTTGTCTGTTGTTAATTTTTCTATGTTTAATGTTTCCCTGATTTTATCGTTCCTTATTGTATCTTTCTTTGTTTTATGTACCATTCCACATAAGAATTTTATTTATGTAGCTTAGATTCTGCTCAATTCCTTCTTTGTATATTTCCAAATCTCAGCTGCATATGTTAGAACTAGTTTGAAATAAGTTTTATACATTGCCATTTTACTCGTGGTGGTGTATCTTTATTCCAGATTAATTGTTTAGTTAAATTATAGACTTTTAAATTTTTCTCTATTCTTCTACTGATTTCAGTCTGTATTTTCCCATTTGCATTTGTCACTGTTCCTAAATAAGTAAATGTTTCCACTTTTTGTAGATTTATGCCTGATAACTTAGTATTCCAATCATTGTTCTGGTTTCTACATATTTTCATGACTGTCGTTTTCTCAATATTTATTTTTAAACCATATTATTCTGCAACTGTTTTCCAACATTCAAGTCTCTGTTCTGTGGTATTTTTTTAATTTGCCTATATTATTACATTGTCTGCGAAGATTAATTTTTTCATATCTGGTTTTTTGTCTTCCCCTACAACTTTATTTGTAATTTCATTCATTATGGCATTGAACAAAACAGCCTCCCAAAGTCTGACCCCGCGTCCATGTCATGGGAGGTGGTAAGCTTGTTTCTTGTTGGGCTTGACTCTGTGGGTTTTCTGACTCATGAGTTGACAGCTCACAAACCCTTCTCTAACCATACAAGGTAAGAAATTGATTCTCGCAGCCGCCTGCAAAATTCAAGTGCTGATCCAACAATGCATCTCAATATGTTTGAAATTGTATGGGAATACTTATACACCCCACATGTCTATTAGATGGGAGAACCTAGAAAATATTTTTTTCACTTATTTGAACCTAACCATGAAAAAGAAAATAGAGAAGCAAAAGAAAAATATAAATAATTTGTTAAATAAACCAAAGGAAAGGGATAGGAAGAATATACCAAATATAATCAAACATCAGAAAAATCCAGAAATTAAGAAAAATCAGAATCCACCAAAAATTATGTTAAAAATTTTTCAAAAGCAACCTTTAACCTAGAAGAGACAAAATTGTTAGAAAAGGGTCTAAAAACAGCAATAGATTATTCCAACTGAACAGAAGAATACATAGTGGACATCGAAAATTCAATAGAAGGGTTAGTTACAGAAGAAAAAATGATCATCAGAAAAAAATGTGAAGAAGTTTTGGATAAAATAAAGAACACAAATAAAAACCCAGTTTGTAAGAAAAATTTAAAAATGCTCAAAGAAATAAATAACAAAAATGTTGTATATACAAAATCAGATAAGCGTAACCAAATCATAATTGTAGACAAAGAAGATTATCAAAACAGAATGGAAGAACTTTTGAAAGAAGAGTATGAAAAAATTAAGAATGATCCCCTACCCAAAACCATAAAAAAAAGTAGAAAACTGTCTTAAAAATGTTAAAATTCTAACTGAAAAAGAAAAATTTCAATTAAAAGTGAGCAACCCAAAAAACCCTAATATTCATGGATTTCCCAAAATTCACAAACCTGGAAACAAAATGAGGCCAATAATTAACAATATGGGATCACTAACCTACAAAATTTCAAAATGGCTGAATAATTAATTTAAAAGAATTAATAATTTTGAAAGTCTACAGATTGAAAATTCATTGGAATTAGTTAAGAAATTATAAAAAATGGAAATCGAACCTACATATAAATTAGTTTCCTTTGATGTCTTTTCATTATTCACAAATGTACTGAAACAAAAAACTTTGGAGATATTGAACAACTGGTTAAGTAAAAACAACATAGACAGAGAGATCAAAGAAGACTATTTCAAATTAACTGAATTATGCATTGACCAAATGTTTTTTACATTCAATGGGAGTTTCTATAGACAAGAATCAGGGCTCTCAATGGGAAACCCATTATCACCTTTCCTGGCAAATTTATTTATGAGCGATTTTGAATGTAAAATCACTAAAGCACATCCCACAATGTTTAAATTTTGGAGCAGATATGTAGATGATATAATTTGTATTGTAAAAGAAAAACATGTAGAAGATTCCCTAAAACTGTTAAATTTACAGAGTACAAAAATCAAATTTACCAAAGAAATAGAAGAAAATAAACAAATACTTTTTTTTATCTTAAATTGGTGAGAAACGATGAAAAAAGAAAAATTGAATTTGGGATTCATAGGAAAGAAACTCATATGGAAAATTTTATTAAATCAACAGGGTTCAATCCAATTGGACATAAATTAGCAGCCTTTAATAGTTTAACTCATAGATTATTAAACTTACCCTTAAACGAAGAAAATTTCAAACAGGAGAAAAAACACATAATGAGAGTAGAAAGAGAAAATGGGTTTGATGAAAAAATGGTACACAAAAGGATAGAAAAGTATAAGAAACAAAAAGTGATAAACAGAAGTACTTTTGAAAAAGAAAAACCACCTATCAATAAATATAGGAAATTCACATATCACCCTTGGGTACACAATAAATTCCAAAAGATATTTAAGAGAAGTTTAATATTAAATTAGCACCGAAAAATAACTACAGTTTAAATAAACTAATAAAAACGAACAAAAATGAAAAAACTGATAAAAATAAAAAAAATCAGGAATATATCAAATTGAATGCACAGGTTGTGAAAAGATATATATAGGAAAAACAAAAAGAAACCTAAAAATTAGAACCAAAGAACATATGAGAAATATTAGAAATGAGGAAATGCTGCTCATGTTTGGTCTGAAAAACATGATATAAATTCAGACACTAAATTATTAAAACATTTAGAAAATATAAAAGAGCTGACACAATCACTAAATAACAAAACAACAAGAGAGACCCAATTGAAATTTTATAAAATGTTGGCAGTACCGGTACTGCTCTATGGTTCAGAAGCCTGGATACATAAAAAACAAGATCTAAGTAGGATAATGGCGGCAGAAATGAAATTTTTGAGATCTGTTAAAGGGTGCACTAAGGAAGACAGAATCAAGAACACAGAAATAAGACAGGAACTTGAAATATTTGCAATAACTGATAAAATGGATACATATAGACAAAAATGGAAGCAACACATAGACATAATGAAGGAAGATAGATATCCAAAACAAATAACAAAATACAAACCTAAAGGCACCCGAGATGTGGGCAGACCTAGAAAGAGATGGGCTGAAGTTGGAACGGGTCAACAGACCTAATCCATGAATGCAGATGATGATGATGATGATGATGATAAAAGAGCTGACTAATTGGGAAAAAGTCTGTATTCAGAAGAATAAAAAAAGAGTTATGAATTTTGAAATACTGACGGAGCATGACCTTGTTTAGAGGTTCTTTGGAACCACAGGATGGAGCTGACATTGACATCCAGGGTGTACAACATAAATCTAACCAGTCTGGACAAGCTGACGATAAGACAGAATTGTTTTGAAACACGTCCAAGAACAAATCAACATTAATATTGAGGTAAGATGATCATACTGAAAATAATTTAATTAAAATAACCTCAAAATATCACTTCCTAAAATTAAATATTAAATTAAATTCTCTTTGCATTACTTATTTTAGGAATTCACACTATGAGGTATATTCATTTAGGTAGAATTTTTTTATCACTCACCTCATATTGTTCATCTTATTTGACTATAAACTAGTTTCAGAACATAGTTTCTGTTCCATCCTCAGTATCGTCATGACCGTTGTTCTGTCGTCTTGAATCAGGGATTTATCAGATTAAATGTGAAGAATGTGAGAAATTCTACATAGGAAAAAGTAAGAGAAATTTGAAAACAAGAGTGAAAGAACATCTCAGGAATGTCAAGAAAAGGGAAATAGAAAAATCTGCAGTGGCTGCCCATGCATGGTCTGAAAAACATCTTATCCAGAAATAAGCTAAATTATTAAAACAAATAGAAAAACCAAAAGAACTTACTGTTTGGGAAAAGATCTACATTCAAAAGAGCAAAAAAGAAGAAATTGATGAACTTTGAAATTCCCGGGGAGAATGACCTGGTTTCGAGGTTTTTCAGTCTGCCTATGGAAGGAGCAAAGGATGGCTCTTCAAGACGACAGAACAACGGTCATAACGATACTGAGGATGGAACAGAAACTATACTCTGAAACTATTTTATAGTCAAATAAGAAGAACAATATGAGGTGAGTGATAAAATATTCTACCTAAATTCTCTTTGTATATTTAGGAGCCTCAGTAAAGATTAAATATAATTGTTTATTCTGGAACCGTGTAAAATAACATGGAAATGTTCAGTTGTTTATCAGTTTCAGTTAGGTGCAATTAGAGGTGAAGATGAAGTAATTTCAGATTTGAAAGCAGGAGTAAGCTTGTAATAATTCCAATAAGAAAGTGTGCAAATAGCAATTAATTTTGTTTCAGACATGGTTCCATAGCTACATGACATTATTCTCAGACCCCTGCAAGCGATGTGGTAATCACCTGCACAGCTCTTTGCCCCCCACTTGGCGAGACTTCAGAACTCTTGAGCCATACCATGAAGAATGTAAACCTTAACATAATTGCCTGGTAAGATAGATATTTTCATGTATTTAAATTTGTCAAGATTTCCACATTTTTTATATAATCATTTTCTAAAAGCCTATGTTACTAACTTTAAAAACTAAAATAAAATGTTTTTACCAAAAATCTGTAATTTTGAATAGAGTATATCACCTGTTCATGAAAACTATATTATTTATCATAAGTAATGTCACGAGTGATTTCCAAAATTTATCTAGATGATTTGGAAATCAAGAGTGGCATTTGTTAAGACCATTTAACAAATAAAATTAAGCTGTTTACTAAAAAATCATTATTTAAATATAGTTACCGGTATTTTAAAATATTTATATATTTAATGTAAATGGCGATGTTTGAAAACAAATCAGAAATGTGTGATTATGTTTCATTTGTATATTCACTGCAACTTGATCATATTATTTATTGCCAAATAGGATCGCAATGTTGTAAGAATGCACTCTAGTGGAGAGAAAAAAAGAAACATATCAAACTGTATATTATAACCAACATTATAGGTTATTAATTTATTTTTTTTTAGTAAACAACTTAGTAAAATCATTATTTAAAAACATGATTATTTAACACAATTATTAAATATGTAGTTTGAAGGAATCTGTTCATTATTTCCTATATTAAATATATTTGTGCCCTCAGGGGTCCTCATCTAGGGGATATGTGGATGGCGACCACAAGGTGCCCAAGCTGTGCAAAACATTTCTTCCACTTATTTGTGTTTTGCACTCTTTTAACTTTACTATCTAACCTCTCTTGGTTAACTCTTGTTTTTTCGACCCCGACGCTATTAGGGCATCCGAGGGCTAGGGAGTCTTTCCTTTCTTCCATTTCTTCTTTCCTTTATTTTCTTTCCTTCTCCAGAAAAGCCTGACCAGAGGCTATAAGATGGTAGCCCATCACTGGTCTTGCCTTCCTTTGGCCAGCAACCAATCGAAGGGACTATTATTATGCTTTCAAGTCTTATACGAGAATTTCCCATACGGGAAAATTTTCTATAGGATCGTAACAGGCCTTGGCCTAATACTTGGAAGGAAGAAGAAGAAGAAGAATATATTTGTTGGAGAGTCAGTCACTGCAAAATAATGCAGAATATTAAAAAGGAGGAGCTTTCTTTATCGCAAAAGCAGGAGCTGGTAAAGATAATTCGATAAATAGTGAAGTGAAACAATACTGTCATTGGTTGTAAAACAAAATTCATTGAAATGTGATTAGTCAGCGACTCCCATTTGGGGCATGAGTTAAATAGTCCTTGAAAAATTATCATAAGTAATGTCACGAGTGATTTCCAAATTATCGATAAATTCATGTCTCACGAAGTTAGGAGTGAATTTTTCTTGAGAATTTGAAAATCAAGAGTGGCATTTGTTAGGACTATTTAACAAATAAAATTAAGCTGTTTACTCACAAATCATTGTTTAACTATAGTTATTTTAAAATATTTATGTATTTAATGTAAACGGCGATGTTTGAAAACAAATCAGAAATGTGAGGTTATGTTCATTCACTGCAACTAGATCATATTATTTATTGCCAAATAAGATCGCAATATTGTAAGATTGTACCCAAGTGGAAAAATAATGAAACACGGCTGTCATTGGTTGTAAAACAAAATTTATTGAAATGTGATTGGTCATTGACTAGCATTTGCGACATGAGTTAAATAGTCTTCATTATAAATATACATTGATTATGCTATTATATCCATATTCAATTATTGTTGTAAATATGGAAGAAAATTTGGAACTAACAATGAAATATGGATTCTGTATGTACCTGTTACTATCTGGTAATAATGATAGAGCCCATCATGAATATTAATTTTCATAAGTATTGAAAAAGTTACAACAAATGTAACTTTTAAAAAGATAATCCAGGATGAAAATGTGTCTTTCTGTTCTAATATTTGTACATATATTACATATATAAGTGTTTTAAAGTGATCAGTTTTTTCTGCTCTTACACAAACCCACTTTGTGTTTATCTGAACTCATGTTGGTCCTGGTGGATTAGTAGTTATGCTTGCCTCTGCTTCCGATTTTCACAGTTTCAAATGTGAATTTTTCAGGGTGTAAAATTCCTGAGTACGGTTTCCTTTCAAAGTGAGGTAAAGCCCTGGATCCTTCATCATAGATTCACGGCACACAAAAGAATCTTAAGTCTGAAATAGGAGGCTTCTGAGCAACATTTGTCAGCCTCTTTGAATTACAACACTTATAACCTGAATGCTGTACAGAACTTGAAATGAAATTCTACTACTATCTACAATGGCGTAACAGCCATGGCATCACTCCTTTCTTAGGAGTTACTAAACCAAGTTAATTTAGTTATGCTTATTTCCCTAGAGATGTCATGAATGGTATGTGGTCAACATACCGATCCAATGAGACATCTAGTAGGCAACTAAGGTATTACTAGGATGAAGAAGGTTGGTAAATTTTTCTTAGAGGCCTCTTTATTCAGGCTTAAGGTTCTCTTACATGCTTAAAAATCTTCAGACTCAGAACCCATAGATTAAAATCCCTCCTGGAGGACTTGCTCCTTGAATTTTTCCATCCTAAAAAATCAATTGACCCTGCTCAGGTTTGAACTGTGACCCTCGGGACCAGAGGCAAGGAACATAACCACTAGTCCACCATGGCCAACAATACTACTACTACATCATATATCTCTAGGATAGTAACTAATTTCCATACATTCATTTTAATGTCATGTCCCATTTACATGTCTCCCTAGAGATTATTTACCCTCAGGTCTTCCAACTACAATTCTGTAGGTACTCAGGTTTCTACCTTGTATGTTATAGGCCTACATCCTGCACAACTGAACTATCTTGGTTTTATATTTTTAGTCATATTAGGTGTTATAAGTTTTAAAAACCTGACATAATGTCTATATTTCTGGATTGATTATAAAAAAAGTAGATTATGACAATAGTTTTATGAATGTTTATATTTCTGTGACAAAGAAAAAAACTAGCCATCTCATCCTTCGACTCTTCACTGTTGTTGAAAATATGAAAACATTTCATTACTGGGAAAATTACATTTCCCACCTATATGGTGGTCTGTTAAATTTATCATATCTTAATTTTCCCAGTTAAGTTAATGAAATACTGGGAAGTAATAATATACAATAGATCTATAAAAAACAGGAAATAACATTGTCTATTAGTGCAGATGGATGGTCGGATATAGTCTATGTATATCTGGAATTTTCATGGTATGAATCAGAGATTGCAAGCACATGGGTAATATTATCATATAAATTTACATTTGATGGATAGTGTGGCGAAATAGAAGAAATATAAATGTTTCTTGCAACCTTGAGAAGAACATAACCTTTATTGATACAGATATAATTTATTAAGATTAGCAATTCAAATTTAACAATAATAAATGTATAATCAACCTTTCACAACCTTTACGAGCTGTGGAAGGTTGTACAAGAGAAGAACATTGGTAATGAGAATATTAGAGAGGATCTAAAAGTACAACCACTTCTTCAACAAATAGAACACAGGAACAATCGGATGGAACATCTGCAAAGAATGATAGAGGATACCAAAGATGGCACTGATGTATAATTCTGGAGGATGAAATCCGTTGGAAGATCAAGAAAGCGCTGGGCTGAACAGATGTGAGATCAGAACAGGCAAAGATCTAATCCATGAAGGATGATGATGAAATGTATCATCACAAAAAATAGCCGTATTGAATTATTATCTTCTTCTTCTTCTTCCTTCCAAGTATTAGGCCAAGGCCTGTTATGATCCTATAGAAAATTTTCCCTCCAGCGTTTCATAGGACGGCCCAGTGATCTTCTCCTCTTGGTATATAATTATAAACAGCTTTGGGGATCCGATTTGAACTCATTCTTTCAAGATGGTGTTTCCAATTAAGTTGGTACTGTTTAATATATTCCAAAATTGGCGTAGTCTTCAATTCTTTTAAGATATCAGTGTTCCTTTTCCGATCCCATCTGGTGTAACCCGCTGTTCTGCGCATGAATCTCATTTCACAAGCCGTTATTCTGCTTTCATGTTGTTTTTTTAGTGTCCATGCTTCACTACCATAGGTCAACACTGGTCTAACCAAAGTGTTATATAAATGTAATCTGGTGATTTTTGTACAAGGGATGGTTTCATAACTTGATTAATAATTCCTAAACTTTTATTATAACTAGTAACTTTTTCAGGGATATCCTTTTCATCCCAGATAGAGAGATAATATCCAAGATATTTAAATTGAATTATTATCTTCAACATGAAATTGGCTTTATTTCTTTAATGGATTACTTAAAAGTGGCCACATATAAAATTATCATATAAAAAGATGCGTATATTTATACCTCAAGTTGTAGTGAAGAACTTTATTTAATCTTTGTTATCGTGCATACACGGTAGTGCTCTGTGATGCAGCTAATTATATGTCGAATTCCAATTGATGTAATATAATCACATCAATACTTGAAAGCTGTTGAAGTATAATGTCCGTAAGTATTGATTAATTTCTTTATGTAATTCATGGAATGCATCTGCAG
This sequence comes from Diploptera punctata, assembly GCA_030220185.1. Classification (NCBI taxonomy): domain Eukaryota; kingdom Metazoa; phylum Arthropoda; class Insecta; order Blattodea; family Blaberidae; genus Diploptera; species Diploptera punctata. The sequence continues at coordinate 667,917 of JASPKZ010009354.1, read as the reverse complement.
TATACTTCTTCCATATAAATAATATGTAGAAATTTCAGATGATGTATATACTATTGAACTGTTTCACTATTAAGCCTTTTCACCTAACATTCTTATATGAATGTTCGATAGGTTACGTGAAACAAACTTATGACCTAAATTAAGTTATGTAGATAGGAAATAACACTATGAGGTTTTTTTTATATTGTTTATTTTTTATTTCACTCACCTCATACTTCATAACTCCTCGCAAACCCAGGGTTTCGTCACATCATTTGTGACATTCTCAATGCTGTGTCACGTTCACAACTGACGTCCGACTGCCTTCTATCCTGCAAACTGACCTCCGCGCCATCTGATGGCTGGCCGACGAACTTCCAAATCAGTCCTCTCTCCTTATAACAGGGTATTTCAAAATTCATAGTTGTATTTTCATTCTTGCATATATAAATTTTTTCCCAAATTGTGAGTTCATTCGGTTTTTCCAATTGTTTAAGTAATTTTGTATTGGTTTCTATTCTATATTTTTCTGACCAGGCATGTGCAGCTATTGCAGATTTTTCGGTTTCTCCATTTTTAACATTTCTGAGGTGTTCCTTTAATCTTGTATTTAGATTCCTTTTTGTTTTTCCTATGTATATCTTTTCACAATCTTTACAATTAATTTGATAAAATTCCCGATTTTTTGCAGTCTTCAATCTTTTCATTTTTGTTGGTTTTTATTAAATTACCTAAGCTGTAATCATTTTTCGGTGTTAATTTAATGTTGAATTTGTTGAAGATTTCTTGAAACTTCTCAAATACTAAAGGATGGTATGTGAACTTCTTGAATTTTTTATCAATATTTTTATCTGTCTGAAGAACAAAAAAGTACTCTTCAATGTTGAGCACTTGATAATGAAATCATTCGCTCTCTTGCACTCCAATATTTAGCAGAAAGGCTGGTCTCTTCTACAAAAGCTGGACAACGGAGGAGATGGTTTCTTTCCATATCTTCATTTAAATTGAAAAAAGGGCATTTAGGTGAATCTGTTATGCCAAGTCTGTGTAGGTGTTTATTCAGGCAGTCATGTCCCGTTAGCAGTCTGAATGTTGCTACTGCAGATTTTCTTTGTAATGTAGTAATGTCATAAGCTTGTAGATTTTCCCATTCCTTTCCAGATGTTTTGGTGGTGTATTCTTCTCTAAGTTTATTGATATATTTATTTAAGATAATTCTTTTGATAGAGTGAAAGGAAACTGGAGTAGAAGTTGGGTTTGAAACAATTTTGCTACCCTTCTTGGCCAGAAAATCAGCTATTTCATTGCCTGTCACTCCACAATGGGCCAGAATCCATTGAAGTACAACTTTTTTATGTAGACAGGATAATTGTTTTATCATTTTGTGACATTCGATAATTTTGATGCTTTTGGATGTTGTGTCTCGTGTTATAGCGAGAATGGCTGCTTTGGAGTTACATAGAATTACAACTTTTGTAAATTTTTGGATGTGATGTAAAAGATTTTGTAAACTTAAGAAAATTGCTAGAATTTCGCCATCAAAGTTAGTTGAATTTGTGTTAGATGATTTGTTAGATTGAGAGTTTTCTACATGGCCCCTAAATGGTAGCTCTTGTTCGGCTAAACACACAGCTTTTATTAGGCAGCTAACAATGCTACTTGTTTGTTTTAACATTTTTGTTATGCATATCCGTATTAATTTTGATAGCCTGGCTTTGGGACTCTTCAATTTTAGTGTTTCCATACATATGTAGTGCTTCATGTTTGTATTGGAGTACAATAAACTAGTTGTAACCGTTTAGTAGTAGGCACCACATGTGGTGGTTACGTCACCCATAGAGAGAAAGTAGGTATAGGAAGGAAGGAGAAATGAACCCCTAGGCCTCGAGTACTCTAATACCATCAGGGTCGAAAGAAACAAGAGGTCAGTCAAGGGAGACTGGATAGAAAAGTTGAAAGAGGGAATTGGTATGGGGAGGAGAAGTAATACCAATTCGGTCAAAAAAGAAAAACTCACCAAGCTGACCAGTGCTTGTTGGTGAGTAGCCCTTCCCTTTCGTTCATCATGCATAAGCATGATTACTAACAGCTGCACCACGAGAAGGTGAGGGATTGGACACTAGGTTACTGTCCAGGTCGGTTCCTTTAAGCCTTCGATGGAAGGAATTAAAGGGTCTCCTCTCTGTTAAAAACAGTAGCCTTTCCGCAGCCATTCTTGCTATAACACGAGACACAACACCCAAAAGCATCAAAATTATCGAATGATAAAACAGTTATTCCGTCTACAAAAAAAAGTTGTACTTCAATGGATTCCGGCCCATTGTGGAGTGACAGGCAATGAAATAGCCGATTTTCTAGCCAAGAAGGGTAGTAAAATTGTTTCAAACCCAACTTCTGCTCCAGTTTCCTTTCACTCTATCAAAAGAATTATCTCAAATAAATACATCAATAAACTTAGAGAAGAATACACCACCAAAACATCTGGAAAGGAGTGGGAAAATCTACAAGCTTATGACATTACTACATTACAAAGAAAATCTGCAGTAGCAACATTCAGACTGCTAACGGGACATGACTGCTTGAATAAACACCTACACAGAATTGGCATAACAGATTCACCTAAATGCCCTTTTTGCAATTTAAATGAAGATATGGAAAGAAACCATCTCCTCCGTTGTCCAGCTTTTGTAGAAGAGACCAGCCTTTCTGCTAAATATTGGAGTGCAAGAGAGCGAATGATTTCATTATCAAGTGCTCGACATTAGATACCAACCAACCAACCAACATATGTAGTGCTATTTTACAGTTAACATAGACTTTCAGATACTTCATGACTTTTTCAGCACATGAAAACTATTTACATCAGAAACTCCCTTCGTTGTCCAAACATTTTTCTCTGTCGAAAATAGAAGGCAGGGCTAACAGTAAAAGGAATGTGACTTCCTGCAGCCATATGTCATGTCCATACCAATCTTCATGTCTGTCACTAAACAATGCACTTTTGTTTTTGTTTGACTTATAATACTATTTAAATTAGGAGTTTGTTTATAACTTTTTTTTTCTTTTCAACTAAGCATGTGAAGGTAAAGGGATAACTTAACAAGTCTTTGATAACTCAAGCACATTCCTCTCCCATGATAATATTTATTTAGTGGTTTAATTACTATATTTAATACGGTCAGAAGCACTATGTGTACACAGGACTTACTCAGAGCACCCGAAACCTCGCCGTTAGCCCTTTCCAGAGTGCTAACAGGGCAGCTACAGAGTAGCGTTGAGCAGCCTGGTACTTGGCTTGTTAGCCTCAGGAGGACGGCTAACAGTGTGGGGATTTAAACACGTGAAGCACATTGTATAGTATTGGAATGCTACACTATATACGCAACGCATACAATATACATTATTATGTTACTATTGTTTACAATATTTAGACTACTATCAATGCATTGTTGTATCTGTTCCGGTATTTTAATTAAATATCAAAGATATTATTCATTATTAAACATCTTAATGATGGACAAATTATATTTTAAAAGAAAAATATACGCCTAGACTGGGGCTTGAATCCAGGAACTTTGACTCTCTATGTCATTGCTCTATCCAAGAGCTACCTAGGTCTCCAATCTAAATGCTTATTTTTCTTTTAATTCATAGTTAATTCCTTAACCCCAAAGCTACGAGCCGTTGCTTCGATTTTTGCAAATGGTGGCTTCTTTATTGAAAGGATGAAAGGACTTTTTATTGGAAATTTAAATATTACTTATAAAGCAAGTAGTGCTTCTTTCAATGTTGATATTATTTGTTTTTAAACATCTTAATCTCAAATTATATTTTAAAAACAAAATATACACCTAGACTGGGGTTTGAACCCAGGACCTTTGACTCTCTATGTCAATGCTCTATCCAAGTGAGCTATCTAGACCTTAATAAAGAAGCTGCCATTTGCAAAAATCATAGCAACGGCTCGTAGCATTTAGGTTAGGGAATTAACTATGTGTAAGAGAAAAATACGCGTTTAGATTGGAGGCCTAGGTAGCTCACTTGGATAGAGCATTGACATAGAGAGTAGAAGGTCCTGGATTCAATCCCCAGTCTAGGCATATATTTTTCTTTTAAAATATAATTTGTCCATCATTAAGATGTTTAAAAACGAATAATATCAACATTGAAAGAAGCACTACTGGATTTATAAGTAATGTTTAAATTCCCAGTAGAAAGTCTTCTTAATAAAGAAGTCGCCATTTGGAAAAATCGTAGCAATGGCTCATAGCATTTAGGTTAGGGAATTAACTATGTGTAAGAGAAAAATACGCGTTTAGATTGGAGGCCTAGGTAGCTCACCTGGATAGAGCATTGACATAGAGAGTCAAAGGTCCTGGATTCAATCCCCAATCTAGGCGTATATTTTTCTTTTAAAATATAATTTGTCCATCATTAAGATGTTTAAAAACGAATAATATCAACATTGAAAGAAGCACTACTGGCTTTATAAGTAATGTTTAAATTCCCAATAAAAAGTCTTCTTAATAAAAAAGCTGCCATTTGCAAAAATCATAGCAACGGCTCATAGCATTTGGGGTTAGGGAATTAACTACGTATAAGAGAAAAATATGCATTTAGATTGGAGGCCTAGATAGCTCACTTGGATAGAGCATTGACATAGAGAGTCAAAGGTCCTGGATTCAAACCTCAGTCTAGGCATATATTTTTCTTTTAAAATATAATTTGTCCATCATTAAGATGTTTAAAAGTGAATAATATCAACATTAAAAGAAGCACTACTGGCTTTATAAGTAATGTTTAAATTCCCAATAAAAAGTCTTGTTAATAAAGAAGCTGCCATTTGCAAAAATCGTAGCAATGGCCCGTAGCATTTGGGGTTAGGGAATTAACTATGTGTAAGAGAAAATTTTGTGTTTAGATTGGAGGCCTAGGTAGCTCACTTGGATAGAGCATTGACATAGAGAGTCAAAGGTCCTGGGTTCAAAACCCACTCTAGGCATATATTTTTCTCTTAAAATATAAAATATCAAAGAGTTTAATTCTAACTTTTGAAGGTGTTAGTCAGGCTAACAGTGCTAACATTTACCCTCCGCCACTGGTAATTGATAGCTCATTTATTATGGTGAGAAGTATTGTCTATATTCGAATATTAATAAGCTCTCATGAAAAGTTATGTTTTCAGACTTACGTATGTTTACTCTGTGGCCACAGATATTATTGTAAGTGATAAGATTATGGGAATGTTGTGACATGGAGAAATCTATAAGAAAATAATTTGGGTTTAAATCCAATGGTGTATTTGTGTTAACAGAGAAAAAAAAGACTGGAATTTTCAAATATTTATATTTATTTTGTAATGAAAAGAATAGTAATTAAAACTAGAGTAAAAAAAGACTGGAATTTTCAAATATTTATATTTATTTTGTAATGAAAAGAATAGTAATTAAAACTAGAGTATTAAACATACAGTATATAATGTACATAACATTGATTGTGTTTGTCCTAGTAGCACAAGATACAGTAACAGCCTGCACAGAGTAAGTCTCTTTCAGTTTCTTGTTCCAACAGTCAATTACTTCTTCTAGACATTGTTAATTACAACTTAGAAATATAATGTTATAAAATCTGCAATTCTGAAGCACAAAGGCAGATGTTTTTTTATTACTGAATAGATTTTATAGTTGCCACCGAATGTAGTTCTCCACGTGAATATTGACAGTTTAGGGAGTTATCAAATGATGGATGTAAATGTTGATTATTTTGAAATTTTAACTTCTGCCATCTTATTTTATAGATGAACAGACAGGCTAATGGAGGAGACTACATAACAGCAAACTAAATGATCTTTATAGGAAACCAGATATAATAAGAACAGTTAAGTCTGATAGACTATGATGGGCAGGACATTTGGCACGAATGGGAATGGAAACTTGAAGGGAAGTGCATACTGGGTGCTTGCCCTCTAGTTTTATTACAAGGAATATCATACCCTCTTTCATTAACCATTTGGGCCACATGTCCTGCCCATGACAATCTACGAGATTTAACCGTTCTTATTACATCTGGTTTCCCATAAAGATCAAGAAGCTCACTGTTGGGATGTAGTCTTCTCCATGCATCTGTCTATTCTTCTCTCTTTGGTCCAAAAGTTTTCCTAAGAAAAGTTATTCTCAGATACTCGTAATCTCCTACATGTAATAAGTAAATTCACAAGACAACCTCTGAAGAGCTCGGGTCAATTGAAGTAGGTTCATGGTTAGCCAACTGTTCCTCAATATAAATTACCATTTTCTTGACTGGATTTCACTACTTCATCAAGTAGTCGCTTAGATATATTCACAAAGTTAAATAGATCCTGTTTTAGACTATATATAAAAAATCTTATTGTTTAGCTGGGAATTGAATGCAGGTCTCTGAGATGCCAGCCAGGTTATGCTTACAGAGTATTCCCTATATTTTGAAATCCTGATTATATATATATTTTTTTTTAGAGTAAGAATAAATTTTATTCACAAATAAATTTTGTACACAGTATTGACATCTGAATAAGTAATTGCTCGTGCTTAGGTGCAGTTCAGTTGCAGAAATAATACAAATAGAATACATAGACTACATTGCAAAGTTTTAGTTAGAGGGAGAGGGAAAACAAAGTGTATAAATTTGGAGCAGTTTCAAAATATAAAATAAATTCTGGCACATACAAAATATAAAAAAAATAATACAAGGGAAAATAAAATAAAGAAAACAATATAGAATAGATTAATACCAGACTAAAGAAGGTAATTAAAGACATTAAGAAATAATATAAAATAAAACAAATTTGGGAAAAAGTTTCAAAATATAAAATGCACTCTAACGCACAAATAATTTTGCAAAGAGAATGATATATAATAGATTAATACTAAGTGAATGTTAGCAACCATCTCTGTAGTTTGTGTTAAACAAAGATTTCATTAATTTTTGTTTTCCTGTAAAAAGTACTAAAGTAAACATCCCCTTCATTTCTCACATAAAGAAACAATTTATTTAAATGTATTGAGTGTAGTGAAAACAACTATTGCTTAACCATACTGATAGTATTGTCTATTGTGTAATTTGGGAACATATTGTATAATTTCTATCAAATTTGCTTTTCTATTGTTTTATTTAAAATATTAAATACATGAAAATAATGTAGTCTTACAAGGAGTTGAAAATGCTTTTGGCTTATGACAGAAACAATAGTTGGACCATATTGCTATAAAATTCCTCTTTTAGAGTTAATATCATTAAAATAAGAATGAATGGGTTAAAACTTAGTAGGAAGTAATACTATGAGGTATTAATGAATAAATATTAGAAATGAATCACCTCACCTCATATTTTGTCTTCTTTAGAATTATCCCATTTTCAGTATTTGTCAGACCGATGAACCTCCAAATCAATTCATATTTCCTGGAAATTTCAAAATTCATTAAATTCTCCTTCTTGTTTTTCTGAATGTGGATTTTTCCCCAAACTGTGAGCTCTTTTGGTTCTTTTTATCTGTTTTATTAATCAAGTTTTTCTTTCAATTATATGTTTTTCATGCATTGAAGCATTACAAGTTTCAAAAAAATTTTGAAAAGTTCAACATAATATTGGCACCGAAAAACAACTTACGCATCAATAGAATCAAATACAACAACAATGAGAAAATGGAAGAAGAAAATAATTCAAGGATTTATCAGATAAAATGCGGAGATTGTGATAAAATCCAGACAGGGAAAACAAAAAGAAATTTGAAAACCAGAGTGAAGGAACATTAGGAATGTTAAAAATGAGGAAGTAAAGAAATCTGCAGTAGCAGCTCAAACTTGGCAAATAAACATAAAATTGGAAGAAAGGCTAAATTAATAAAACAAATAGAAAACTTAAAGTGCTCATGGTTGGAAAAAAATCCACATTCAAAAAAACAAGAAGGAGAATTTAATGAATTTTGAAATTCCTGGGGAATGTGGTTTAATTTGGAGGTTAATTGGTCTACCAACAGATGGAGAATGAAGCGGTACATTATGACAGAACAACGATCATAAAAATATTGAAATTCTGAAACTGATCTAAGAAGATGACAAAATAGGAGGTGAGGTGATTCATATTTAATGTTAATGAATGGGTTAATTTAATACAACAGTATATCAGATATTTAAACTGTGCAGCTTTTTACTATATCTGATACAATTTATTCAAATAAAGTGTGAACACTTATGTTTTATTCTGTAATGTTCTGGCCTCGACCTCCACACAGCTAACTTGCCCATAGAAAAAACCCAATGGCGTAATATATATATATCGATCTGTACTTAGACAAAATAAAAAATATAGAAAATTAATAAATTTGCAATAACAGTTCCATCTTTGTATTGAGATATTTCACAACTGATGCTGCTTGGTATTTCATATTTTGGTATGAAGGTAAAGGAACAAGCCATGGAGGATATGATCACAGAAATCCATTAACATAATGAGGAGATAAGGTCATTATAGTTCTATAGTCAGGCCAGTTTTATCCTCGTGAAAAGTTCTGGTGTTCATTGGGAAGGAAGCTGAATATACCACATGGTCAATCTGCGCATGGACGAGGAATGAAATTTCCACTCTCCCGTTCCTAGGCTATCCCAGGCATAATGGAACTACGTGGATCTGTATGTTTTGTTATAAGGAGCTCTTTAACTCTGCTCAAACCTACACACTATTCAACACATAATCCATCCATAGTAATTCTGTCTTTCACTGCAATCATAGCATTTTCATGCTATGCTTTGCAGCTTTACTAGAGAATTATAGGTGTGGTAGCTTCCTACACCGGTGAAGGATGATAATGATAAGGATGATGATGGCCAAATGATTTTCGGGGACCATTGGGCCCTAAGCTTCCTGACATTTGTCTTACAGGTGAGAAAAAACCTCACTTAGGAGCCTGTCCCGACTGGGAATTGAACCTGGGCCCTCTGCATGACAAGGCATCACGCTACCTCGAGACCACAGCGGTGGACCAACCCATAATATATTATGTTATTTATTAAAATCATTCACAAATTATCAAAAACTAAAATTCAGTTCTTGTAAAGTGGACATATTCAATGTTACAAAAGATAATTAGTAAAATATTTACTTTTTATGATGAATCGGTCCTGTGCCATAGGCAGTGTAGTCTAAGTCACCAAACTATAGGACATGTGCTGATTCATGTCTCCATGGGGGAAGAAATTTTCTAATTAAATTTTGGCCAACATGGGACAGGTATCCATCCAGCATCATGAAGAATTTGAGTAATTACAATGAGAAGTGGCTATAGGTTTAGAAAAACTAAAATGGATGAAGAACCCAACATATTTGACCACATATCACCCTTATACTGGCTGGATGATCTTCCACCTCTGTAAATGGCACTTGTGGATATGAGGACCTTGGTGTGTTATGATGAATGGAAACCTTAATTTTTAGTCTGATTAATTATGTAAAAACTTGGATAAATGAAGGAGACAAAGTTTTCATGAAGAAGCCAGATATTATTCCAGAAATTCCATGTAAAACTACATAGCAAAATTTAGACTGCTTACAGAACACGACTATTTGGCCAAACATTTATATCAAATAGGAATCTACACGAATCCAAATTGTCCTCTATGCAACAAAGATGAAGAAATGAACAAAGAACATCTACAAACCTGTGAAGTATTACCTGTTGGATCCACCATAGAGAAATATTGGAGTGCAAGAACACTAATGGCTTCATTGCCAAGGCCCAGCATTTGAAAACAACAAGTTTTCATGAACAATAAGGATATGTTATGAAAGTATGAGAGTGAAAACAATTTTGTTATTTGTTTTGCATGTTCATTATCTTAATTTACTGCTTATATATGATCTTGTGATAGAATATATTCATATTATTGTTGGCCAGCAATCAAAATCTCATAACTACATAATTGAAAAAAAAATTCAGGAGAAACAAGAAACTTTATAACTGGTTGATTTTAAGATTTTTAAGTCAAGATCTATTATATTTTAAAATTAGTTTCTGAAAATTGTTATGCTGGAGATGTGAGTTCTTGGGTCTGAGATTAGATCAGACAAAACCTCGCTATTCCTCCTCGCCAGAGATGTGAGCTTTTGTGCCTGAGGTTAATAGCTGACGAAATCCAGGTTTTTGTAATCGCATAGATGGCAGCAAAATCATCTTGGAGTTACAAGGCTTCAACAGCATGCAGACGATGTCTTTGGTTATCGAATAATGCAAAAATCCAGATTTTACTCTTGAATGGAGTTGCGATGTTTTGATTGCCAGCTGACGCTATGTGGATCATGGCATTTTTATTAACTATTTAACTCATGCCCCAAATGGGAGTCAATGACCAATCACGTTTCAATGATTTCTGTTTTACAACCAATCAGAGTTGTGTTTCACGAAATATTTATCAGTGTTATAATTACCATATTAAAAAAAGCTCCTCCTTTTTAATATTCTGAACAGGTCTGACCATTATTTTGCAATGACTGAGCCTGTGAGAAATACGGCTACCAGATTGTATATATAGTACATGCCGCATGCGGGAGTTAATATAAAACATTTGTAGCTATTGATTATACCAACAAAAAAAGAAACCACTGTTTGCACTTTCTTAAATGTATTTTTTCCCAGGTAACAATCCAGAAAAATATAATTGTCATATTTACATCATATGACATCAGAAATGAATTAATGTACAGTTTGATGTGTTTCATTTTTTCTCCACTAGAGAGCATTCTTACAATATTGCGTTCCTTTGGCAATAAATAGTATGATCTGGTTGCAGTGATAAACAAAAGAAGCAGTAGAAGCGTACCTATCGTTTCTCATTTGTTTTCAAACATCGCCGTTTGCATTAAATATATAAATATTTTGAAATAACTATAGTTAAATAATGATTTGTGAGTAAACAGCTTAATTTTATTCGTTAAATAGTCCTAACAAATGCCACTCTTGATTTCCAAATTCTCTAGATAAATTCACTCCTCACTTCATGAGTCGTGAATTTATCGATAATTTGGAAATCACTTGTGGCATTACTTATGATAAATTTGTCTCCCTTTGATAGTAAACATGTCTGTGAACGTTATCAATAATGTAAATGTAAATATGAAACAGCTGCATTACTGTGGATGGATTGTATGTAATACTGTATTATCATTGCATTCCTATATTTACATTTTTTTTTTTTAATGGAAAGGAAGCACAATCAGCCAAGGTATATGATTTCCCTCTAGGTTATTTAAGTTCTAATCTCTCATGTAACTATAGCTCTCAGCACGAACAGAGAGGGTCAGGCAGGTCCAGCGCATCATGGAAGTACAAATTTCACCTCGTTTAACATACAGTAGTTACAGGTTATTGGCTCTCTGAGAGGCTTTATGGCATAACTCACATAAACATGACTGCCTTTGTTTGTGTATTTTACTACATAATCAGATAACTTATATGAAGGAAGTAATTATTATATTAAAATTACTAATTATAACAGGATAAACATTTTTTTTTTTTTTGAGAGGAGGGCTCACCTACAATATTTTAGCTCTCTCTATGATGTCATACTTTTTTTTTCTTCAGTAACAGTATATAATGTAACTTGCAATTCAGTTTAGTGCAATGTGGAATATTTGAAATTAATTTGCACTCCGATTAGTAGTGATTAGAGTTCATATGTATAGTATAAGACTCATAACTGATTTAAAGTCTAATGTCTCTTAAGCACATTTCAGTCTACTTCAAGCTTGCGGAAACTACCCATCATGTATGTCATACTATCATCTTTCTTGATTGTGAATCCTTCTCTAAGTGCTGATACAGCTCCCTCTCGGGCCTTGGGGCTGTACATCTCCATGCGAACTTCCATCTGATCATGTGACATAATGAGATTTCTCTTGAGGGCCAGTTCTTTCTTCCAAATAGCTGCAAGCAAATTCAGCATCATATAAGATTTTTGAAACTCTTGTTATAAAATACAATTTGTAGAGTAAGCAAATATTCAACATTAGAGGGTTCTATCTATCTACAATGGCATAACAGCCCAATGTTGGTTTTTAGCCTCTCCTTTGTTAGCAGTACTAGATCAATAAGAATTAAATGAATTGTGATTTCTTCTTACCTCATACTTCTATGTTTTTTTAAACACAGTACTGCAGTATCGGCGACCCATTGTCATCATCAGCTGTTTTCATGACTGTCAATTCTTTCTTTTGCCGGTAATTATCCAAACTGCCATCTGGTGTTCTTTTGAAGGAATTACTCTCCAAACTGCCATCTGGTGTTCTTTTGAATGAATCATTTTCTAAACTGCCATCTGTTGTATTTTTGAAGAACTTTGTAATCAAGCTCGGTCGAACCGATGGCAGTTTAGAAAATGATTCATTCAAAAGAACACCAGATGGCAGTTTGGAGAGTAATTCCATCAAAAGAACACCAGATGGCAGTTTGGATAATTACCGGCAAAAGAAAGAATTGACAGTCGTGAAAACAGCTGACGATGACAACAATGGGTCGCCGATACTGCAGTGCTGTGTTTAAAAAAACATAGAAGTATGAGGTAAGAAGAAATCACGATTCATTTAATTCTTATTAATTGAACCTCATAATGTTAAAAATTCACAAATTTAATATATAAAAGTACTAGGTCAAGTTAATTTAGTTATGCTATTTCTCTAAAGATGTCATGAATGCTATGCAGTTAACATACCGAACCAATGAGACATTTAGTAGGTAAGTAAGGTATTACTAGGATGAAGAAGATCAGTAAATTTTGCTTAGAGGCTTCTTTTTTCAGGCTGAAGGATCTTTTACAAACCTGAAAAATCTTCAGACTGGGTTTAAAGGGTTCTACAGGACCTTCAAACTTGGTACACCAGAAGATCATATTTATAAATGTTAGAAAAGAAATTAATTTCATAATGTAGGGTTCCTCTATTTGGCAGAAATTCATTAAAATAACATCTGTGAATAAAAGTATCATTTAGTTTAAATATGGTCTTCTTGTTGTGCCTAACTAACTCTACGGCTTATGAAACCTTTAGGTTCAATGCCATATTCAAATAGGCTCCACTGTTTCCTATCCTGAATCCGTTCATTTCTCCAATATCTACTTCCCAAAGATTCAATACTAATACAATTCTGTTGAAACATCAGAGTATATAAAAAATTATAATATACAATTATGTACCTTTTATTCAGTCTCCTCAACTGTTAGAATAATTACAAGATTAAGCCTTTCAGGACAGTCCCATCCTCAGCAGCTGATTGTTAACCTTCTGCTGAGGATGGGACTTGTCCCAAAAGGCCTACAATGTTTTAACAATTTTAACAGTTGAGGAAACTACATAAAAGGTACATAATTTTATATTATATTTTTTTATACACTCCCAAAGATTCATCCAAATATTATCCTCTCACCTATGCCTATGCCTTCTTATAGTATATACACAATATAAATTAATTTCTGCTGTTGCACATTCAGCTACATGACTTGTTTATTTCTGTTTCATATACTTAATAACACTGACAACATTAAGACAATTCTATGAATTATGGGAGTCTTCATTGTGAAGCTTCCTCCATTCTCATTTCTTATGTGATTGAATATTTGACTTAGGATCCTACTTTTGAATATTCTTAATGTAAGAGATCATGTCCCATGCCCATAGAATACCACAAGCAAAATTCTCATTTTATAAATTCCTAGACAAGGGCAGGAGACATTGAACGGAATATTAGCATGAATTTTATACTCTTAAGTCAGTGTTTAATTTCTTTGTTTCTATGATTTTGATCCATTAACAATGTTCTAGATATTTTAATGTTTTCAGTTACTGTTGTATGATTTGATCACTTTGCAGGACATAGTACTTCCCTAGTGGGAAGTTTGTTAACTAAACTAATTTAGATATATATTGATGTTATATTTTAAATTAACACTTTCCAGAATTGGATATAGTTTTATTTTTGAAAGAAAAATGTAACTTTCGAACTGGGAGTCGAACCTAACCATTATGCAAATTGTATAAATGGAAAGAAATTTGGCATTTGTATCACAAGTTTGAATGGCATAACACTGACTAGAGACATCTAGTAGGAAAATAAGGTATTACTTGCATGAATGAAGGTCAGTTAAATTTTGCCCAGAGGCATTTTATTTAGACTTAATGTTTTACGATCTCAAAAATCTTCAGACTCAGGACCCATGGCTTAAAGTTCCTCCCAGAGGATTTATCCCTTGGATTTTTCCGCTCTAAAAATCCATCGACCCCAGCCATTTTTGAACCTGTGACCCTTGGGACTAGAGACAAAGAACATAACCACTAGACCACTGCGGCCATCTACTGTTATATACTTAACCAAAATTTAAAAAAAAAATAGTTATTATCAACAGTTAGTATTTTACAAACAAATCTTTTACAAAAATATTTTTTTCAAAATATACCTGTAAAACATGAAAGAATACTGGAAAGAAGTATAATAATGTGTTACTGGCAAGTTCTGGTATATGTATGATGACAATTCTATTATACCTGATTCTGCTGTCTATAAATGACATTGTTTATTGTATTTCTCCCATGTGTCAATCCCAGAAGTCTTCTTGTCTCTGGATATTGGGTTCATGGGTTCAAATCTATCTGGGGTCAGTGGATTTTGTATGAGAGTGAGTATAGTTGGTTATCTTCAGAAATGTGAATCCCATGTCATAGATTTATGAGCATGTAAAATAGTGTCAAACCTGAATGAAAGGCGATGACTTGATCAAAATTTGTTGCCTCAATTGAAATTGTAATGCAAATTATCTGAGATGTTAAAAGTTACCTACTAGTCTAAAACATTTTTCATTGAGAGTTAACAATATTTTTTTTCTATGTTCAGGCTTATTTCCATGTAATCTATGTAATTTTAATATAATTCATCTTAATTAAAAGTCACAGACATTGCAATCTTTCCTTACAAGTCTTAGTTTTGTAATATACATTTTAAGCAGTTCCTACAAATTTTAGTTTTTGTAATAGAAATTTTAAGTAGTTTATATATTGTTTATCGGCGACAGTGGACTAGTGGTTATGTTCCTTGCCTCTGGTCCCAAGGGCCGTGTGTTCAAGCCTGGATGGATTTCATGGATTTTTTAGGATGAAAGAATTCAAGGAGCAAGTCCTCTGGGAGGGACTTTAAGCCATGGGTCCTAAGTCTGAAGATTTTCAGGCACACAAAAGATCTTTAAGCCTGAATAAAGATGCCTCTAAGCATAATTTACCAACTTCATCATCCTAGTAATACCTTAATTATCTGTTATTAATAGATGTCTCATTTGGTTGGTATGTTGAAGCATACTATCATGACATCTGTGGGCAAATAAGTGTAACTAAATTAACTTGGTCTAGTAACTCCTAACAAAGGAGAGGCTAAGGTTCAACAATGGGTTGTTATGTCATTGTAGATAGTAGATTATATATTATTATGAAATTTGATGTTGACAGTGTTATTAATGTTCATATTATTTGTTTTTAAACATCTTAATGATAGACAAATTATATTTGAAAAGGCCTAGGGAGCTCACTTGGATAGAGCATTGACATAGAGAGTCAAAGGTCCTGGGTTCAAACCCCAGTCTAGGCATATATTTTTCTCTTCAAATATAATTTGTCCATCATTAAGATGTTTAAAAACAAATAATATGAACATTAAAAGAAGCACTACTGGCTTTATAAGTAATGTTTAAATTTCCAATAAAAAGTCTTCTTAACAAAGGAGCCGCCATTTGGAAAAATCGTAGCAACGGCTCGTAGCATTTGGGGTTAGGGAATTAACTATGTAGAAGAGAGAAAAATACGCGTTTAGATTGGAGGCCTAGGTAGCTCAGATGGAAGAGCATTGACATAGAGATTGAAAGGTCCTGGGTTCAAACCCCAGTCTAGGCGTATATTTTTCTTTTCAAATATAAAGTGTTATTAATATCTATTTTAGAGTCTTACCTATCATCTCTTTCATGGGCATCACACCTCCATACTCCTTTGGCATGAGTTTGGGATCTATGTATTTATGGCAGTCTTCCAGGCTGGCATGGATCTACAGAACAAGGCAGTTATTAGCATTATATCATAATGTCTCAATAAAATTAATTTAAATTATTTTCACCTATTGATCAGAGTTGCTAAAGGTAATTTTTAAATCCATGACAATCATTGCTTTAAAGAACCAAGGTAGATTGAACCAATTTTTAGGAGATGACAATAAAGGGAATTGGTATAATACACTTACTTAATCTTCATTTCAATTTTCTTAACTAGATTTGTTCTCGCATCAGTTAATTATATTTTCATGAAGATGACTCTACTCACTGGCACTATCGAACCCATAGGTTCATGACCACGCAGACAAGCTCTCCATACATCCCTATCTTGAGCTAATGTTTTCCAATCATTCCCTGTATAATCTACTTCCCTCAAATTATAGTTAATGTTATTCTCCCACCTCATTCTTGGTTTACTAACTGGGCATTTTCCCTCTGGTTTTCATACAAGAAGCTTCCATGCAAGTCTTTCATTCTGCATTTGTGCCACATATCCTGCTCATTACAGTCCAAGAGACTTAACTGTTCTTATTATATCTGGCTTCCTAAGATGACTGAACTCTAAGGAAAATTTATATATGATGCAGTCATGAAGTAAAATAATTACTTGTGTAATTTTAGATACTCTATCAGGGGTAGTGTTTCTTTAAGGGCTGATGGGGCTTAGCTCCAGTGAATATGTTACCTAAATACTAAATTTTCAATTTATTTTATCTTAAATTTGACTGGTTGTCCTGAATTATTAATATTTAAATAGTGCTATTACACCTTAGAATTGTTTTTGAAACTGTTGAACCTCCTAAAACTTGGCAGGAAACAAAATCTAAAATAAATCAAATTAAATGTTAGATTTAAAAAATCATCTACTCCAAAATGTCATATGATCATGGGTAGAAATATGCTTAAAATTATTTAAAATAGGAAATTAAATGGATCATTGTTAAATGTGAGTTTTGCTACATCATACCTGATTGCTGGTCTAATTTTTTTTTTTTCAGTTTTGTGTGTTAAAAGTTTTCTTGTTACTTTATGAGCAAGGTATAGTATATATTTGTTCAAGATCTATTTTTTAAATAACAGTATTTTATAAAATAAAACAATTTACCCTAGTAGTAATTCTGCTAAAAGAGTCAGCAATCAATCTGGGATGCAAATGTGTCCATTTAAAACTAGTGTTTTTACTAAGATGTGTTCAAGGGCGAAACATGTGTTGGAATCAATTTTCAATTTAGGAATATATCATATTGAATGCATGGGTTGTGAAAAGATATATATAGGGAAAACAAAAAGAAACCTAAAAATTAGAACCAAAGAACACATAAGAAATATTAAAAATGGAGAAATTGAAAAATCTGCAGTTGCTGCTCATGTTTGGTCTGAAAAACATAATATAAATTCAGACACTAAATTATTAAAACAGTTAGAAAATACAAAAGAGCTGACTATTTGGGAAAAAATTTATATTCAGAAGAACAGAAACAGAGTTATGAAGTTTGATATTCCGATGGAGGGTGACCTTGTTTGGAGGTTCTTTGGCCAACCACAGGATGGAGCTGACATTGACATCCAGGTGGTGCAACATAATGCAACATAAATAAAACCAGTCTGGGAAAGCTGACGATAAAACAGAATTGTTTTGAAACATGTCCAAGAACAAATCAACATTAATATTGAGGTAAGATGTCCAGACCAAAAATAATATGATTGGGTATATTTGTTGTCTTCTTCAATCACTTTTACTGGTATCTGTGGTTTTAATTGGACATATTTGCATCCCAGATTGATTGCTGACTCTTTTAGTGAAATTATTGCTAAGGTAAAGTGTTTTATTTTATGTATAATGAATTTTTGCAAATTTACACCTTACTCCATTAATTATAATAACAATATTGCTTATTAAAAAATGTAAGATAAGAGGGAAATTCAGCTGTAAAAAATATTATTTTATTACTTTTATTGACTTCACTATAGATTTATTTTATTTAAAAAATATTTTTATTGGAATAAAAGTAGAAGAAGATACAAAATTTGTTGCTATTTGCTAATGATCAGCTACTGATGGTAGAAGATTATGAAGATTTAGAGTATATGACAAGAAAAATGAAGTAGAAATACGAAAAATGGGGATTAAAGATAAATTTGGACAAAAGTAAGTATATGGTTGTAGAAGATGAATCAATATATCTAGATTTAGAAGATGAACATGAGAAAATAAAAGCTTGTGATGAATGTGTATATTTGGGACAAAAATTAGTGCAGATGGAAGTCATGATGCTGAAATTAATGAGATGATAAATAAGGGTAAATCTGCAATATCAAAATTAAATGTTAGTTTATGGAATCACAATATAAGTTTTAAAACAAAACAAACATTTTTATATAGTAATAAGGAGTACAATGACATACGGTGCTGAAACATAGGAATTTAGATCTAGAACATATTTAAATATATACCCATCAATAGGAACCTCAAACTCGATGCTATTCTTTTTGCAGACGATTTAGCGCTTCTGACACTTTCCAAAAATGATTTGCAACGATCAATTTATAGACGATTTTATTATTAATTTAACACTTCTCATTGAAGGATAAATTATATCTTAAGAGAAAAATCAAGTCTCGGTCTAGGCGAAAATTTTTCTTTTCAGATATGATCAATTTATAATTTACAAAAAATAGCTGCCAAATTTAATATGGGAATATCAATTAACAAAACTAAAATTATGGCATATCATGGGAAGGACCCCATACAAAGTAAAATCTGTCTCCAGAATAAAATTTTAGAGAGAACTAATCATTTTAAATATCTTGGATATTATCTCTCTATCTGAGATGAAAAGGATATCCCTGAAAAAATTACTAGTTATAATAAAAGTTAGGGAATTATTAATCAAGTTATGAAACCATCCCTTGTACAAAAAAACACCAGATTACGTTTATATAACACTTTGGCTAGACCAGTGTTGACCTATGGTAGTGAAGCATGGACACTAAAAAGACAAGATGAAAGCAGAATAACGGCTTGTGAAATGAGATTCATGCGCAGAACAGCGGGTTATACCAGCTGGGATTGGAAAAGGAACACAGATATCTTAAAAGAATTGAAGACTACGCCAATTTTGGAATATATTAAACAGTACCAACTAAATTGGAAACACCATCTTGAAAGAATGAGTTCAAATCAGATCCCCAAAGCTGTTTATAATTATGAAACACTGGAGGAAAATTTTCTATAGGATCGTAACAGGCCTTTGCCTAATACTTGGAAGGAAAAAAGAAGAACATATTTAAATTAAATTCTGCAGAAATTGATGTTTTTAAGATGTTCAGGTGGGATTTGTAGAATAGATAAAATGAGGAACAGTGTGATTAAACATAAGATGAATGTTCCAACTTCAATTGTGGATTTCATAAAAAAGCATACAATGCAATGGTATAGTCATACAAGAAGAATGGCAGAAGACAGATTCCCAAGAAGAATACTAGAATACCTGGTAGATGAAGAAGAGGATGACCAAACATAACATTAGTTGATATTTTTTTTGAGCAGCATGAGGGGAAAAGATTGGTCGAAGCAGATTGAAATGATTGAGCGATGTAGAGGAGAATGACAGTAGATTATTTAGTGCAGGAAGATGATGTGAAACCTGCTAAATAATAAAGATATTTTTAAAAGTGAAAGTACCATATGAACAAATCATGAAGCCTTATGGGGGCATGTGAAAGTTAGAATCCACATATTCATAACTAATGGCACAAACAACTTCTAAAATATTGTTTATTTTTAATTATTTCACTCACCTCATACTTCATAATGCATAGCAGACCCTGGGTTTCTTCACGTAATTTGTGACATTGTCAATGCTGCGTCATGTTCACAACTGACGTCCAACGGCCTTCTATCCTGCAGACTGACCTCCGCGCCATCTGGTGGCCGACCGAAGAATTTCCAAATCAGTCCTCTTTCTTTATAACCGGGTATTTCAAAATTCATAGTTGTATTTTCATTCTTGCATATGTAAATTTTTTCCCAAATTGTGAGCTCCTTCGGTTTTTTCAATTGTTTAAGTAATTTTGTTTTGGTTTCTATTCTATGTTTTTCTGACCAGGCATGTGCAGCTATTGCAGATTTTTCGGTTTCTCCATTTTTAACATTTCTGAGGTGTTCTTTTAATCTTGTATTTAGATTCCTTTTTGTTTTTCCTATGTATATCTTTTCACAATCTTTACAATTAATTTGATAAATTCCCGATTTTTTGCAGTCTTCAATTTTTTCATTTTTGTTGGTTTTTATTAAATTACCTAAGCTGTAATCATTTTTCGGTGCTAATTTAATGTTGAATTTGTCGAAATTTTTTTGAAACTTGTCAAATACGAAAGGATGGTATGTGAACTTCTTGAATTTTTTGCCTATATTTTTATCTGTCTGAAGAGTACTTTCATTGATGACTTTTTGTTCTTTGAATTTATTTATTTTCTTTGTGTATCATTTTCTTGTGAAAACCATTATCCTTAGCAATTTGTATGATGTGTTCTTTCTCTTTATTGTAATTTTCTTTGCTCATGGGGACATTCACAAGTCTGTGTGTTAAACTATTAAATACTGCCTGTTTGTGCATAGTGTTATTTCCTATCTACATAACTTAATTAACTTCTAAAATATTCCTGATACTTATTTAGTGGAGGTTGATGCAGTTCGATGAGTGAGTGAAAATAAATTCATAGTTAAATATGGGAAATAACATTATGAGGTTCTTAATTCAATGATTGAATGAGTTATTTCTTATCTTACCTCATAGTTCATATATTTTTTTAAACACTGGAACTGCAGTTAAAACAAAACATAAACTATGAGGTGAGATAAGTGACTCATTCATTCACTAAGTGAAGATAAATCTTAACACAAGTGATACCCAGTATATAATGCATGCTGGGTAGTTTGTAATAAGATGTCTTTCTGTTTGAAGTGCTTGTTTCATTTGATATTGTTAAATATGTAAGTATATCTAAAATTATAACTAAATAGCGACAAAATTTATTCTAGTGTTGAGGTTATACTTTTTTTGTTTGTGTACAATTTCTACCAGTTAAGCCAAAGGGACTGCATCTTGCTTACCACGTGAGTTTTCTTTTGACCTTGACTCTTTGGAGCTGTTATGTCATGCATTTATTTATTATTTTTATCACAGTTTTTAAAATTTAAAATAAAATTCATTACACCTCCCCTCATATCCTGTCTTCTTTTTAGATTGGTTTTGTAACCTAAACGGTTACATCTTCAGTAGTTTCTGATCCATGTTCTGTTGACCAGGAGCATTGCTTCTTACTCCATCTGTTGGTGGAATTTTGAAATTCCCAGGGAATTTGATTGGGAGTTTCATTGGTCCAGCAATAGATTCTGTAAGAAGCAGTGCTCCTGGATGACTGAACATTGGTCGTTAAATTAATGAAGATGTAACCATTTAGGTTAAGAAACTGGTCTAAAAAAGAAGACAGGATATGAGGTGAGGTGTAAAGAATTTTTAAAATTTTTAAATAAATCTCATAGTGATATTATAGTTCAATTTGTACACTACTTAGACAGAGTAAATGAAGATATTTATCAATAATTAATAAGTTTTATATTACAAAGGCTCTCTTCTTATATTTCTCTGGAGTTAGCGAGAATCCATAATCAATGGCAAACTTCATGGATGGATGAGCATTGATTGCATGACCTTCCTTGTGTCTCATTGGTAATGTTTTCTGTAAAACAAAAAGTTCAACTTATTAACAGTGAATTTCACACTAAAATTTAATATAAATTTTTCTATTACTATATCTTAAAGTAAAGTATGTGTCTAAGTCATAGATCTCCAGCCTTATTCATTGATGTTTTAAAAATTATGTTACTAGCATACTAACAGCTTTTTCAGTGGTCAGTAAAAAAATTGGTATTCTTGTGCTACACAAGTATTAACAATTTGAGTGCTGTATAGTTCTAATTTAATCGTAATCTCGAGAAGTTTTCATTAATTTGTGGGATCTTACAACCATTGCATGCCGAAACCTACCTTGAAATTTCATTTCAAATCAACCTACAGGATCAACAATTGCAAATACAACAGTTAGGATGCATCGACAGTGTTGCATAAATGCAATGAAATTATCGTCTGCAAGAATATAAAAAATTATGAGGTGAGTCAAAGTACCTAACTCATAATAATCTTCTTCATCCAACCAAGTCTTAGGTCTATAGGCCTGCTACGATCTCACTGATGAATTTTATATTCAGCATTTCCTTGGATGACCCAGAGATCTCTTCCCTGTTGGGTAATAACGAAGCATGGCCTTGGGAACTCTATCTGAACTCATTCATCATAAATGATTCATCCAGTTGTTCTGGTATTTATGTATGTACTCAATGACAGTTCTAAACGTAATTCCTTCAAAATATCGTCATTGCGATTGTGATCCCATTTGGTATATCCTGCTGTATACCTCATGAATCTCATTTCACTAGAAGTTATCCTGCTCTCTTCTTTAGTCGAAGTCCATGCCTCACTGCCATAGCAAAATGCAGGACTTGCTAAGATTTTGTATAACCATACTCTGGCATCTCTCTGGACTAGCGAAGATTTCATTACTGAATTTATTGTTCCCATGGTTTTATTAAAATTGATAATTTTATTTGCTGTGTCTACTTCATCCAAATATGTTAATGTGTATCCAAGATATGTAAATGCATTTACTCTTTCCAGTATTTTTGAATCTATACAAATATTGCTACAGGGTATTTTCCTTGAAAAGCCATTACTTTTGTTTTCTCTGTATTGATTTTCATGTTATATTTTATGGCTCATTTGTTAAAATTATATACTGAATATTGTAATTAGTCCACTGAGGGTGCCACTAAAAATATTAGCCACAGACCAGGTGCCACAACAAATGATATTAAATATATATATAACCTGCACAAATCTAATTTAATTGCAGTAAGAAGTGACAATAAAGTATCACAATGGCAGGAAATTCCTACAGGAGTGAGGAAAGCCCTCTATCACCACTGTTATTCATCATATATATGAATCAGATAGTTACAGAATCTGCAAAAATTAATGTATCTAATTTCACATTTCTATTCAATTGTATATGCCCATTGTTCTCTCCATTCTCTAACTACTTGATCCATATATATATCTTCTTCTTCCTTCCAAGTATTAGGCCAAGGCCTGTTACGATCCTATAGAAAATTTTCCCTCCAGCGTTTCATAGGACGGCCCAGTGATCTTCGTCATAAATAAAAGTGGTGATAGAGAGCATCCTTTCTCACTCCCGTAGGAATTTCCTGCATTGTTATATTTTATTGTCACTTATTACTGCAGTTAAATTAGATTTGTGCAGGTTATATATATTTAATATCATTTGTTGTGGCACCTGGTCTGTGGCTAATATTTTTAGTAGTTCGTTTCTATGTACTCTATCATAAGCCTTTTCCAAATCTAAAAAAGTGATGTGAGTTTCCACATTGAATTCTCTTTGTTTTTCTATTAATAATTTTAATGAAAAATATGCATCATAAGATCTTAATGGAGTCTATATGCTCCACTCAGTGGGTTGTGATTGTTGGATTCTGGCTTCGATTTCTGTGCCTTGAAGTTAAAAGCGGCAAATAATTTTCTGGACACGGCTTTGGTACATCACAACGTTTCTCTGGGAGAAATTTCAAGGTAGAGTTTGGCATGCAGTGGTTGACAGTTCCCTTGTCAGAAATTGGCCTTCTCCATGAAGTTCTGTCCTACCACTGTTCCTTCTCTTGGATTTTTCATTATAACTCTTTACCCTCAGGGGTCCCCATCTAGAGGATATGTGGATGGTGACCACAAGGTGCCCAAGCTGAGCAAAACATTGCTTCCACTTACTTGTGTTTTGCTCCTTACTTTTATCTTTAACCGATCTGGTATTTCTTCCTTTTCTAGTACCAGAGCCTACTTTTTACTTTCCTGTCCAGTCTCCCTTGCCTGACCTCTTGTTTTCTTTGACCACGATGTATTAGAGTATTCGAGGCTGAAGGGTTAATTTCTGTCTTTCCTACCTCTCTTTCTTTTAACCTCGTGGACACACATCTTAAATGCCCACGTAAGCTGCATGTTCAAATGCAGCCCCATTGCAACTTATAGCATAAGTATACAATGAATTTGTGTCATCAGCTACGGCTGGATACATATAATGAAGAAGTATTCTGTTGTATGTGCATTTTATTTGATCCAGCCATTTTGTCCTAAGGTCTTTCCAGATTTCTTTTGTCTTTCACATATATTTCCATAGCTTTCTGTAGTATTATTCCTTCTCCCATTCTTTTTAAGTAGCCTGCTATTTATTCCCATTTTCTTGATTATATTTGTAATCTTTTTTTGTTCTTAGTGAATCTCTTGTAATTACATTTCTGACTTGCCTTCTTTTCAATATTTCTGAAAAAAAATTCATCTTGGCTGCTTGAATTCTGCTTGGATATTATCAGTTTGATACTGATTTCATAAAAATAGGTGCTCTTGTTCTAACATAAAGTAAATGAAGGGAAAAAATCACAATTTATTTATTTTTTCTCCATTCCACCTTTTAGATACTTTTATGTGCCACATGTCACTGGGTCTTACAGTGGTACGGCCTGTCGGGAGAGGGATTTTAACTATGAATCACACACACACACAAGGGCACAGAAGGCCTCCCTAAATGAGTGATTGACTCAATGTCAGGGCCACCTCCGAGACAACACAACATTAAGATGAAACACACCATTCACACACATATTTATACTAAACATGGCAAATATGATTATGATGGCCAAATGTTGTTCGAGAGGACTGTTTGGGCCTTAAGAAACTTATCCTGGCTAGGGATCAAATCTGGGCCCGCTGCATACAAGGCAATGATGCTGCTCTGAGACCCAGTGGTAGATTTGTAAAATTTAGAAAGTTAAAAATATACAATATAATCCTTGGCTTGTGCTTTGAATGTCCAAAGAAGTCTTTCTGAAATTGGAAATATACACCTGTGTTGAAGTTTTCTTAATTTATGACAGCACTCAAATTAACACAATGTAACAGTACAGTAGATAATGAAGTAAATTAAGTCACATTGCTCTAATGTATATACAAATATTACAATATATATGAGCTCTCCATTATGTCACATTTTGAGAAAACTGCATTTTCTTCTATATACTGGTTTAAATCATATACAGTGTTAATATAAATGATCTTTCCGATTAAAAACTTGATTAACTATCATTACGAGACACTTAGAAGCATGATGTTGGTATTAATGGAAAGAGAAATTCAATCTTTTTTGTTATGTCAGTGAACCTGTCGCATGTTTATCAATTTCGTTGTTAGGAGATGATACAACAGAAAAATGGTTGCAAACAAAGACAGGAGGGCATTATGTGTGCTAGATTTTCACATATCCCAGTCTGTTGTCACTGTACACTGCAATTTTAGAAGAAAATTAGGTGTTGGATCTACCCAGTGGCCCACTATCTGTAGATGGTACGTTGACTTCAAAATGAGGGGATGCATCTGTAAGCGGAAGTTAACCGGTTGTCCATCAGTAAGTGAGGCAATGTGGAGCATGTGAAAGAGAGTTTCTCACAAAGTCCACCGTAAAAGCCAGTAGAGAATTTTAAAAAAATTGAAAAGATGTATGGCTCTTTCTTTTTTTTGTCGAGGCGGCAATCACAGATAATTCGTACCTGCACATGTTACAGTTATGACTTCTTCCACAACTAGAACAGCATATTGAAGGTCTCATTTTTCAGCAGGACGGGGCACCGCCCCATTACCACAAGATGTCAGACACAAATTAATTACACGACTTCCAAGGAGATGGATTGGACATGCTGCCCATGAAGAATTTGAATATTTGCATTGGCCTCCAAATCCCCCGACCTCACTCCTTGTGATTTTTTTCTGTGGGGTTTTATAAAACAGGTGTATCAGCCACCATTACCACCTACATCTTCTTGTCCACATCACAAAGGTCATTGCACTAGTGGATGGTTCAATGCTACAACATGTATGACAGAAAATTGACTACAGGCTTGATGTGTGTGGTGTGACACAAAGGAGTTCACATTGAGCACATGTGCACAGCTGACTGAATTGCAACACTTGACATAGTAGTTTTTCTTATGCAGTTACGTGGCTAGATGAAAATATCTCACGGAGGTAGAACTTGCTAATATTTTATATAACAATGATTCAGGAGACAAAATAATTCCAGATCTACAAAGTGAAAATAAAGAACAAATTTCATTTACCGAGTGTGATGTACCATTACAACAATGTAAAATGCATGATACTCAGTCAACCTAGTTACTGTTTGCTGCTACCATTGTTTACAGCAAATACTGCAGTGAAATTTCAAATTGATGATGAAGGTGAAATACTGTCTTATGTAAATTTATTCTTGAATGATGATTTTTTGAATATGTGTGATCAAATAAACCTTTACGCAGAACAAGTCATTAAGTGCTGCGCTGTGATCTTTCGCTAAATACTCAATTATGCAGATGTGGAAACCTGTATAATTTAGAGATCACCAGCCCGATATAAAAATGTACTGGACTGCTGAAGACTACTGCTTTCAAACCCCAGTATTTCCGAAAACAATGTCTCGAACACATTTTCTAAACATTCTTTCATTTTTGCACTTCAATGACATAGCTCTGCCAATGGAAGGAGCGAAGGACGGCTCTTCAAGACGACAGAACAACGGTCGTGATGATACTGAGGATGGAATGGAAACTAAGTTCCGAAACTAGTTTATAGTACAATAAGAAGAATAATATGAGGTGAGTCTTTTACGGTCTAATGCGTTCAAAGGTAAAACCATTATTTGACCAATACAGAAATATATCTTGTTTCTTTACATGACAACTGGAACTTAGCTCGAAAGAGGTATATAAAATATTATAATGATTTATATTTTAAGATGAATGAGCGTATATGGTTATAATTGCTGGTGATCTCTAAATTATATTTATTCAACACACAGCAATTTAATCAGACAGGATTCTGAAGGTCGATTTTAGTGTGAATGACTTACCTCTCCATTCTTGCCAATGCGATAAGCTTCCTTGGGTGTGAAGAGAGTCAGGTAGTGGAAGCTGACTCCCTTGCCGTCACCAAAATGGACGTAGCCATGCACTTGGCTTATCTCATCTTCCATCAGAGTCTCATATGTAATACCATGTACACGTAACATGTCTGCATTGGTGTATTTGTATGGATCAAACTTAGCTGTAACATCCAGTGATTAATAATAATCATCTCAATAATTTTATACTTTCAAGTAACTTGGTGGTTCATTTCTATCCTCACATGATCTGAGCAAAGTTTATTCATTCCCTAACATCATAACCTACAATTTCATTAAAACTCATAGAACATGGATGATGTAAATTTACATTTTTGCGTGCCAATCATGTAGGACAGTAGTTCTCAAACTTTTTTTTTAAGTTGGGGTCCCACCCAAAGGATATAAACTTTTTGCAACCATAAATTATGTGTCACATTCAGTACCAATAGTTGAGCAGGACATTTAAATCCCCAGACCAACTCTTTAAATGGAATTCCCCATTGCACATAATACTTTGGAAATTTCAGTATTATTCCTAAACTATTAGTGATAAAAAATTGAAATTTTGTACATACCTAAAGAAAACATTCCAGTAGACTTTGATGGTATAATATATGGTATAACAGGTTTCTGGATGGTAGCACACACTTGGACTCACTGTTTTTTTGTTCTTGAGACCCACCCTGCATTTTTTGTGGGATCTTTGTCACTTTTCATGGCAGGTAATTTTCCATGCAGACAAAATGGAGGGTATTTAGCCAGGATTCTTTCTAGAGGGGGAACATTGGGATACCGAAGTCTCAGATGTCCTCCCTACACTAACATTATTTCGTCCATTGCAATTTTTTTTTTGTGGAGTGTACAAGTTCGAAAATTTGTTGCTTAGTCTCTCTAAAATTGGCCTAATTTTATACATTTTTTCAGTACTACTCTCATAGGTTGTACATTTATGTAAATTTAGGGTCGTATGCAAATACATTACTCTCTACTCAAATTACTTCCAATCGCTGGTGAGCTAAGATCGAATTAACGGCCGCCTTAACCGGTCATGCATGAATGTTGATGTTTTCGTAATATTGGCAACGAATTACCCAGAATTCTCAGTGATGAAACCACTTCCATTATTTTCGTCTGCTATAGAGAAATGCATTTATGCTTGCATCCCGCAAATAATACCGTATACAAACACGTCTGCGACGTGCAATATTACGCCAATTCTCCTGTTCTTCCAGTTGAATTCTTTGGTAGACTCTATCAAATTCCTCTTCTCCGCATATACCGAAAACATGATCGAAGTCTTCAAGGTCCGACATCTTGGATAAGTTTCAAACTCCATCGGTTCTCTTCGGGATTTTCACATAAGTTTATATCTTGAGCTACGATCTTAAGGTACCTTGTCAGGTAGCTTACAATTATTACCGCGTGAATAGATTTCTGAGTAAGAAAAATGTGTTTGAATAAAACTTTATCAGCAGAGAACACCTTTTACTGTCTAATGCGTTCAAACATTCGACCCTTAGTGTTTCATCTTAACCTCCTGTAAATGAGCAAGCGGAAATTTCAAAAAATCTTACAGAAGACAAATTTTGTACTACATACTGCAGGTCCTGAACACAGACGGAAAGTTTATTGCTTATAGCAGTGCTCTTATTGAGGTATAGTTTCCCATGCCTGATCATAGTGATTAATAATATTGGACTATATAGTTTAAAAATGTCTTCTTCTTCTTCCTTTCAAGTATTAGGCCAAGGCCTGTTACGATCCTATAGAAAATTTTCCCTCCAGCGTTTGAGGGAAATTCTCGTATAAGACTTGAAAGCATAATAATAGTCCCTTCGATTGGTTGCTGGCCAAAGGAAGGCAAGACCAGTGATGGGGCTGCCATCTTATAGCCTCTGGTCAGGCTTTTCTGGAGAAGAAAAGAAAATAAAGAAAAGAAGAAATGGAAGAAAGGAAAGACTCCCTAGCCCTCGGATGCCCTAATAGCGTCGGAGTCGAAAAAAACAAGAGTTAACCAAGAGAGGTTAGATAGTAAAGTTAAAAGAGTGCAAAACACAAGTAAGTGGAAGAAATGTTTTGCTCAGCTTGGGCACCTTGTGGTCGCCATCCACATATCCCCTAGATGAGGGCCCCTGAGGGGGTTTAAAAATGTAAAATGCATATATTTCACTAAAATGTAATATATTTCTCTTAAACTAAAATTAATTTAGTAAGAGGGCATATTTAGACTTAGCTAAATTACAAAAATAATTTTGGCTGCCTAAATCGGGAAAATACCCCACTAGAGTTCTTTTAAACTCCTTAACTGGTTCGCGATACTGAATGTGTTAAATTAGTACATTCTAATCAATGATAAAAAAATGTAAATATTTTATGATGTTATTAAAAATACAATTACTCTAATTGAGCATATGCTAAAATTTACTCACCAAACTAATGTGATGGCTATCCTGCTGTTTCTGTGTATGTTGGGTTCAAGTGTATCCATGAGATTTACATAACATGAGAGGAAGAAAAACAATCTGTGCTGTACGTATTAAAGAATCAATGTGATTATAAGAAGTGTAAGGAATTAAAATTGAAAAGAAAATACCAAAATAAAAATAAATTTATTGCAATTCTAATCTTGCAGTATAAAAGTTTTGTGGACTCTTTATCACATTGGGAGACTTTGCTACCAACCCAAGTTCCCCTCAGGATCCATCAGTGGATTGGGACCCATAGGTTGAGAAACTATGACATAGGATGATTGACACAATACTTACTGATAATGCACACCCTATTAGACACTATGATTATCATATTTCAGAATATCACTACATAAAAATAATTTGAAGATTTTATATTAAACTTAATTATACTTGTATGGAATATACTAAGGCTTTCACGGCTGTCGTATATTCCAAAATATCTTTTCAGGCTTATTGGCTGCGTCTTGTAGTGTTACCTTTGTCTTGATCCAAGCCAGCAACTTTTCTCCATCTGCTGACCTCGGCTCATTGTTCTGCTTCTCGACGTTTCATCACTTAGGGGTAAATCTTCAGGGTCAAGAATGGCCAAGAAGCCCTTAAAGATACTTTGGAATTTTGTATTATATTGATAGTTGTGTAAATAATATTAACAACACATTTTAGAAGACAGCCTCATGAGCTAGTGGTCAGCATTTCTGAATACAGTTTATGAGGTCCTGGGTTCGATTCCTGGTCAGATCATAGGAATTTTTTTCCTTAAAGGGAATTATTCTTATGGTTGCCCTTAGTCTGGAACTTAGTTAAGTCCATTATCATTAATCATCCATCTTATCATCGGGGTAACCACTCTGCCTTCCAGGTGCTTCAACCTAAGAAATGGATTACAATTCTCCAAAGCCAGGGAAGGAAACCAGAAATGTCATAAAATACACCTGGTGATATTGGACAAAAAAAATATTTTAGAAAACATATTGTAACTCTTGTAAGACTCGTGCTCATGAATATGGTGTTATAACCTAGAGAACTAAAAATATAAAAACTGAGATGAGAATCTTAAGAAATACTGCACAAAAGCCATTAAGAGAGAAAAATAAAAATTGAGGCAGCAACATTAGAAAGGGATATAAAATTGACGTGTTAATGAGAGATAAAATGGAATGGAATATCAGTGTATGATGAAAAATCATCAGTGAAGATGACAGGATAGACAATCCAAAATAAGTAATGTGCAACGTAAATTATAATGGAAAAATGTTATGATACAAGTTGATTGAATATGAGCTTGAAGCAAAAAGGAGGAAGAAAATATGATGATGCTGAATTTTTAAAATGAAAAGTGTAAAACTTTGTTTAAAAGGTAACAGGCATTTAAAATTTTAATTTGAAAAAAAAAAATAGGCATTTGAGCACAAATTAGCAGTTCAGTCTAAATCAAACTTGAAAATAAAATGAAAAAGCATTTAAACCAAAGCATGTAAAAATTTAAAGTAGAGATGGGAAAAAGAAATGAAATAGTAATAGAAGACAAACACATGGGTTTCTAAGAAGCAATAGTACAATTAAGACTATTAACAACATTTAACTGTCAAGTCCAATACAAAATTGACATAAACAAAATATTAGCAAGACCTGCACTTTGCTATGGCAGTGAGGCATGGACTTTGAGGAAAGGAGAAGACAGCAGAATTATTT
Organism: Diploptera punctata; assembly: GCA_030220185.1. Classification (NCBI taxonomy): domain Eukaryota; kingdom Metazoa; phylum Arthropoda; class Insecta; order Blattodea; family Blaberidae; genus Diploptera; species Diploptera punctata. The sequence goes on along the minus strand of JASPKZ010009354.1, from coordinate 636,551 downwards.
CTAATAAAATGAGATTCATGAGATATACAGCAGGGTATACGAAGTGCAATTACAAATGCAATGATGATGTCTTGAAGGATCTACGTTTAGAACCAGTCATTAAGTACATACATGAATACCAGAACTGGATTCATTTGTAATGAATGAGTTCCAAGTTCCCAAAGCCATGCTTCGTTATTGTCCAACAGGGAAGGGATCTCTGTGCCGTCCAAGGAAGCACTGGATACAAAATTCATCACTGTGATAGTAACAGGCCTCTAGGCCTTAAGACTTGTATGGATGAAGAAGAAGACAAATATGCTCTCTACAACAATCCAGAATATGTAATGGATAGTCAGTGTTTCTCTCATTAGTTATATTAAATTAAATCCATGGCTCAACAACTGCAAGTTGAAGTATTTGATCATGCTGTCTGTTAAGATATGACAGTCAGGAAGTTACTTGTTAGTGGGACCTTATTTTTACATTTTTAACAGTTGTCACTATTTCTAATATCAAGTAGCTATTCAGTCATTTTTATGAGTTGTAGTTTACTTTGTTCTAGATCCTGTACACAAAGCAAGATCGTATCCAGAGTTACCAGCTAGACGCTCTAACCATTACATACCATAATAATAATAATAATAATAATAATGATGATGATTTATTTTAGCTGGCAGAGTTAAGGCCATAAGGCCTTCTCTTCCACTCAACCAGCGAATAGTAAAATTATACAAAAATTACATACATATTACAATTTTAAGATATTAAAATACAGACTAAACAAAATACAATGATGGTGTGATATAATACTAGCTAATACTAACAAAAACATAGTATATAATAATATTAAAATGATATAAAATAAAGTAAGTAGCTTCCTACATGATTATTAATGGAATGCTCCATATAGTTGTCAGGCAGTTAATGTTTTCATTGTGTCGAACTTAAGATATCGGTTAATTTGGATTTAAATAATGATAGCGATTGACAGTCCCTGACATGACTTGGAAGTGAGTTCCATGCTCTAGCCATAGATATTGTGTAAGATTCAGAGTACAGACAGATCCTGTGTTGTGGTATCAAAAGTAAAGAAGAGTCTTGTGATCTTGTTCATAAATTGTGATGAGCCGATAAATGTTGAAAACGTGTTGTTAAATAAGTTGGTAAATATGTGTGCAGAATTTGGAATAGTAAGGTATGTGAATGTAAAGTTCTTCTGTCATTTAGGCGTAGCCATGATAAGGCCTGAAATGAAGGAGACACGTGGTCATAACGACGGAGATTGAATATAAATCGAATGCACGCATTATGAGCACGCTGTAGTCTGTCAGATAGATCAGTTGTCAGATCAGTCAGTAATATGTTGCAGTAGTCGAAGTGTGGCATTATAAGAGTCTGTACAAGTATTTGTTTTAATTTTGTAGGAAGGAAGTTTTTAAAACTATTTAGGGAGTGAAGAATTGAGAACACTTTCTTGCAGGTATTATTCACCTGCATTTTCCAGTCTAGGTCTTAAAACTTATTTAGAGACAGAGAAAAGTGACTGAGACCAGGGAATTATTGTATTAAGTTATGTAGATAGGAAATAACACTATGAGGTTCTTTAATATTGTTTATTTTTTATCATTTCACTCACCTCATACTTCATAAATCATAGCAGACCCTGGGTTTCGTCACGTAATTTGTGACATTGTCAATGCTGCGTCACGTTCACAACTGACGTCCAACGGCCTTCTATCCTGCAGACTGACCTCCGCGTCATCTGGTGGCCGACCGAAGAATTTCCAAATCAGTCCTCTTTCTTTATAACCGGGTATTTCAAAATTCATAGTTGTATTTTCATTCTTGCATATGTAAATTTTTTCCCAAATTGTGAGTTCCTTCGGTTTTTCCAATTGTTTAAGTAATTTTGTTTTGGTTTCTATTCTATGTTTTTCTGACCAGGCATGTGCAGCTAATGCAGATTTTTCGGTTTCTTCTTCTTCTCCATTTTTAACATTTCTGAGGTGTTCTTTTAATCTTGTATTTAGATTCCTTTTTGTTTTTCCTATGTATATCTTTTCACAATCTTTACAATTAATTTGATAAATTCCCGATTTTTTTGCAGTCTTCAATTTTTTTCATTTTTGTTGGTTTTTATTAAATTACCTAAGCTGTAATCATTTTTCGGTGCTAATTTAATGTTGAATTTGTTGAAAATTTTTTGAAACTTGTCAAATACGAAAGGATGGTATGTGAACTTCTTGAATTTTTTGCCTATATTTTTATCTGTCTGAAGAGTACTTTCATTGATGACTTTTTGTTCTTTGAATTTATTTATTTTCTTGTGTATCATTTTCTTGTGAAAACCATTATCCTTAGCAATTTGTATGATGTGTTCTTTCTCTTTATTGTAATTTTCTTTGCTCATGGGGACATTCACAAGTCTGTGTGTTAAACTATTAAATACTGCCTGTTTGTGTGAAAAATGGTTAAATCCAGTAGCTTTTATATAATTGTCGATGTGAGTTTCTTTTCTGTAGATTCCAAATTCTATTTTCTTTTTTTCTTCATTCCTAATCAATTTAAGGTCTAAAAATGGTATTTCATGATTATTTTCTATTTCCACTGTAAATTTGATTGTTTTATTTTGAATATTTAACAGTTTAATGGCATCTTCTAATTGTTTCTCTTTTACTATTGCTATGATATCATCTACGTATCTTCTCCAAAATTTAAACATCAAAGGATGTGTTTTAGTTACATAACTTAATTATTGTATTGTTTGGAAACTTAAACATATTCGATACACAGGTCGCAGCATTTCTTCCCAGTCATCTGATAGTGCAACATCTCGTCCCACATTACAAAGTTAACTCACAATAGACTGATCATTAAATTACATATCTCTGGTTAGTTATATTTCTGGTCAATTAAATTCTCCATTTTTATGTTATATTTAGTTTAACATATTCCAGTCCTGGACAAATATTTTTTGAAAAGAAAAATTAACATGTGAACTGGGAATTGAATCCCAGACCTCCGACTCTTAACAATGCCATCAGTTGTACCATGTCTCGAATGGTGTAAAGGACTGCACACAGACATACAATGGGTTTTGGTTTACAAGACAAATATTTTATTATTAAATTATTAAGGGATTATGAAATTGTGGTTATAAAAGCTAGTTTTTTTTTCCTAAACTGCAGGCTTTATGGCTGATTTTTTCATTTCAGTCAAAATTGTGGCAGAAAATGCAGTTAGTAGAACCTGCTGAGGTGTACATGGCAGAAGAGAATGATGAAATTCATACACAGTTTCATGCTCTACTTGTCCTTTCTTTTTTTGTGTGTGACAGTAACAAAGGAAGAAGAGGTCATTCAAGTTTTCAACTGCCTTTAGAGTCTTCAGATGCATTGCTTGCCCCTAATCTGAGCACATTAGTGACAACTATATAAGGGACGGTGAAGAGGATGAGAATATAGTGCATCCTTATTCCCACAAATGCAGTAAAACTTGTTTAAAGTTTTTTTTTTACATTAGACAACATTCTGCATTATAAAAAACAACAAACAAATTAACTAATCTTTTTATGTACCTTGGATTAATCATAGTTCCACTGCCGTTGGAAAGTGAAGTTTAGTATGTACAAGCAATTTCGACGGTAATGCACGAAAAAATACAGTCCTGTTTCGTCAGTGTTAAAAATTTTTCTTATGCGCGTATCCTAAAATTAAAGTATGCAGTTTCGGTTTCCACTCACTAACTATAATTTCTGACACATCCTTTGATTTCCCTCAAATTTCATTCCACACTACATTGTGTTGTCTTTTAAAACTGTCCACAACCAACCTGAAGATGCATCGAAATTGTATTCCCTAGGGATATAGCAACAGCTAGAGCTTGACTTTGGATCATCAGTCCGGAAGTTAGGAGATTTTTTGATTGTGGACTTGTAAAAACACCTCATTGATTTGTTAATTTTTTTTCTCTCTTCATTTGACTATTTATTTGCATCCATTCATTTGTTATTTTTTCTTTGTGTTTTAAAATCTCACAAACTTGGTTTTTTCCAGAATTTAATTTAGTCATTATTTCATGTACTGAGAGTTTGTTTTTCTTTATCTTCAATCACTTTCACTTTTTCGTTTAATGACAATAATACATACGATTTAGCCATCTTTATTCCGTAAATTCAGAACGTACAAATCGGTCTCCGATCTTAAACTAATTTAAGATTTTACAGTGCACTGGTTGTTTGTAACACGGATATCAAACGCCAAATATTTGTTAAATGAACCTGTATTTTGTAAAATGGGTGTGCAGTGAGGCCGAAAGAAATATCCAGATACGGGTAGAAACTCTACTTTAACCGGCGCGGGTGGCAGGAATGATCATTTAATGTTATTGTTAATTTGCCTAACGGGAATTCAATGAAGTGGAAACTAATTTATTTCTCTCTCTATCTTTCCGCCTTATAAACATTTTTTCATGAATTGTGTAGAAATATCCTTCCGTTTCCTCGTTGGACAGATTTAGTTTTATACAAAATAAATACACGTAAAAATACTATTATTTTGCCAGGACCAATAAATTTTTTCACATTGGACAGATTTCTGCATTATTCACGTTCCGGATTAAACAAGTTTTACTGTATCTGTAACTGTATTGGCTGGACTCCCTTCAACCATAAATCAATTCAGTCTGAATCATCTGGTTGAAAATTCACATTCATCCTTTTCTGCATTCCTTGAATATTGCAGAATGAAGATGCAGGAGTAAATAAAATGAAGGAGCTTTAAACTGGCAGCTCTTCCAGGAAGAAGCAGCGCAAGCATCAAAACATTGACAGACAAGTAGGAAGACTTGTTGGACATTATGAAGATTACACGGAACGAGGTGGGTTATCTTTGTGCATTGGGGCAACATTGTTGCTGACAATATATTTTGATTAATTATTAAATGTATGTCTTGAAAGGCAAATAAATTTGTTAAAACTCATTGTTGGTATGAAATATTCATTGGAACTACATTGTATAAATGATGACTTGGAATGACATTAAAGTGGCCAATAGTCATGGGAATATTTTTTCTGGAATGAATTGTCATAACTTCATTTTATACTGTAATACAGTTATCCTAATATCATCAAATTTTCAAAAAGGCCAACAACTTCTGTGATTTAGGTTGCTTTCCTCTTTCAGTAAGGGTGTATGCCTTAGTGGAGTTGATTAAGGCAATAGGATCCAAGGCACAAGGTTGCAGATTCGAGTTCTGATGGGTTCAGAGTTTTTAAACAGCCTAAACCTTCTGACAGTACCATGGTCCTGGGGTAAACTTAGTCTCTAATGAAAATGAGCACCAGACATTTGTTCTGGGTTGACAACTTATGCTGATTGTCTAGAGAGATGGGAGCCATAACCTTAAGGCCTTTAGTGAGATTTACCTCTTTCACCAAATAGATATAGTGAGACTGTACTAGGAAATCAAAGATGATTTTAATATCAGCCATTAAAAAAGAGAGGAAAAAAGTGGTCTTCAGTGTGTTATAAGGTAGAATCAAGAAATGTTGGTTGAATTCTTTATTAAATGACATGTTGCCACGATTAAAATCATCTCATCCATGTTTCAGGTCAAATTGAAATGTATGGAGCTGCTTAATAAAATAATTGTATAATTTATTAATTGAAATGTACAAGAATTAAATGATTAATAAATAGGTTGAGTCCATATTTCATGTTACCTCATATTGATAGTTTCTTGTAGGACATGTTTCAAAGCATTATCTTTGCTCCTCATCGGCTTGTACAGTCTACAAACTGATGATGGAGCAAAGATGATGATGATAATGTTTTGATGTATTTACATAAGAATAAAAATGATTTGTAACGATTAATTCATAATTTACAAAAAAATAGGTGCCAAATTTAATATGAAAATATCAATTAACAAAACTAAAATTATGGCATTTCATGGGAACGACCCCATACAAAGTAAAATCTGTCTCCAGAATAAAATTTTAGAGAGATCTAATCAATTTAAATATCTTTGATATCATCTATCTGGGATGAAAAGGATATCCCTGAAAAAATTACTAATTATAATAAAAGTTAGGGAATTATTAATCAAGTTATGAAACCATCCCTTGTAAAAAAAAACACCAGATTAAGTTAATATAACACTTTGGCTAGACCAGTGTTGACCTATGGTAGTGAAGCATGGACAATAAAAAGACAACATAAAAGCAGAATAACAGCTTGTGAAATGAGATTCATGCGCAGCACAGCGGGTTACACCAGATGGGATCAGAAAAAGAACACCGATATCTTAAAAGAATTGAAGACTATGCCAATTTTGGAATATATTAAACAGTACCAACTAAATTGGAAACACCATCTTGAAAGAATGGTTCAAATCGGATCCCCAAAGCTGTTTATAATTATATACCAAGAGGACGAAGATCTCTGGGCCGTCTTATGAAATGCTGGAGGGAAAATTGTCTATAGGATCGTAACAGACCTTAGCCTAATACTTGGAAGGTAGAAAAAGAAGATATAAGAATAAAATTTGTGTTCATAAAATGTGGAATAAACGTTGGAGGTATTTGAAATATTAGTACAGTAATATTGAAATCTTACATTAGATCCATACTATAATCAGTATTCTATAAAAGTGTTTAGTTACTATTTCTGGTACTCAGAAGAAAGCAGATGGCTTTTGAGATATAGATTGATGTACTCACATGCAATACCAATGACGACGCGTCGATTCAGGTGGTCTCTCTCAGGAACAGGAAACAAATATCTATAACAGTTAACATATTGTTATGCAGACAAATCTGCAGACAGGTGAATGGAGAAGACTACGTAGAAGTGAGCTACATTATCTTTATAGGAAACCAGTTACAATAAGAACTGTTAAGCCTCTTAGACAGCATTAGGCAGGACATTTGGTATAAATGGGGAATGAAAGAGGGGCATGGAAACTCATTGTAGGAAAACCTCAGGGAAAGTGCCCAGCAGATAAGCCAAGAATGAGGTGGGAGAATAACATTAACCATGATTTGAGAGGGAAGTAGAGTATACAGGAGTTGATTGGAAAAAATTAGCTCTGTGCTGCCATGAACCTAAAGGTTCGATAATTCTAATTACTTAGTTAAGAGTATAGGCTCGGGCTTTCTTTGAGGTTTATATTTGGGAGTTTCTGGTTTTAAATCCAGGGCCAGGTAGCATGTTTCTTTTATGATTTTCCTTAATTGTCCTTGTTTGCATTTTAATTCCCATGATGATCATTAATTTTGTTTTATTCATTGGAACTTTAGCCTGAGCAGACATCTGAGACTTCCTTCCATTTATCCCTATTCTTTGGGAAATTCTTTAATTCTAAATCTCCTCTAATCCTGCTCAATGTTATCCCACCATCTAGTCCTTTGAATCCTCCAGGCTCATCGTTAAAACATTTAACTTTTCTCCTTGATAGTATGCTTTATTCATATAATTATTAAAATTCTAATAAATTAAACAATCATTAATCAATACACCCAACAGAAAAAAGGTAAGGTAAAGTGATTCCACTACAGGCCTTAGGAGGTTAAGGCTCCCACTTTTTTCTAGACACTTGATATTAGCCGGGTTGTTAGCCCTGCATGATGGCTGCTTTTACTTCTAGAACAAGTGTCTGGTATTCGTTTCCATTATATGCTGAGTCGACCTCACGACCATAGTGCTCCCAGAAGGTTTGGGTCAGTTTAAAAATCCTGGCCCTACAGGGACTCGAAACCTCAGCCTTCAGACTTGTAGCAAATTGCCTTTACCATTACACTGTGGCGTGGCCCACCCAACAGAAAAGTATGGTTTTTTATTATAGAAATGAAGAATCTAGATCTGAAACGATGTTCAAGAACCAGCAGCAATCGAAGTGAAGTGGTGCTTCACCTATTTTTATTTAAATAGCATCTCTTATTATTAACTTTAATAGTATTCATAAAATAAAGAGGCCCCTGGGCAAAATTTGTTGACCAACTTTCAGATAATGTGCGAATGACCTGAGATTTGATACACATTTATAAAATACTACCTCATAGAACTGAATTTAATAGTTAATGATTATGAAAAAAATGATTTTTATTTACATAACTAACTAACTCACTGGCATATCAAATGTGTAGGTTCATGGCTACATGGGCATAAGTTCTCCATACATCTCTATCCTTAGTCAACATTTTCCAATCACCACCTGCAAAATTGATCTCCCTCAAATCATGATTAATGATATTCTCCTACCTCTTACCTACTGGGCACTTTCACTCTGGTTTTTTCCTGCAAGGAGTTTCCATGCCCCCCTCTTTCACTCCCCATTCATGTGCATGTCCTGCCCAACATAGTTTATTAATTGTTCTTATTACATCTGATTTCCCATAAAGATCATGTAGCTCACTGTTATGTGTAGTCTTCTCCATTCATCGATACTAGTAAAATTCATGGTGATTTTCCGTTGAGGTATTAGTTCACAGTAATATAATGTACGGTTAAAAACTATAATATAGTTACCTTGTAGGTCCGTCTCCTCAACTTAAGTTCTTTTAAACTATGTAGGCCTTTCGGGACTAGTCCCATCATCAGCAGAATGCATTAGGTCTGTTCTTGTTGACCCTTGTTGAAGCACTGACTTGGTTGTGAGAATTTTGTATAAGGGATTGTGTGGATTAGGTGTGTATTCATTTAGAATCAGGTTGTTGTTGATTTCTCTTAGGATTGCAATTTCCTCCATTATATTTATTCTCGTTGGAGTGTTTTCTCTGTGTACTATTGTGAGGGTGTTATCGATGTTATGCATATGGTGTCCAGCTTGAATTACATGTTTTGCGTAACTTGATTTTCCTCCATTGTAAATGAAATCTCTGAAATGTTCCTTGAATCTAATGTTGAAGCTTCTGTTAGTTTTCCCAATGTAGAATTTTCCTAAGAGAAATCAACAACAACCTGATTCTAAATGAATACACACCTAATCCACACAATCCCCTATACAAAATTCTCACAACCAAGTCAGTGCTTCAACAAGGGTCAACAAGAACGGACCTAATGCATTCTGCTGATGATGGGACTAGTCCCGAAAGGCCTACATAGTTTAAAAGAACTTAAGTTGAGGAGACGGACCTACAAGGTAATTTATATTATAGTTTTTAACCGTACATTATATTACTTCTCCATTCAACTGTCTGTTCATCTCTCGTTGGTCCAAAAATTTTGCTAACAACTTTATTCTCAAGTAATCATATTTTCTCGTCCCTTAAAATAAGAGATCAAGTTTCACATACATATAATATGAGAATAACAGTTTTATATATTTTCTGTTTAACATTTGTATAGAAAAGTTGGTACAACAAAAGTCCCTTTAATGCACAATAGCATGCATTTCCAGAATTGAGCCTATGTTTAATTTTCTTCGTGCATCTCATTCCTACTTGTGATTATTTACACATTTTAAAACACTTCAATATCTTAGAATTTGTCTTAAGATTATGAAATGATTAATGATAAAATACCTTTAATAGTGAGTGGAGAACATATTTTTAATGACTCATGACTGAAGAGGAACAAGATATTGTCTGAAACTGCCGGTATCAAAGAAATTTGAAATTATATGAGGTGAGTCATTAAAAATATGTTCTCCACTCACTATTAATGATATAACCTCATAATATTTACTTCCCAACATTAATTTAAATATAAAGTACCTTAAATTTGAAGAGAAAAATTTTCGCCTAGACCGGGACTCGAACCCGGGACCCTTGGCTTTCCGGGCCAAGTGCTCTACCAACTGAGCTACCGAGGCGAGTTACGATCTAGACGCAAATTTTTCTCTTATATACGTTGTAATTCCCTATCGCCAAATGCTTTTGAAACCATTGTTTCTATCTTTGCAAATGGTGGCTTCTTAGTTAAGAAGACATTTATTGGAAATTTAACATTACTTTAAAGCCAGTAAGGCCTCTAAGCCAAGGGTCCCGGGTTCGAGTCCCGGTCTAGGCGAAAATTTTTCTCTTCAAATTTAATTTATCTTTCATTGAGAAATGTTAAATTAATAATAAAAACATCATAAAGTACCTTACCTTAATGAAAATGTAATAGTGCTTCAATTTATGTTTGAGGAAAAACATGAAATAATTAAGTTCGATTGACCAGCCTCAGAATTTGAATCTTTATATATGCAGCTTAAATCCATTGTACTAGTCTGCCACATTAGAACTAATGAACTGTAAAATGTGATTCTGAATATCTGTGCTCTACTGGAGGCGTATTTTGGAATCACTCAATTGAATTACTAGTTTGAGTAGGAAATAAAAGTTGTAATCAATTGAGTTGGTGTTTACTTGATGAAAATCCATATCTATTAATTAAATAAAAATAAAACGTAGTTTTATTTGATTTTCATATTTATTATATAATTCAGTGACAGCTGTTTCGGTACACTGTACCTTCTTCAGACATGTTAACAAATTATGAATTGTGTTCCAACTGATCTAAGCAACAATACAACAATATTTATTTAATTTTTTTAATTTAACAAAGGGGATTCATTCAAATCAAGTTGAGAATTTAACAGTTTTTTTACTACTTTTAAATTTATTAATTTCTACAGCCTCCAAAAGATCTAACTTCTTACCCTTATCACAGATATGTAAAATTTCAAAATTTGGATCGAAACAATGATTAAATTGGAATAGGTGGTTAGCATATTTTGAATTTTCTAAATTTCTGTTATATGCTCTCATGTGTTCCTTTATCCGAGAGATAAAAGGTCTACCAGTTTGTCCTATATAGACATTGTCACATGTGCCACACTTCAATTTATATACACCTGATAATTTTTCTTTTAAAGAAAATTCAAAATATGCTAACCACCTATTCCAATTTAATCATTGTTTCGATCCAAATTTTGAAATTTTACATATCTGTGATAAGGGTAAGAAGTTAGATCTTTTGGAGGCTGTAGAAATGAATAAATTTAAAAGTAGTAAAAAACTGTTAAATTCTCAACTTGATTTGAATGAATCCCCTTTGTTAAATTTAAAAATTTAAATAAATATTGTTGTATTGTTGCTTAGATCAGTTGGAACACAATTCATAATTTGTTAACATGTCTGAAGAAGGTACAGTGTACCGAAACAGCTGTCACTGAATTATATAATAAATATGAAAATCAAATGAAACTACGTTTTATTTTTATTTAATTAATAAATAAAAGTTGTCATTTGGTAATTATTCTTTCTTATATAATGAAGATACATTTTATTTCTCCAACAAAGGAAATTATTGAACCAGTATTTTTCATGCTGTATAAGCATCTGGATAATCAGAATAACATACCTACTGACCCTAGAAAGTATTTATACTGATTTTACTTGTGTGTGAGCCAACTTGCTTCTCTAGATTGAAATAACTTTTTATGCTAGTTAAAATGTATAAGTTGGTTATTATACAGTATGTTGAAATTGAGTAGATTTTTGTAATATAAGTAGTAAAGTAAACTGTGATAACCTTGTGTATGCAACTTACCCATTTGAAATTAGCTCATCCATGACAGGATCAGTATGATCAAATCTGCTGAATGCAATAGCATAGGCCTGACGTAGCAAGAGGTATCTCTCCAGAGCTTCCTGTGCTTGAGGTACACTGAACTTCTTTACTCGTAGAAATTTCAGTAGAAAATTGGCATCTAAAAATTTGTATTTACATTTAAATTAAATAATACAAATTGAAAATAAATAAATCTGTGGCATCACTAAACTGGATTTTGTTACTTGTCTGAAGTAGCTACTCATTTATTCTTAAGGGTCTGAGTGGAGCTTGATTATAAAGATACATTACATCTAAATGTCAAGCCACAAAATATGAAGTTAATATTTCTAAATTCTTGTACACTGTTTCACCAGTGAAGGCAGGTCATTTACCCAAAAGTTTTGAAGGGTGGGTAGGGGGAAATATTTAATATATTAGGACTAATGGATGTTTCAGAATTATGTCAACCCTCTCACTGCGGGAATACATTGAATACAGTTTAGACTTCAGCCCATGCTGTACAGATATTGTGTCAGTGAAAGTAAAATAAACATCATGACTCATAGAAACAACTGTTTTTATCATTCCTGTAAATATGTTATTTAAAACTAACAGTTTTGCCTTTAAAGTATGCATTTATATTACCTGACATATTACAGTATTAAACAGTGTTTTTAACCTATTAATATAAAATTCCTTCCCAAAAAACAAAAGCATGAAGAGTTAAAATAGAATTACAGTAGATGGAAAAAAAATCATAGAACAAGTTTCTTAATTTAATTACCTCAGTCATCTAATATTCAATATAAGATATGACACAGAGATAAAGTTACAGAAATAATAATACAATAATTGAGCCATAAAAATAAATTTTGGTACATAAATGTCAACTGCAATTAAATTGAGATTATACAATATATCTGCAAAATCAGGACTGATATATAGCAGCGAAAAATGGATAGTAAATTCTAAAATCAAATCAAAATTGTAAGCGGCATAGATGAGATTTTTGTGTACACTCATAGGTTTGACAAAAATGAACAAGCAAAGAAATATATATATATATATATATATATCTATAGCAATTCTGCCCAAAGGCAGGTCTTTCACTGTAATCATAGCATTTTCAATCTATGCTTTGCAGCTTTACTAGGGAATTATAGGTGTGGTAGATTCCCGTTGCTTTCCACACCGGTGAAGGATGATGATGATGATGATGGCCGGATGATTTTTGGAGACCATTGGGCCCTAAGCTTCCTGACATTTGTCTTACAGGTGAAGAGAAACCCCGTAAAAAACCTTACCCAGGAGCCAGTTCCAACTGGAAATCGAACCCGGGCCCGCTGCATGACAAGGCAGCCCGCTACCTCGAGACCACCGGTGAACTCATGTATATATATATACGTGATAAATTATAAGTTCAAAATATAGTTGAAGAAATTCAGAATTATCAAAGCAATTGTTTGCAACATGTCCAATAAATGGACCCATCTTGCTTTCCTAAATTTGCTTGTAGTATCAATCTAAAGGACTTCGAGATAAAGGAAGACCAAAATTAAGATAGACTAACTAATTATATTTGAGTTGGAAATTTAGACTCACCACATTTCTTGATTTTTATGCAGACCTAGGTTTTGTCACTTTTGTGTGACATTGTTGATGGCTCCATCCTGTAAGTTGATTTTTGCTCCCTCTTCCAAATGACTGATGAACTTCCAAATCAAATTTTTTCTTTTTCTCCAGGAATTTCAAAATTCATGGTTTTCTTTTTATTCTTGCAGATGTAAATTTTCTCCCAAATTGTGAGTTCCTTAGATTTTTCTAACTGTTTTAGTAATTTGGCCTTAGTTTCAATTCTATATTTTTCTGACCATGCATGTGCAGCTATTGCAGATTTTTCTATTTTCCCCATTTTTAACAATTCTAAGGTGTTCTTTCAATCTTGTATTTAAGTTCCTTTTGTTCCTTTTTCCTATGTATATTTTTTCATAATCTTACAATCAATTTGGTAAATCCCTTATTTGTTGTCATCATCAAATCTTTTCATTTTTGTTGGTTTTTGAGTAATTTATTCAAATGTAATAATTTTTTGGTGCTAATTTAATGTTAAATTTGCTGAAAATTTTTTCATACTTATTAAGTACCAAAGGATGGTATATAAATTTCTTGAATTTTTTACCAGTTTATTTATCTGTCTGAAGAGTACTTTCACAGAGAAGCAACAAAACCCAGGTCTGCATAAAAATCAAGAAATGTAAGGCAGGTCAAAATTTCCAACTCAAATATAATTAAAAGAACCTCATAGTGTTATTTACTATGTATATTAAATAAATGGACTAACTAACTATGAGATCTCATAGGAACAGATTCAAACAACTTAAACCTAAATTAGTTCATGATGATTATGATGATTACAGTTATAGACTCTGTGGGTGAATTGATGACAATGAAGCATTTGTAAAAATTTCAGGTGATATTAGGATTTCATTTGACACAGTTTTACACAGCTATTTTATAGGTATGGATTTGAGAAAATTTTCCACAACATTTTTAAAAAAAAAAATTGTTTTATTACTTACAGTGTATTAATAACAAACACAAAAAATTTAATAAAAGAAATAAAGAAACAGCACAAACATCAGGATATATGAAAGATTTAATTTGGCGCAACAAGCATAAGTCAATAGAAAACAAAATCTGCATATAGAAAACGGCTAGTTATCATGTATGGTACAGAAACTACGGCTGATACAACAAAAACTAATAAAAAAATAGAAGTATTTCCATGCTATTATTATACGAGTTCTTATTATTATTTAGTGTTGTCATTAATGTAAAATTTTCATTTATTCTATGTTTTACAAAATTTTTCAAGAAAATAATTAATTGTAAGTCTGAAATAAGGATAAGCACAGAATCTTACCAAGACGACAATTAGCAATTCTAGGGTGTTTCTTAATCCAACTTCTCATCTGTTCAAGAGCCTGGTCACGTGAGTATTTTGTCTCCCGGAGTTCCACACGTGCCACTTCTTGTGTCTCAGGAGGTAGAGTACACACATACTCGTCAGCTTCTGTTAACCACTGTCTTGGCATCTGTAAAATAACGTAAAATTATTTCTTAAAAATTATATGCATTGAATGTTAATATCATGTTATCTCATAAACAATATCGGTTTTTAATATAATTTTGTGTTTTTGGTGGAATTTTGGAGATGGCAGTTTGTTCTAGACGGCCGTGCAATCTTAACAACTGGAACATTTCATGAAATATTGAGGATATTGAGTTCAAACCTGACTGGACCTCTTCATGAAAAACCATGACAAACATTTGGGAATTGGGAGGAATCGAACTGCTGCCATACCCAGCACATAGCCCTGATCTTGTGCCTTTAGATTACCATCTGCTTTAATCCATGGGCCATTTCTTGAGTGAAACTTAAAAAATATTGAAGCTGTGAAAATGGATCTCAAAGCATTCTTCACATCTAAAACCAGAGATTGGTACTGTCATGGAATAATAAACATCAATGAAAAAATGGCTAAAGACCATTGAATCTGCACAATCTACATGCATATAACTCTCAGAAGGTTCAGGCACAAGAACCACCAGATTTTCACCTATTTTTATGATGGTTTCTTCATTGCAATGCTAATGATGCTGGTTTTCCACATATTTTTTATTTACAGATGAGGCCTACTTTATGTGTGATGGTTATTTTAACAGCAGGAATATTCACTTCTAGGGCTATGCATTTTCTATTTGAAGTTACCAATGAAGGTTTTTCATCAACATCTGGCCAAGAATTGTTGATATTGTAACCTATAATTCTGTCAACAATGTTAATTGAAGCAAGTTCACACTTCAGTCTTGCTAAACATTGTACCACTTACTGTGCACATTAACCTCTGAAGAAAGATGGAACCCCAAAACATTTCAGTACTGACGTGCAAGCATAGCTAACAGTCAACTTTGGGGAACTTTTGGATTGGACGAGTAGGACTTGATGCATGGCCAGTGCATTCACCAAATTAATGCCCCTTGATTATTTCTTTGGGAGCATGTCAAGAGTACAGTATATGGAACTCAAGATGTCACCAGAGAACAGATGATTGCCTGAATCAATTAAACATTCCTTTACATCGAACATAATGTGGTCATGCTTGACAGAGTTGGTTGACCATTGCTGCAATAGTATCAAGCACAGGGCAGACTATTTGAACAAACATTGTAAACTGTCGAAATGTGCGTTTCTATAAAAAAATAGTTTGTGTGCAATTGTTTTAATTTAAGGGCAACATCGTAACTAATACACAGAATTAAAAAATTACATGTTTGGGAGTAAAGTGATCCCACTGGTCTTTGAGGACCTTGAGGTAGTAAAAGGTTAAGGTTCTCACATTTCTAGACAATCGACAAAATATGTCAGCCCTGCGTGACGACCGCCTTTACCCTCAGAACAAGCGTCTGGTACTAATTTCCATTGGAGGTTGAGTCGGACCCAGGATTTAAGCCAGTTTAAAAAACCCTGACCTCACCGGTACTCGAACCTCAACCTTCTGGCTTGTAGCATATTTCCTTAACCAACTATACTTCAGCTTGCCTCCGTTTGGGAGTATATGATCCTTAAGAAAAAAATTATCCTGTCTGTATGACCTATCATTCATATAAGTTTATCAGTGAGATCCTGTAACACCTTGTACAGTCCGGAAGGGGGTTTCATTAGTGACGTCGAGGTTAATAATTTGTATTGTTTTTTTTAAATTTTAATATTTAGGTTAAGAACTCTCCTGGTGCTTCATTATCATTTATCATCCATCATATCATCAGGGTAACGTAACTCCGCCTTCTAGGCTCCCAACTTCAGAAGTGGGTTACAATCAAGCCAATGCCAGGAGAGAACAGCAGAAATGTCGAAATGACAACCTGGGGCATTGAAAAAAAAAAAATCTTCAGCTTAACCAAAATGTAAGCAAATTACTAAACAGCATATAAAGGTAGCTCGAGTAAGTTAATATCCCTTAGGCAACTGATTCATAGGTCTTCAGATAAATATGAAAATTAGAAAGAGGGACTTCAGTTGGTTAACAGGGGTCCTCATCTAGAGGATATGTGGATGGCGACCACAAGGTGCCCAAGCTGAGTAAAACATTTCTTCCACTTACTTGTGTTTTGCACTCTTTTAACTTTACTATCTAACCTCCCTTGGTTAACTCTTGTTTTTTCGACCCCGACGCTATTAGGGCATCCGAGGGCTAGGGAGTCTTTCCTTTCTTCCATTTCTTCTTTCCTTTATTTTCTTTTCTTCTCCAGAAAAGCCTGACCAGAGGCTATAAGATGGCAGCCCCATCACTGGTCTTGTCTTCCTTTGACCAGCAATCAATCGAAGGGACTATTATTATGCTTTCAAATCTTATATGAGAATTTTCCGGAAGGATCAAACTATTTACGCTGGAGGGAAAATTGTCTATAGGATCGTAACAGGCCTTGGCCTAATACTTGGAAGGAAGAAGAAGAAGAAAAATAATAAAAATTGTACATATTAATTATTAGAATTGTTATGTAGTCGCAAGAAAAGGAGCAGTTGAACAACTTAGCGTTAGACTATATTCTTTAATAATCGTATTCGATTGATGCTGAGTTCAATTCTGCAAAAGGGCAACCACTTTTTTCTCCATTTTCTTAATAATTAGGGGAAAAGCTGTGTTGTTTTTCATTACCACGATTAATTTAATGGTTGATTATCATTTAACTAAATTTATTAACATATATATATATATATATCCTAAACTCGTGTCCAACTCAGGGTCGGGTCGAGGGATGAGACGAGATGCGCCCCCTGTTTAGAGGCCTGTGAATAGGAAGGGTGCCGGCCGACCACGCCTGACGCATCATTACGGGAGCAGATGAATGAAATAAAACGGATGAGATGAATTTGGAGAAATTGTGACAGGAAAAACGGAAGAAAACTACGAAAAAAACCTGCTCAAGCTCCGTTCCGTCCACCACGAAACCTACATGGAGTGGCCGAGACTCGATCTCGGGACCCCAGCAGTGAGAGGCGAGCGCCTAACCGCTTTCGCCACGCAGCCTATATATGAAGGGTCCAGGGGAAAAACGATGAATGTCAGATTAAACTCAAACTGAGATAAATTAATTTTAAGTTTTGAAACGCTATATCATTTCCCTGCACACATTATTTTCAGAGCCTTATAAAACGTAACCCATAGCTTCTTTAAACAGTTTTCGCCTTTTAAATGTTACTAGGGAACAGTACAAACACTAAGAATATGAAACCTCAGTTTTTGTGACATTCATCGTTTTTCCCCTGGAACCTTCATATATACACATATATATTGAATAGGATTATAATGTACCAAGCCCGTATTTATAATATATTAATATAAAAAATCTCCGTTTTTAACTGCAAGACGCAGAAATCGAAGCCAGAATCCAGCAGTGGCAACTCACTGTACAAAACAGATGGAGTCCCTGCTTGAGTAGAGTGAAATGAGGCGTGCGGACGCAGACGGGAGGTTGTGAGGGTTATCAAATCTACCAAGTCAGGAGTTGGATTACTTCCCTGTGGTTTAAGTTAGAGATTTGCCGCCGGATTTTGGTGCCTTGCAGATAAAAGCACTTTTTTTGCTTTTTTTTTAAATTTATTTATTTTATTTTATTTATTTTTTGCGCAGCCTTGGTATATCACTACGCTTCTCTGGGAAACATTTCAAGGTAGATTTCGGCATGCAGTGGTTGACAGTTCCCTTGTAAGAATAACAGTCACGTAGTACGTAGACAATGCGCTTGAACACTGTGTTACACTGCCACTTTGAAAAATAATCTTCTTACTTCTGCTCAAAAAATATTTGGAAGAGGTTTTACAGCTTCCTATGGTCCACTAGTGGAAATATTTTGGGATTTAAAAAAGGCACATACCTGCTTCTACTTACAAAGTTATATTTCAAGTATAAAATACGAGAGTAAGATAGTAAACATATTAATACAGTATGCAGTAATAAAGAGTGAAGAATACTGGTCTGGGCAGCTCATTGGTAGCTCGTCTTCAATGAACTCGAAAGTGTCGGGTTAAAATCCAGTCTGTGGAGGTGGATTTTAATATTACAAAATCCAGAGGGTATTAACATCTACAAGATTAAATTCCCAATTATTAACAATTATGATGTGATAGCCCAAACGGTCCCCGAAATCATATGGCCATCACATCATCATCCTTATCATTGTCATCATCATCCTTCACCGGTGTGGAAAGCAATGGGAAGTTACCACACCTACAATTCCCTAGTAAAGCTGCAAAGCATAGCATGAAAATGATATGATTGTAGTGAAAGACCTGCCCTCTGGCAGAATTACTATGGATGGATGATATGATGATTTAGCAGTTAAAACAGTTACATAGTTTGAACAAGAAGTTCAAATAAGAATATCAGAAAATGCAACATTAAACAGCTTACTGTTTGCAGATGACCAAATAATATTTGAAAATTCAGAAGATAACCTACATAAATGTCTGTATGGACTTCACAAAATCAAGGAAGAATGGATTGAAGATATATGCAGAGGAAACAAAAATTATGGCATGCCAAGATGTAGATCTTATCAGAAGTAAAATTATACTTGGCAATACAATTTTGGAGCAGATGAATAATTTTACATATCTAGGATGCAATATCTCATATGAAGAAGAAAAGGATGTAAATGTAAAAATATTTTTTTAAGGATTTAGGAATAATAAATTCTATCTTAAAAGCCATAGTTAGTCCAAAAACATTCAAGGCTAATATTGTATAAAACACTGGCTCTTCCACCAACTCTTTTGTATGGTAGTGAAGTATGGACATTGAAACAGAAGGATATACAGATCCTTAGATATGCTGAAATGAGATATCTTCCAAGGACTGTAGGATACACACTACTAGATCATAAAAAAATGAAGACATGTTAGAAGAATTACCAGTCATGGAACCTCAGGAAACAAAATTTCTGATATGTCAAGATGGATTCAACATGTTCATCGAATGGAGGATCACAGCAGATGTTAAGCTATCAACCTGCAGGAATAAGAAGACCAGGACGTCCACTCAAAATATTTTTGGATGGTGTTTCTATTGAGGCCGAAACAGGTCAACAAATGACCTAAATTAATGAATGGATGATGGTAATGATGATGATGAACAATTATTATAAATAAACTAAAACTAAAAATGAACCGAGACTTACATTGAAAACATAAAAAAGACCAGTCGCAAAATTAAGACTTGTTATTGCGAGCTGTAAATATAGTTGTCACACGGGTAATCTTACCACTTTCCTTATATCATGGTTAACTTTTTTTTAGAAAAATATAAAGTGTTTCAAGGTTATTGCGTCACCGTGATACTTTCTCCGGTACTTTCACCGCACGGCGTACGATACCGAGCCCTGCGCCCCGCAATATTACATCACAATAGCGCGAGAAGCCATTACGTGCCAGGAGTAAAATATCGAGTTTTACATGTTCCTAGGTGTGCCATCATCTAATCATCATTTACATATTTTTTATTATTGATTTCGTACATCTCAATGATGGATAAATCATATTTGAAGAGAAAAATTATACGCTCAGACCGGGACTTGAACCCTTATGGGAATTACAATGTATATAGAGAAAGATTTGCGTTTAGATCGGCACTTGCTCAGGTAGCTCAGTTGGTAGAGCACTTGGTCTAGAGAACCAAGGGTCCCGGGTTCAAGTCCCGGTCTGAGCGTATAATTTTTCTCTTCAAATATCATTTAAATAGTTTATCGCGCACAGAAAATATTAGTTTAGCAAAATCGAAAAAATATTTCAGGGTCTATGCATGAACACGCTTTCCACATCTACATCTTATTAATTTTATCGCATATCGAAAAAAATAATTATTGTCGCTTTAAGACTAAGATCGTGTCGCATTTAGTTTCATCAGATAAATTACTTACTTACTTACTCACTGGCACTATCGAACCCGTAGGTTCATGGTCGCGCGAACATAAGCTCTCCATACACCCCTATCCTGAGAGAATGCTTTCCAATCATTCCCTGTATAATCTACTTCCCTCAAATCTTAGTTAATGTTGTTCTCCCATCTCGTTCTTGATCTACCAACTTGGCGTTTTCCCTCTGGTTTTCCTACAAGAAGCTTCCATGCAAGTCTTTCATTCCCCATTCGTGCCACATGTCCTGCCCATCGCAGTCTACGAGACTTAACTATTCTTATTATATCTGGCTTCCTATAAGTTCACTGTTATGTAGTCTTTTCCAATCACTCGTCTGGTTATCTCTCTTTGGTCCAAACATTTTCCTAAGAACTTTATTCTCAAATACTCGTAACCTTCTTTCCTCCCATAAAGTAAGAGCCCTGTATCGAATCCATATAAAATAACTGGTAGAATAACAGTTTTATATATTTTGAGTTTAACGTTTTTTGAAAGGAGTTGGGACGACAAGAGTCCCTGTAATGCGTAATAGCACGCATTTCCAGAATTGAGCCTATGTTTAATTTCTTTGTGTATCTCATCCCTATTTGTGATTATTGTTCCTAGGTATTTGAATTCAGCCACTTCTTCAAACTTTCCCTCATTTTTCATTAGCTATCCATTTCCATTATATAATATAGGCCTATTTCTATGTGTGACCATATATTTATTTCCAGTCCCAATTTCTTAGTGTTATTTAATTGTGTATGCGTGTTGGCACTTAGTATCTCCTCGCTATCTCCCAGTACTAGAGATAATACGTATTTAATATGCAGGATGCTTTAAGATAAAGAGAATTAACGAAGATAAGTAACTGTTTAGCTTGAGAAAGTGTGTTGGGAGAAAATAGCGATACCAGGAGAATATTGAGATTACTTTAAGTATTTTTTCGTGTTCTGTTGAATGGGAGAAAGTTTACCAATCTGTAGCTTATCTCTAAAAATCCTACATTTAGTGTTAAATTTACTTAAGATGTAGCTAATTTTTTTGCAATGTTTATTTTTTACGTAATTTGGAGAAACGCAGTAACTGTATTTTCATAAGGTATTTTCAACAATTGCAAGGCGAAACGTACCTTCACCGTACCACCAGTGAATATTTGATCGGAGAACAAGTGACTTTTAGCGTCGTGTTGGCCAATGTGATAACACATGCTTCCACTAGAGTCAATTGCCAACATGTTTGCTCACATAAAAGGGGATTCTATCCCAAGAGTCCACCTACATTAATGGGTAAGTTAGGGTGTGAAAATGAGCAAGTTAGTGCACCAGATTAGTTTAGCGTTCACTTGTTTGTTAGTGTGTTTTTTGCGACTATTTAACTCATGCCCCAAATGGGAGTCAATGACCAATCACGTTTCAATGATTTCTGTTTTTCAACCAATCAGAGTCGTGTTTCACGAACTATTTATCAGTGTTATAATTACCATATTAAAGAAAGCTCCTCCTTTTTAATATTCTGAACAGGTCTGACCATTATTTTGCAGTGACTGAGCCCATAAGATATACGGCTACCAGATTCTATATATAGTGCATGAATGTCAACACATGCCGCATGCGGGAGTTAATATAAAAACATTTGTAGCAATTGATTATACCACCAAAAAAAGAAACCACTGTTTGCACTTTCTTAAATGTATTTTTTCCCAGGTAACAATCCAGAAAAATATAATTGCCATATTTACATCATACGACATCAGAAATGAATTAATATACAGTTTGATGTGTTTCATTTTTTGTCCACTAGAGAGCATTCTTACAATATTGCGTTCCTTTGGCAATAAATAGTATGATCTGGTTGCAGTGATAAACAAAAGAAGCAGATGAAGCGTACCTATCGTTTCTCATTTGTTTTCAAACATCGCCGTTTACATTAAATATATAAATATTTTAAAATAACTATAGTTAAATAATGATTTGTGAGTAAACAGCTTAATTTTATTCATTAAATAGTCCTAACAAATACCACTCTTGATTTCCAAATTCTCTAGATAAATTCACTCCTCACTTCGTGAGCCGTGAATTTATCGATAATTTGAAAATCACTCGTGGCATTACTTATGATAAGTTGGTTGTCTGAGCAATGACTAATACACATTTTATATTGCAAATGCGCTGATTTTAGATAACAGTGAGCTCAACATCTCACTTTATGTTAAGGCATATTTCACTTTTTTTTTAAATCGACTTTTATATATATCTCTCAGGTAATTATTCACATACTGCAACAATGCAGGGTTTTTACGTTTTATATTTGAATATATGTTGTTGGCATTGTGGCATAGAATCCCCGAAATTTCTTCCGGACAAGCGTTGTGATGTACCAAGGCCGTGTCCAAAAAAGTGTCTGCCACTTTTAACTGCATGACACTAAAATCCAGCGCCAAATCTCCCATTTAAACCATAGTTTAAGTTACCTTTTTACCATAAATTCACTAATTAATAAGTTCTCACTGCTATCTCTTGTGGCTCAAGAAGTGTGCATTTTGACGTCACATTGTTGTCGCGCGGAATATGTCGATAATGCAGATGACGACACATCTGTTACAAAAAAATCCTATAATCCGATCGTAGCGCCACCTAACGGGTCCAATTGTGAATCTAAACAATCCAGGAACCCGCTAGAATACACACAAAATTAATCAAAATCAGTCGTTTAGACAGTTTTTAATTTCGGATTTCAAGTTAACCTCCCCTCCTAATTGTCTGATTTCGCTCATTTTTAGATAACACCTATTTTATTTCTTTGATAAAGTGAACAGAAGTCTGTTATTTGAAATTTTGATGAAAGATCAGGTCCCAAAGCAGATCATATATAATATTTATAACATTTATAAGTCAACTCTCATTGCAATAAAAATTAAAGAAAAAAATAACTCTGTGGAAAGAAATAAACTCAGGAGTCAGACAAGGTTGTGGCCTCTCTCCTCTACTTTTTAACATTGTAAAAGACTTTAGAGAAACAAAACATGGAAGTATCACTATCAATAGAAATTTAAAGTTAGACATAATAATGTTTGCAGATCTTGTTTTACTAGCAACATCTGAAGATGATTTACAATGGTCAGTAAAAAAGTAAAGTGGTCCCACGACAAGCCCGGAGGCCCTTGGGGTAGTAGGAGGTTAAGGCTCCTACTTTTCTAGACAATAGGCACTTTATGTCAGCCGGGTTGTCAGCCCTGCGTGACGGCCGCCTTTACCCCCAGAACAAGCGTCTGGTACTCATTTCCGTTAGAGGCTGAGTCGACCCCAGGGCCATAGTGCCGCCAGAGGGTTTGGGTCAGTTTAAAAATCCTGACCCCAACGGGACTTAAACCCTCGGCCCTCCGGCTTGTAGCTCAGTGCCTTAACCACTACGCTACGGCGTGCCCCACAATGGTCAGTACATAATTTAAATTTGATAGCCCAGAAATATTCAATGGAAATATTTACCAATAAAACCAAAATAATGGCCTTTTGTGGAAAATCCCCAATACCAAGCAAAATTTGTCTAAATAACAAAATTTTAGAGAGAGTTAATGAGTTTACTTAATTGGGATATAAACTCTCTTTTGTTGAAAATTTGGATTTATCAGAGAAAATTGTGAAATTCAACAAATCAATGGGAATCATTAATAGAGTTATAAAACCTTCATTAGTGCAAAAATCAACTCGTACTCGTCTTTATCAAATAATGGCTCGACCAGTCCTATGTTATGGGAGTGAAGCGTGGACTATAAGGACGAGAGATGAAAGCAGACTAACAGCTTGTGAGATGAGATTTATGTGCCGAACAGCTGGCTACACCAAATGGGATCGAAAGAAAAATGGAGAAATCCTTCAAGAACTGAATGTGTCACCAATACTGGACTACATCTCCAGATATCAGCTAAACTGGAAGGAACATGTCTCAAGAATGGCTAGATCCAGGATCCCCAAGGCAATGATGAACTACTGTCCAAATGGGAAACGGTCACTTGGTCGACCTATGAAAAGATGGCACGAAAACCGCTTTCTCAGGCCGTAACAGTTCTTCTAGGACTAATACCTGGCAGGATGATGATGATGATGATGATCTATTTTATTTTAATAGGATATACTGATTTTCGTTGTGAAACGTCGAAAATTGTGTCCGCTATAGCGATTTTTAAATTTTCACTTCAGTTCAAATCCTACACCTAATGGTTTTAGAGGGTCCAATTGTGAATCCAAACCATCCAGGGACCCACTCAAACACACATAAAAACTTGTCAAAATCGGTCCAGTGGTATAGGCATTTTTAAATTTCGGATTTCAAGTAAACCTCCACTTCTAATTGTCGGATTTTCCTCATTTTTTTGACAATAGCTATCTCGGTTTATTTTAATATAGATATACTGAGTTTCGTTGTGAAACATCGCAAATGTTGATTGCTAGAGCGATTTTTAAATTTTCACTTTAGGTGGACTCCTACACCTAATGGTTTTAGATGGTCCAATTGTGAATCTAAACCATCGAGGGACCAGTCAGACACACAAAAATTTCATCAAAATCGGTCCAGTAGTTTAGGAGGGGTAGAGTGACAAACACACGTACAGAAGAATTATACATACATGCACGCAGTAATATAATTAAACAATTAAAAGTGAAGAGATTTTGATCGCTTTCTTTGGATCACATGCCTTTCAGTTGTTTTTTTTTATTCTGCTAAGTTAATATCTAATTTATTATTTTCAATTAGTATTTTAATAATGCACTTACTTTTATTAATTAAATAAAAATAAAACGTAGTTTTATTTGATTTTCATATTTATTATATAATTCAGTGACAGCTGTTTCGGTACACTGTACCTTCTTCAGACATGTTAACAAATTATGAATTGTGTTCCAACTGATCTAAGCAACAATACAACAATATTTATTTAAATTTTTTAATTTAACAAAGGGGATTCATTCAAATCAAGTTGAGAATTTAACAGTTACTTTTAGTTAAAGTCATTGTTTATGTTATCCATCCATCCATAGTAATTCTGCCTGAGGGCAGGTCTTTCACTGTAATCATAGCATTTTCATGCTATGCTTTGCAGCTTTACTAAGGAATTTTATGTGTGGTAGCTTCCCGTTGCTTTCCACACCGGTGAAGGATGGTGATGATAAGGATGATGATGGCCGGATGATTTTCGGGGACCGTTGGGCCCTAAGCTTCCTGACATTTGTCTTACAGCTTACAGGTGAGGAAAAACCCCGAAAAAAACCTCACCCACGAAACTTGTTCTTACCGGGAATCGAACCCGGGCCCGCTGCGTGACAAGGCAGCACGCTACCTCGAGACCACAGCGGTGGACGTTTATGTTATAAAGAACAAATATATTTTTAAAAAATGTATATACAGAAATTTATAAATAATGCAACTGTAATTCCCTGGAATAAATTAACTCCGAAGTGTTTCTGATAATGACTAGTATGTAACAGTATAGATTTTAGCGTTGCCCAATTGCATATGCATATATTTAAATTTTCGTAAATTGAAACCACTTCATAATCGTCCACTTGAAGACGAACGAATCTGGTTCGGGATCACATATTCCAATATTTTTATGGAACATATATTTTTTATAGTTGGTACATATGTTGCAATATATCCAGAAAATGAGGACAGTCTACAACGAAATTTGTGCAAAGTAAAGTTAATATTAAAAATATATAGCATAGAAGATTGAAAATAAAGCTGAAAGTATGACCTTTAAAGGAAAAGAAATATTAAGATATAAATTAGCTGTTAATAACCACGTAATTTACAAGGGAACTGCCAACTATTTCATACCGAATCCTGCCTTAAAATTTCTTCCAGAGAAGCGTACTGATGTATAAAGGTCTTGTCCAGAAAATAAATCATTTGTCTTTTTAACTGCAAGGCCAAATCTCTCATTTAAACTATAGGGAAATAATATAACTCCTGTATTGGCAGAATGGATAATCCTTACTACCCGCCATTCTGACTTCGATATACAGTATGTGCCTTGTAGTTAAATCGATGCTTCAACAAGGGTCAACAAGAACGGACCTAATGATGATGATGGGACTAGTCCCGAAAGGCGTACAGAGTTTTAAATTAACTTAATTTGAGGAGACGGAGCTACAAGGTAACTATTTTATAGTTTTTAACCGTACATTATATTACTTGTAGTTAAAAACGGCAGTTTTTTTGGACACGGCCTTGATACATCACAACGCTTCTCTGAGAGAAATTTCAAGGCAGGTTTCGGCTTGCAAATGGTTTGTTAAGAATGATTCCGAGTTTAGGTAACATTAGGATCTATTAGTATTAGGCCTATAGAAAAATATTTATAATACGAAATATTGAAATATATTAGCAACTATTGCACTTTACAAATATAATAAGTAGGCAGTACATTCACACACATTTTTAAAACCATAAAATTATCTCTAAGCGAAATTACAATTGCAAGTGAAATTTGATCATGAGGAACAAACAAAAAGACAATTGAGGCTGCAGAAATGTGGCCGCTTTTAAAATTTGACATATTATTGAAAATACAATACGTACGTAACACCAGCATCATGGGCTGGTTCGAGTTCATGGGTTATAGGGTTCGATTCCTGCTCAGAACACAGGATTTTTTCTTAAAGGGGATTATTCCAATGGCCGCCCATGGGAATTGTTAACCATTGCATGTCGAAACCTACCCTAAAATTCCTCCCAGAGAAGCGTTGTGATGTACCAAGTCCGTGTTAAAAATCTGCCGTTTTTAACTGCAAGGCACAGAATTCGAAGCCAGAATCCAGTAATATCAACCCATTGTACGGAGAAGATGGACTCTCTGTTTGAATAAAAGTGGAGTGAAGCGAGGCGGGATGCGGCGCGGACGGCAGGAAGTGAGGGTTATGTATTTTACCAATAAATGAGTTGTATTACTTCCCTGTAGTTTAAATGAGACATGTGGCACTGGGTTTTAGTGCCTTGCAGTTAAAAAGACATATTTTTTTGGACACCGCTTTTGTACATCGCAACTCTTCTCTGTAAAAAATGTCGGTAGGTTTCGGCCTTGTGAGTTTAGGTTTAAGGACTCTCCTAGCGCTCATCATCCATCATATCATCGGGGTAATAACTCCACCTTCCAAGTGGCCCAACTTAAGTCATGGGATACAATTCCACCAATGCCAGGAGACAATACCAGATGTGCCATAACGATAACCTGGTGGCATTTAGATAGATCATCGGTTGATTAATGTCTTTAACATTGTCCGATTCCCAATAGCCAATTTTGTCGGTCTATTCAATCTGCTGGTTGTAGATGTTTCTCCTTCATGTATAAATATATTCCCTGACTCCAGGAGGTTTTAGGTCTTCCTCTGCCTCGTCTTCCCTCAGGTTTCCATTCCAAAACAGATTTTGGTAGCCGATCCTCTTCCATTCGCTGGACATGTACGTACCATCTTAATTGCTGAGTTTTAATATAATCTAAAATAGTGTCTTCAATCTTCATTTTCTCCCTTATAACTGAGTTTTTAATTTTTTCTCTTCTTGAAATTCTTGCTGCCCTTCGTATGAAATCCATTTTCGTTGTCAAAATATACTTATTTGTTTTTGCTCCATAAGTAATGATGCTTTTAACAATTACATGATATATATTAATTTTATTTTTATTACTTATATTTTATCCCACAATATTCCATTGAGGCGAGCAATTGCAACGTTTCCTTTATTATTTCTATTTCTTATTTTCCCTTCATAACTTCCATTTTTATTTATATTAATTCCCAAATATGTGATTTCACTACAAGATTTTATTGTTTCTCCAGTCTCCAAAATTAAATTTTGTTCTGCTTCACCAACTGATCAATATTTTGTTTTCTTCATGTTCAAAATGAATCACCATTTATCATATTCTTCTAATAATTTTCTAGTCATATATTATAAATCTTCATAATCTTGTGCAATTAACAATTGATTATCTGCAAATTGTAAGTTATATAAAGTTTTATTGTTTGAAATAGGAATGGTGGCATTTGATAAAAATATATATTAAGTGGGGGATGGTGAATACTTGGAAAAAATGAATCCAAATAAATGACTGAATAATAGGCTACTTTTGAGTACAGACCAAGATGGAGAAGATTAAGAGGCGGACCATGGAGAAGATGAAGCAAAGATCTTGAGACCGATGCAGGTGGATTGCTGCCTAATTCGTGAAGATCAGAGTATGAAGTAGATATGAACCTACGCTTAAGATAATAAATAAACATCAGAAATAAGTAAAATTATAGATGAGATGGTGCATTGTTCTTTGATCTTTCAGACCCTGTCATGCTTCCCGTTGAATGAAGTTCACATATTACATAAGTATTTGCAATGTCAGATGCGAAACCGGTTTTTATATGACGCGGAAATGTGCTGTTACGCGAGCGCCCGGGGCACTCATACCTTTTATTTCATCATCCGAAAACCGGG
Organism: Diploptera punctata; assembly: GCA_030220185.1. Lineage (NCBI taxonomy): Eukaryota > Metazoa > Arthropoda > Insecta > Blattodea > Blaberidae > Diploptera > Diploptera punctata. The sequence continues at coordinate 607,584 of JASPKZ010009354.1, read as the reverse complement.
TCAACAATATATCCGACTTTACGCGTCAGGAAAACAACAGCCCTTGTTGAGATTTTATGTAATATTCTATAAATGCGGAACTCGTACATTCTGTCTTAAAAAATACTAAATGGCACGTGAAAAACAGTAGAAAGTGCTTGCGTCACGCCAGTATTAACCCATTTACCTCAGAAGACGAGGTACACTCGCTTGACTCTGCCTGTTATATATTTTGCAATACTTTGTATATTCCTTTACAGGGTAATCTTTTGTTAATATTTATGAATGTGTTTTGGTTTTCACCTTTATTGTGATCTCAAGCATCGTTATCTTTTGTTCGTTTTGAATATCTTAAATCCGGTCTCTGGGGAAATGCATTGAGTATTTAAATCTGAAGCGAATAGGTTAATGTGGTGCATTTATGATTCACACTTGAAAATGCATATCTAAGTGTCGTAATTATTACAATATGCTGCTAACATAAACAAACTGTCAGGTAGGAAAAACAGAAAACACCAATCGAAGATGGAATCATGGGCTTTATTCCAATTCCAATTTTGTTCATAGCGATTTCAGCTTATTTTGTCATATCACATCGAGATATTTTGATGTAGAGCATAAGATTCTAGTCGATAATAAATTCTGTACAGTCGTGTGTTTATATAAAATTATAGAATATTCACCTGAAAGGTCCGTCTCCTCAACTTAATTAATCATTTAACTGTAGCGCTTTCGGGACTTGTCCCATCATCGGCATTATTCAAAACTGGTGTTTCACTGAAGATCTGATACAGGGGGTTGCATGTATTGGGTTCGTTTTCGTTTATCAGGCTGTCGTTGTGAGCGGCTTTCATGATTTCCATCTCTTCGAGTAAGTTTATCTTCGCTGGATTATTTTCTCCGTGCATTACTGTTAGGGTGTTTTCAATATTTAACATGCGATGTCCTTCATGGATAACGTGTTTTGCATAGCTTGATTTCCCTTCTGCGTGAATGAAGTCTCGAAAATGTTCTTTGAATCTGATGTTAAAACTCATGTATTGGGTTCGTTTTCGTTTATCAGGCTGTCGTTGTCTGAGTTTTAACATCAGATTCAAAGAACATTTTCGAGACTTCATTCACGCAGAAGGGAAATCAAGCTATGCAAAACACGTTATCCATGAAGGACATCGCATGTTAAATATTGAAAACACCCTAACAGTAATGCACGGAGAAAATAATCCAGCGAAGATAAACTTACTCGAAGAGATGGAAATCATGAAAGCCGCTCACAACGACAGCCTGATAAACGAAAACGAACCCAATACATGCAACCCCCTCTACCAGATCTTCAGTGAAACGCCAGTTTTGAATCCTGCCGATGATGGGACAAGTCCCGAAAGCGCTACAGTTAAATGATTAATTAAGTTGAGAAGACGGACCTTTCAGGTGAATATTCTATAATTGTATATTAATTTTGAATAAACCTCAACGGAACACATCATGAATCTTATAAAAGTTGAGTCGTGTGTTTGTAGATCATATGTTGAGTTAATGGTGATCATGGTAATGAACATTCGACATAGCAATTGCCTTTTCAAAAATGCGATGAATGTGAATTGATGATTGAATATTATATAGATCCTGCTAATGAAACATACAATTTGCCTTAATAACTGCTGAAAATCTTTATACATAAAAATTGTCTGTGAGTCTGTCTTTTATGGACTCAAAAACTATTTAAATGGGGTTTTCACCATCATTTATATAATTTTTCTGGGACAGTTTATATATATAATATTACCGTACGTACTATAGGCCGAAGTTAAAAAAATCCATCAGAGCGCTAAAAAAAGTCGCTTTTTGGATGCTTAAATGGCTTAGACTGCCTAAACCATAACAAATACACCAAGTTAATGTACACAGAATTAAATATATAATAAAAATCTACAAATAAGACCGTGACAGCATATTTCCATCTTTTACGGATAACTCACAATAACCATTTTTGTCTTTCAGTTCTTTGATGCCAAGAAAATCGGGATAAGTAGATTTCCGGGCAACGTCGTGTAATCAACACGGGGCATCTAAAAATGATTACGGTATACATTTATAGTAATTTTTCTTTTATACTTATTCAACTATACATAAAAATACATTTAATTTATTTAGGCGTATCAGCGCACATCGGGTATTAGCTAGACAAATAGAAATCACTGTGAGTCGTCCAGCTTCGGGATTTCATCCTGAGAACTCCCGAATATCCGTCTCAAATATTGTCATCTAACTCAACTTTTATAGACTATCAAATTTAACACGTGGATTTATTTACATTTATTTTCTTTCCATAGCAACAAAAATGTAATAAAATCGACTTACCGAGCGATTTGGCTCAAGTGGTACCGTTTGACCCTCCTATTCGGAACATCTCGAGTTCAAGACCTGTAACTGACTGAGGTTTCCTTCAGTCGTTAAGGGCAAATGCTAGTTGAATTTTAATTACTAGGACACATCTAATCTCATTAACCATTTCTTAGATTCATTAAATATAAACAAAGTAAATAGGCGTGGCATGACCTTAGATGTTAGAGGGGCTTTAAAATGAGAATAAAACATCCATTTTTTTTCTCATCTTACTAACATGAATAATAGGACTATAATGGAAAAATGTGATATTAAACAGTATTAGATGGACCAAAGAGAGATGAACAGACAGGTAAATGGAGAAGACTACATAACAATGAACTACATGGTCTTTATAGGAAGCCAGATGTAATAAGAACAGTTAAGTCTCGTAGACTGCGATGGGCAGGACATGTTGCGCGTATGGGGAATGAAAGACGTGCATGGAAACTTCTTGTAGGAAAGCCAGAAGGAAAACGCCCAGTTGGTAGACCAAGAATGAGGTGGGAGAACAACATTAACTATGATTTGAGGGAAGTAGATTATACAGGGAATGATTGAAAAGCATTAGCTCAGGATAGGGATGTATGGAGAGCTTATGTCCGTGCGGCCATGAACCTACGGGTTCGATAGTGCCAGTGAGTAAGTAAGTAAGTATTAGATGGAGTAGACCGTATTTACACATCTAACATAACTATTTAGTTTTTTTTTCTCGAAATAACACAGGTTTTAAAACGGAATTTGGTTCTTTAAGCATAGGATTTTATGGAATGTTTTGAAACGATATGGAATACACGAAAAACTTAATAAAGGAAATGCATAAAAATAGGAATGCCAGATGATGCATGAAGGAGAATTGACTGAGACCTTTGAAGTATATAGATGTGTGAGAGAAAGTCATTTTTATTTCCAGCTCTTTTCCTTTTAGTTTTAGACCATGTCACGAGGCAAGTAATACAAGGTACAAGAAAATGTATTTGTTGGGGTTTGAATGGTAGACTATAAGATCAAGAGTATGCAAATATAGGATTCTCTTTCATTTTTTAAATATTCCCTGGATGATAAGCAGAAAATCTGGATTAAGCATAAATATTCAGAACACTAAATACCGTACTTAAGGATTCATTTAAAAATTAGTAGAAAATTACATATAAATGGAGAAGATAGTGAAACATGCGGTAGATCAACATATATAGCCTTAATCTATATACCTATAGAAGGTAGCATGGTGATAAAATGAGGAGGTGCTTTAGAATATGTAAAAGTTAATATTTAAAAGACGAACAAAGCATCTGTAATGTAAGAATAAAAAAAAAACACAGAAAATAAAACTCCTGATATACAAAAGTAAAGTCATTTTTTCTGTATGGTTGTAAACCTGGAAAGCAATCAACCCAATCACTAACAAATTACAGGCTTTTAACAAATCGGGGTTCAAGAAGAACAATTGAGCCCTTGAGTATTAAAATGAGCCATGTTCATTATATCACATTTCGAGAAAACTCCAATTTTCTTCTGTAAACTGGTTTAAATCATATATTATAAATAATATACATAGAACAAATATTTTATTTTATTTTAATAGGCACTTTGTAACACTATAAAAATACAATTATAAACATAAATATACTCTTGAGCTCTCAGTAGATGTTCTCACTTGTAAATGCACCAAAATGGACATGGTCCGTTTTAATACTAAAGGGCTTAATTGACAATATGTAATTCGACTTTGTAGGACTTTTATGGAGGAGACCAGTTCTAACTCAAGTTGAGTGCATGGATATTCACAGTCTGAGGAAGGATGAGAGATCTATTGAAAAAAGCTGATATGAGAATGGAATCCTTAAGACAAACGGAGGGTAGGGGAACTAAAACATGCTTGGAGAAGAAAGATTAAAGAAGAGGAAAAGTGGTGAAATAAGGAGTGAAGATTAAATGTTAGCAGATTAGAATCTGATAAAGATGTTTCACAAATGTGCTATGCTGTCGATGGAATGAGAGACAATATTGAAATTATCAAATGACGCAGAATACTGGGATACTAAAAATATAAACCGAACTGGTCGGCATATGATCTCAAGAAAATTACCAAAATATATTTTTAATAGGCCCCGTATTTAATGATGTTACTATGCCGAAGAAATGGAAGCATTCCGTTAATATATTTACGATTGATTGCTCCCCTCTCTGGACATGGGTGCCCCCCTTAACCAAACTACTTTAGTTACGCTTATTTATCTATAAATGTCAGGAAGTGACATATCGCCTCGATCAGACTCTAGTAGGAAATGAAGGTATTACTTGGATGGAAGAAGGTCGGTTAAATTTTGCCTTTTTATTCAGGCTTGGGATTCTTTTACGAGCCTGTAAATATTCTACTCGGGATTCACGGCTTAAAGTGCCTTCCGGAGGCTTGTCACTTGGATTTTTCCATTCTAAAAATCCATCGACCCAGGCCGGGTTTGAACCTGCAACCCTCCGGACTAGAAGCAGATCACCGTGGTCGACAATATATCTACGGGTATATTCAATTTATAAAGAGCTTCATTATGTTACAAATAAACAGGGTAAACCCCAAATTACTATTTAAGAGAGGGGTAGGGGTTACGTACTGTCAGACCGGCACGACGGTGCACTTGCCGCACTGACTGCGAAAAGAAACAAGCCAGTTCAGTGCTGTGTCTTTCAAAATACGTATCTTGTAGTAGAAATGTACTGGTGGCGTAAAATACATTGTACCCCACTGATCAGACTTTATGCCGTTTATGTAAGTAAGGAATCGAAAACTGTATACAAAGAGAATATTTGTGTTTGTGACACCTCTAAAATCCACTGGATCTGTGTTTATGGATTCTTTATATCCCTCGAGCGAATTGAACTCACGACACGAGCATTTCAATCATTAGATTAAACATTAATGTTTATAATCAGAAGGAGTTGGTCTGTGTTTGAGACTCGTAATTTGGAAGTCACGAGTTCGATTAAATATCAGAGCTGAACAACTTGATAGAGTTATTTTTATTGTTTACCTGAATCTTTAATGCAGATGACTGAAAACAATTACAATAATCATCTCGTTGCTCTGCTATTGTAGACGAGAGGTGGGGAAGCAACAGAGTTTGTTTTGAAAAATAAATCCTAAAATGAAGAAATCGCCATTACGAGATGACAGTGCAAGACTCGCCGTTACTGTGAATAGACGTGGTGGGCCCAGTCAAAATTTCAGTACTGTGGTAAGTTATTTCTATTTATACCTGTATTTTATTTTGATTTATATACAGTTAGTTGTAATTTGTTAAATGTAGCAGGCTAATATTCGAAAATACTAAAATAAATATTACTTCCGAGTTTAACCTCAAATTTATGTCCTTTTCATCAGTACTTAGGCATCAGTCCGTGTCTAATAATTGACCTGTTTCCAGGATACTGATATTTTTTTCTGTTTTATCTCTACTATTACCGCATGTAAGCATATAAGCATTTATTTTATTTGTTTGTCTAAAACAACATGGCGCTTAAAAAAAACTTATTATGTCAACGGAAGAAGTATTAAAAAAAAGAAAGAGAAGCGGAAAAGACTCGCTTAGTCAAGATAAAAAGTGATCAGTTAAATTAGCGGAATATGGAGAAAAACAAAGGATACAGTACTTGAAAAAAAAGGAGAAAGGGCAAAGAAAAAGAGTTAAGGAAATGACACCTCCGGAGCAAAGAATAATTAGAAAAAAAAAGGAAAGAATATTCATCAAAGTACAGGCAAAATAAACAACTGTTGAACCGAACGACTCATAATTTTATACGCTAGAATGCACCATCAACTACTAACGATGAAATACAAGCAATACAAATAGTTCTTGAAGAAAGTAGACCTATGATAAGCGAAAGAAGCAAAGATGAGAAGACAGAGAAAGCATAGAGAAAAGAAACCCATAAAGATGGAAGTTGTAATCAAAAAACTCAAAAGACTAAACTAAATACTCAGCGTCAAAAATATAAAAGAGCTAAAAACAGTTTAAAAAAAGGTTATACAATCGGTTGAAAAAACGCCAAAACAAGAATTGAAGAAATAGTGAAGATATAACTAAACGAAAGGAATTAGTGAAGAAGGCCCTTTTCGGTGAAGTTATTAAAATCCAATTAGAAGAAAACTACAGTAAAATACAAAGTCATGAAGAAAAACTAAAGATTAAACGGGTTATATCTGGAAATACAAACTATGGAGAAGCCTGAGCTAGTACCTACGTTCTCGCGGTATTAGTTACTCCTATTAGGGTCGGTTTCACCAACAGAGGTAACTGTATTACGCCAGTTTAAGCTATGCATTATACACGGGGAAAACTGGAGTAATACAGTTACCTCTGTTGGTGAAACTGACCCTTAGTTTCTTAAATTATTTACCTAAGTAATACTTAAAAATATGTGCTGTTGTTATATTTTAAGAAATTTGCTCAAATTGTTAATAAATGCCATTTTTTTCTTATGAAATTGTATATTTAATCAGTACTGTGTCACCCACATCAGTCCCCTGACAGATAAATTCAGAAAAAGTCGAAATATCTCAAAATCTTCTCACAAAACTGACTGGCCCAATTTAGATCAATATATTTATAACATCTATTTAAATACGCAAATTTGTAGAAATTTAACATGCAATAAACAAAATAACTTTAAAAGTTACATCAAAATAACTTTAAAAGTTACCCAACTTTTGTATAATCACCCATATGCACAGTCTAGAAAAGAAACAGTGGGAGGTTTCTGGCTGACGACGGGCCATGATTGTCTCGCAGAACACCTCTACCACATGCATATAATAAAATCACCAAACTGCATGCTGTGTAACAACACTGCCATGAAATTTGAAGTCTTAGAAAATGTAGTGCGCTACAGAAATGTTAGAATGGGAAAAATATACAGATATATTAGGAAGCAAGAACACAAATGGAAATTGTTCTACAAAATGTCTGAGCATTGACTTAAATAAAATAAACGTTATCAAGCCAAAATGTTCGATATTTGCTATTACGCATTATAGCCTACATTTGTTTATTTATAAAAAGTACACTGACGAAGTAAACTCAAAGTTTATCATATGATCTTATTATCTAGTAATTCGACATTATGATGTCTAGGAAATGACTAGGGCGTTGTAAAACAATTAATCTATAGGAATGAAAGTAACAATATCGCACTGAATTTAAAGGAGTGAAAGTGATCATTGAACCGGTACAAGAAAATCCTGTAGAATCTGTGTGTACAGTCGTGCAGATCCCACGTCTTCCATTATGTGTTATGTAACGAATAATTATTTTCAAGTCCACTTTATTATAACAAAATCCATAAAAAATGGCGGTGAAAGAACATTGTCCATTAACGAATGAACACACATTTTGGCTTGATTCCAAAAACATTTAACAGCGGAAGTATAACTGCAAATAGCTTGTATAACTGTTCCATCACGGTACTTCGAGTGATCGAAGGTTTGAATGAATGAAAGTAACGTACATGTGTATTAACGAGGGAGTCTATTATATTTCCGGTACAGATTACAATTTAAGAGATTCGATGATGTAATGGATTATTTAAAGAATAATAATTAGACATGTTATAATTTTAATGAAACAAAATATCATCCCTAATTCTTCAATTTAATTAATAGGAAGATGTATAACATATTTATTCAATGAACCTTTGAATCATGAAACATTCATTGTCCTCTCTTATATCTAACTCACTGGCACTATCGAACCTGTAGGTTCATGGCCGCGCAGACATAAGCTCTCCACACATCCCTATCATGACTAATGTTTTCTAATCATCCCCTGTATAATCTACTTTCCTCAAATCATGGTTAATATTATTTTCCCACCTTTTTCCCTCTGGTTTTCCTACAAGAAGCTTCCATGCCCCTCTTCCATTCCCCCATTTGTGCCACATGTCCTGCCCATCGTAGTCTACGAGACTTAACTGTTTTTATTATATCTGGTTTTCTATAAAGATCATGTAGCTCTCTGTTATGCAGTCCTCTCCATTCGCCTGTCTGTTCATTTCTCTTTGGTCCAAAAATGTCCTCCTTCTTCTTCTTCTTCTTCTTCTATTATAGGTTTAAACCTTTCTTAAATTCTTGTTGTCTCACTTCATGTCGTAATATCACCGCATTCTGGGACGTCCCTGTTGTTTTCTGCCTATCGCAGTCTTGACAATTCTATTGCTATCCTGCTTAGATACGCATCCCATTCTTGTATTCTCCTACATACCCATTTCTTAATATCTTCGACTGCACATGTTTGTCTGATACTTTCACTCCTTTCTCTATCCCATAATGTTTTCCCCACAATTTTAAGAAGTATTTTCATTTCTGTTATTTCCAACATTTTTTTTTTTACGGTATCTGGTCTTGTTTCTGCCTGAAAAGTCGTAATAGGTATTACTACTGTTTTATAAATTCAGGTCTTAGTTTCTGTTTTTAAATGTTTATTTTTCCAAATTGTAACATTAACACATCCAGCAATTTGATTCCCTTTAATACCTGTTACCTTCTATATTCTCATAACTTGTTAATTCAATTCCTAAATATTTGAATGTTATTTCTTGTTGAATGATCGTATAATCTACTTCTAATTTGGGTTCTTTGGATGTGATCATACAAATACTCTTTTTATGTGATTTTTTATTAAATATTTTAGCTGTTTAGTTAAATATATGTAATAATCGTTGAAGGTAAATCTTCACTTTCCGCCAATAGTATTGCATCATCTGCATAACAAATTATTTTTAATTCTTTATTCCTCATTTTCACATGTTTTATTGCTTCAACCATAATAATGTTGAATAATAATGGACTCAAAGAGTCACCTTGTCTGATTCCATAATTTATCGGTATTGGATATGTTAATTGATGCGAGCTTGAATGTTGTTGTCTGAATAGATGTCTTCGATGATTTTAATAAGACAGGTTGTTCAAGAAGGTATAGAATGTAAAAATTTCCCTAAGAACTTTATTCTCAAATACTCGTAATATTTTCTCCTTCCTTAAAGTAAGAGTCCATGTTTCTCATCAATATAATAACTGGGAGAATAACAGTTTGATATATTTTCAGTTTACGTTATTTTTTTAGAGAAGTCGGGAGAAGAGTCCTTGTAACGCATAATAGCATGCATTTCCAGAATTGAACCTATGTTTAATTTCTATCTGCAGCTCATTCCTGTTTGTAATTATTGTTCCTAGCTATTTGAATTCAGCCACTTCTTTAAAAATTCCCTAAATTTGTCATTAACTGTCCATTACCATTGTATAAAGTATTTCTATATTATAAACATTTGTATTTAATTTTATTTTGAAACCCTTGATTATCTAAGGCCAAATGTTCATTTTGTTCGGGTGGACAAATGTAGGTTATGTAGTTACATGTCTTCTAAAAATTCACCAATATTAAATTATAATTAATGATAAAATGGACCGAGTACTTGCATTAAAGCAGTCATCGTCAACTGGTGAGCCACTGAAATCGAAGTATGATTCCTCCTCAGTACTTGCGTGGTGAGAAACCACACGAGAAGAAATTTTGACGTGATGTATACCTTCCCTAGTTTGGTAGCACAGTGATGATTAACGTGGTGATTCGTGTTCATAGTTCATGTTCAGTGTAATCAGTCAGGACAGTGCATTATTAATACCAACACCTCATGGAAGGATATATGTTATTATACAAAAAGTGTCTAATTTGTAACAAATTAAATTAAATTTAAATTCATTTTTTAATATTTTAAACATAATATTTATATTTTAGTTACGTTTTCATTATAAACATATTAAACCCAAAAATATGAAATAATTTCATATATAGATTTTCGTTAAAAATACTTCTATCAGTAAGACCACTTTACTTCTTAGTTTGTAAAAGCAATCTAATGAAAAAAAAAACTGTTTAAGAAAATGTTCATTGGAACAAATGAAATATTCTTAATTTTTCCATTTGGTCAGTTTTTAGAAATCCATGCATATTGTTATTATTATTATTAGTATTATTATTATTATTATTATTATTATTATTATTATTATTATTATTATTATTATTATTATTATTATTATTTTATACGTAAACTATTGGCGACAGAGGTGGACTTTTGGAGGAGGGCTTCTAGAAATTCAAGAAGAGACAACATTAAGAATACTTACTTACTTACTCACTGGCACTATCGAACCCGTAGGTTCATGGCCGCGCGGACATAAGCTCTCCATACATCCCTATCCTGAGCTAATGCTTTCCAATCATTTCCTGTATAATCTACTTCCCTCAAATCATAGTTAATGTTGTTCTCCCACCTCATTCTTGGTCTACCAACTGGGCGTTTTCCTTCTGGCTTTCCTACAAGAAGTTTCCATGCACGTCTTTCATTCCCCATACGCGCAACATGTCCTGCCCATCGCAGTCTACGAGACTTAACTGTTCTTATTATATCTGGCTTCCTATAAAGACCATGTAGTTCATTGTTATGTAGTCTTCTCCATTCACCTGTCTGTTCATCTCTCTTTGGTCCAAAAATTTTCCTAAGAACTTCATTCTCAAATACTCGTAATCTCCTTTCCTCCCTTAAAGTAAGAGTCCATGTTTCGCACCCATATAATATAACTGGTAGAATAATAGTTTTATATATTTTCAGCTTAACGTTTTTTGAAAGGAGTTGGGACATCAAAAGTCTCTGCAATGCATAATAGCATGCATTTCCAGAATTGAGCCTATGTTTAATTTCTTTGTGCATCTCATTCCTATTTGTGATTATTGTTCCTAGGTATTTGAATTCAGCCACTTCCTCAAAATTTCCCTCATTTGTCATTAGCTGTCCATTTCCATTATATACTGAATTTCTACGTGTGACCATATATTTAGTTTTACTGATATTTACTTCCAGTCCTAATTTCTTAGTGTTACTCAATAGTGTGCGCGTGTTGGCCTTTAGTATCTCCTTGCTATCGGCCAGTAGTACTACATCATCAGCATAAACTAACAGCTTATTAATACCATTCAGTTGTAAGCCTTCCTCATTCTCTAAAGATTTAATGGCATGCTCTAGTACAAAATTAAATAGTAGAGGAGATAGTGCATCTCCTTGCTTCAACCCATTCTGGATTTCAAAAGTGTCTGAAAACTGTTTGCCTACACGCACCCTACTCTTTGAGCCATTTAGACACATTCGTATAAGTCTAACTAACTTTTTAGGAATTCCGAACTCCAGCAGGATACTATATAACTTCTCCCTCTTAATTGAATCATATGCTTTTTTGAAGTCTACATATAGTTGATGTACAGTACCATTATATTCCCATTTCTTTTCTAAAATCTGTCTTATACTAAAGATCTGATCTGTTGTAGACCTGTTTCTTCTAAATGCACATTGATGATCTCCTAGAATGTCATCAATATAGGGAGTAAGTCTGTTTACTAATATATTTGTTAGAATTTTGTAGGAAGTTGAAAGTAATGAGATACCCCTGTAGTTGTTGCAATCAGTTTTATCTCCTTTCTTATAAATTGGTATGATAATTGATTCCTTCCATTCATCTGGAAGAGCTTCTTTTTCCCAAATCATACTAAGCAACCAGCGTATCTTGTCCATCGATTTTTCTCCTCTCCCCCTGATTTTATCAGTTCTGCTGGGATCTCATCTGAACCTGATGCTTTATACATCTTCAATTTTTCAATTGCCATTTCAACCTCTAATGCACTTGGCTCTGCGACTAGCATTTCTGCTGTCTGTAACTTATCCTCCTCAATGTCCTGTTCTGTATGTACATTTAATAGCTGATTAAAATAACTTTTCCATCTATTTAATATACTCTTGGAATCTGCAATCATATCCCCATTTTCATTCCGAATTATGTTTGTTCTAGCCTGAAACCCTTTCTTCTCTATACTAATTCCCTGATATAATTCTCTAATGTTCCTATTTTATTAAGAATACTAAAATCAAATAATGGATGTTCAAAAAGGTGTTCTACAAGTTATTGAAGAAAGAAGGCTAAAATGGTTTGGCCAAGCAAAGAGGATGTCTGATGACAGGATACCTATGATGATATTAAATTTTGAAGCGGAGGGTAACAGAAAAAGAGGGGAGACCTATAGATCAGTGGATTCAAGGAGTGCATAGGTGCATGGTGTGGGAGGATTAACGAGTGATACAGAGAATTGGGATTTATGAAAGAGTAAAATTTGCAATGGATTGTAGGAAAACTACTGTACTGTAGAGAAATTCCTAATAAAGAAGAAGATTATTTTATAATAACATTTGGTCTATATGACAAATCCAGTTAAATTATATGGATGCGAAACATGGTATCTTATTTTAAGGGAGGACAAAAGAGAGACGAACCCGACAGATGAATGGAGAAGACTACATAACACTGAGCTGCATGATCTTTTTAGGAAACCAAATACAATAACAACAGTTACGTCTCGTTGACTGCTATAGGCAGGGCATGTGGAACGAGTGAGGAATGAAAAAGAGGCATGGAAACTTCCTGCAGGAAAACAAGAGGGAAAGCGTTTAGTAGAAAGGTCAATAATGAGGTAGGAGAATTACATTAACCATGATTTGAGGGAGATGAATTGCGTTAGGAATGACTGGTAAACAGTAGCTCAGGACAAGAATGTACGGAGAGCTTATGTTCGAACGGTCGTGAATCCCCGGATTCGTTTGGGCCACTGCATGTTAGTTAATTGCTCATTGTCAAAAGAATTTAATTATAATATATATATGCATAAACCTATGATATAATCTATTAAGGTCCATAATATAATTTCGAAAATATAATAATAATAATAATAATAATAATAATAATAATAATAATAATAAAATTCTTATGGCAGTATTAAGCTTCTGCGTAATTCTAGAATCGTCACGGTATAAATAATTCATATAACGCTGCTTTGTTGTTCTATTCATGTTTTGTGTAAATATATAAGAATATTTTTGTTAAGATTCAGAATTAGAAAGATAAATAACTGAAATTAAGCAAGTACGTAATATTTTTGCCGGCCGCCAAATGGCGCGGTCTGCAGGAAAGTTCACTATCAACATTTAAAATCTAACACGGTTTTGACCTTGGGTCGGCGATATTTTGCGGGAATTTCAATTTTTAATAACGCACAGCGGACTGACGAATAAAACTGAACAGAAAGTTTTCCTTTTTTTTTTTTTTTAAATAACAGCGACAATATTACTTGATGAAAGTTGTGACATAGATTATTAATTATCTATTATATTTAACTAATACATTTCCTTATATAAATGGTAATATTTAATAAACCGCTATTTGATTCCGTTTTCAGGTTTGTGAGATGCCAAAGTACTGACGTTTTGAGGATTTCTTGTGTTTTTTACCAACTTGTTTTAAAGATAAATAGCTGAAATTGGGTGAACAAATAAAGTACTATTAACTATATTAAATTAATATGAAATAATAACAAAATGTAATAAAAATGCCATAGCTATTCACTGACGACATCGAGTTACCCAATTTTTGTAGATTCGTCAATATGTATTTTGTAGAAGCGAGACCCATTTCTTGCTCTTCGTTTCTTTCCTGTAATATGATAACGCTTGAAACTCGAATTCGGGATGTTTAGAAATTCAAATCCCGGAGTCGATCGACCTGATTGAATTTGTTTGGTAGTTTTCCTCATTGTCAAGACAAATGATACATTACAATTGCAAGATCCATTTCATCATTAATCAACCAACAATATATTTCAATAAAATTATTACATACGGTACATCATGTATGAAATGAATAATAAAAACATCGAAAGAAGCCATACTGGCTTTATAATGTAATGTAAAATTCCCAATTAAATGTCTTCTTAATAAAGAAGTCACTATTTGCAAGATAGAAGCAAAGGTTTCATAGCGTTTGGTGCATATATAAGAGAAAAAATTGCGTTTAGATTTGAACTTGCTCAGGTAGCTCATTCGGTAGAGCATTCGCCTAGAGTGCGAAAGATCCTGGGTTCAAGCCCTAGTCTGAACGTATAATTTTTCTCTTCAAATATAATTTATCCATCATTGAGATGTATGAAATGAATAGTGTTCTTAGTTTACTCACTATAAGACATTACATGGAATAATTTGGAATAAAAAATATTACATAGGAAACTAAAATGAAAATTTATAAGAGCATAATACAGAAATTAAAATATATATGCAGTCAATATGCCCATTTCACCAATTAATGTTTTAAAATGGTCAACAAGTTTCTACAGCCAAGCTGTCATTCTCAAGACTGGTCTTGAGAATGACAGCTTGGCTGTAGAAACTTGTTGACCATTTTAAAACATTAATTGGTGAAATGGGCATATTGACTGCATATATATTTTAATATTTTATCACCAAGAAGATCACTTGTGTATTAAATAATACAGAATATTTTGTCATATGGAAGTGAAACATGGTCTTTGACGGAATTACAAAAGAACAAAATTAGAACAGTTGAATTTGATTATTTTAGAAGAAGCCTCCAAAAAACAAGACAGGATAAAATAAGAAATGAATTCCTTTGGAGAGAAATGAATGTCACCACATCTGTTGTTAAGAGGATTGAAAATCAAACACTTAAATGGTATGGCCATGTACAAAGAATGGAAAATGAAAGATGGCCAAAAAAATATATACCAATGGTCATCCCTGGAAGAAATAAACGTGGCAGACCAAGATGGAAATGGAAAACCTACGTCAGAACTATAATGGATGATCGGAATTTGGAAGAGGGAGATTGGAATGATAGAGATAAATGGAAACTGAAGACGGCAAACCTATAAGTGGGGGAAAGCCGAAGAAGAAGAAGTTTACTCATCAGCCATCTACATTTTTACTAATGATTTAATGTCCAGATATATGTAGCATGATCTTCCTGTATTATTAGTTTAGATTTCATTGACAGAGGTTCTGATGACATGTCTTAATAATTTTAATCTTATTTATTTTATTTACCGGTACGAGGAATTTTTAAATACAATAAATTTGTTATATCCCCTCAGGGGTCCTCATCTAGGGGATATGTGGATGGCGACCACAAGGTGCCCAAGCTGTGCAAAACATTTCTTCCACTTACTTGTGTTTTGCACTCTTTTAACTTTACTATCTAACCTCTCTTGGTTAACTGTTGTTTTTTCGACCCCGACGCTATTAGGGCATCCGAGGGCTAGGGAGTCTTTCCTTTCTTCCATTTCTTCTTTCCTTTATTTTCTTTTCTTCTCCAGAAAAGCCTGACCAGAGGCTATAAGATGGCAGCCCCATCACTGGTCTTGCCTTCCTTTGCCAGCAACCAATCGAAGGGACTATTATTATGCTTTCAAATCTTATACGAGAATTTCCCGGAAGGCCGTCCTATGAAACGCTGGAGGGAAAATTTTCTATAGGATCGTAACAGGCCTTGGCCTAATACTTGGAAGGAAGAAGAAGAAATTTGTTATATATATATATATATATATATATATATATTCCAGTTTCCTTTACAATTTTTTTTTCACCAAAACTTTCCCTTAAATTCCCGTGATCATTTGTTTTCAATTTAACTTGATGATCCTAATTAAACGTGTTCTTTCTTTTTCTTCTTATTCTTCTACTTCCTTTCATGTGATAGACCTAGTGGTCTGTTACGGTCTCAATCCAACGTTTGGAGGGTCTGCCCGAAGATCTCTTGTCTGGTGGCTGGTAATTTAAAATTTGACGTGGTATTCTTGTTCTGCTCATTCTTCTTACGTGAGATTTCCAGTTGTTTCTGTATTTTTGTACATATTCCATGACTGTTTCTGTTTGTAATTCTTTGAGAATCTCAGAATTCCTTTTATGGTCTGTTCTTGATAAATTTCATTTCTGCCGCAGTTAGTCTTTGTTCATCTACATTGCGAATTGTCCAGGCCTCACTGCCGTAACGTGTTTCATACAATATTAGAGTATGAATAAAGTAAAAAAAAAAAAAAGGGTATAAATTATTTTGTCATAAATGTTTATCTGCATGCATATATTTTTATAGTTTAATAGGAAAGAAGAGATAAATAATGGATAGAATATTTCTGTAAACATATAAATAGCCTGTAACACTTGGTTGCATGAGTTACTAAAATTTATTACCAATGGATTTTTTTAACATTTGGCTTTTAATAGCACATTCTTAATTATGATTATAACTACATTCCAGCACTGTTTTTAAAATGTTACAACAAATATTTGTCACATGGGTACATTTATTTGGGTTTATATCCATGTTCGTTCGGTTATTCACTAGAAATTTTATTATTTTTTACATTGATTTAATCTTCTTTTTCTTCACTTCCTGGTTTAGGCATTAGTTGCCTGTTCCGTCTTCACTAATAGATCCAAGACCATCTCTTCCGAGGACGTCCGACATCTCTTCTTCCTCTCGGAAAATAACATAAGATTTTATTTGGTAATCTACTTTCTTACATTCTTTCTACATGTTCTTTCCACTGAATCTTGTTGTTAAACATCTTTTATTTTATGAAATAGATCTGCAGTTCTTCACCGATATCCTCATTTCTTATCTGGTCCTTTCTAGTCCATCCTTTTACTCTTCTGAAAACTTTCATCTCAGCTTCTTGGATTTTACTTTCTTGTTTGTTAATGATAATCCAAGATTCACTCCCATTGTTTTATAAAATTTTAATTTTGTTTGTTTATGGGCTTTATTATTCAATATTCTATTTATTGTGCCACAAATAGCTTGAAACTGATGAATTTTATGTTCAATATCTTTATCATACCCATAGCTGATGTCATATCCTAAATATTTAAAGTGGGATACTTGTTCAATAATTTCGTATGTAATTATTATTTTTGCACGCAGAGTGTTTCTTCCACAATACTTTTGTTTTAATTACTAAAATTTTAAAATTATAATCGCTACATATTGCACTTAGTTTATAGTCAGCCAATTGTAACAGATCTTCATCATGGTGTAGTAAGACTAAATCATCAGCGAAAATTAAGTTATTAATACTTGTGTTATTGTTCAATCTAAGGCCTTTGTCTGTTATAATTTTCCATTGTTTCATAATGTGGTCAATATACATACATACGTACATATATATATATATATTAAAAAGTGTGGGCGATAGACTACACCCTTGTCTAACTCGTTGATTTATTAAAATTTCATTGATTTAATTAGATATTAAATTATTTATAGAATTAAATGTCCATTCATACACAGTAAATAGCGTCGGTTGCTGTGGTATAATGGTTATGTTCCTTGCCTGTAATCCCGAAGGTCTCGGGTTTAAACCCGACCGGAGTTGATTAATTTTTTTAGACTGGAAAAATCCAAGGGACAAAAGTCTTCCAGGATGAACTTTAAGCCGCGGGTCTCGAGTCAGAAGAATTACAGGTTCGTCAAATAACCTCAAGCCTAAATATTGTCTCTGAGCAAAATTTAACCTACTAGATGTCTCACCGAAGCGAAGTACTGACATCTGTAGGGAAATAAGCGTGACCACGCTAGGGAAGTGCCCGTGTCTCCAAGAGGGACATCTGGGGTATATACATGTACAGATAGTAAATAGTTAACAAAATTCCATTTCATTTGTATCGCCTTGTATTCTGTAGTTACTCTCCCGCAGGACACACTTGTAAGAATAGTTATCGCATTAACAGTACACAATCAGCTAAATTGGCATTATTTTGTTCCCATAAATATAAAATTATATGTCAACACTGACTAACTGTAATGTAAATCTGATTAAATTATTTAGGTGATAAATCATCTTATAAGACATTGGAACTGTATGTCTCTTCCATCCATCCATCCATAGTAATTCTGCCCGAGGGCAGGTCTTTCACTGCAATCATAACATTTTGATGCTATGCTTTGCAGCTTTACTAAGGAATTGTAGATGTGATAGCTTCCCGTTACTTTCCACACCGGTGAAGGATGATGATAATGATAAGGATGATGATGATGTTGGCCATATGATTTCGGGAACCGTTTGGGCCTTAAAGTTTTCCTGACATTTGTCTTAAAGGTGAGGAAAAACGCCAATAAAAACCTCACCCAGAAAAAGTGCCCCGACCGGGGATCGAACCCGGGCCCGCTACCTCGAGACCACAGCGGTGGACTCTTAATAAAGCGATTCTGGGCTCGAGTTTTCTAATTTAACCGTATGGAGTACACATTTAATAAGAAGCAGTGCAATTACACAAAAATGAATGTTCAAACTTAAAGAACAAACAATTAAAATGGGATGGTCATGTAAAATGAATGACAGAAGACAGATTCCCAAGAAGAATACTAGAATGGGTGCCACTTGGTAGAAGAAGAAGAAGAAGAGGGTGGTAAAAAATAATGTGGATTGATGGTGTTTTGAGCAGCATGAGGGAAAGAGGATTGGACGATGGAGATTGGAATGGCAAGGATATGTAAAGGAGATTGACAATAGATTAATTGAGCGCAGGAAGATGTTGCTATATTATAAAAATAATAATAATAAATAAAATGGAGTACACAAATGTTTCATCTTCCTTTTAGTTTTGAATTTCTTGACCAATTATAATAACCTAACAGACAACACAAACAAATCTCCCCCCGTTTTTAAAATGTAATGTTTCATCTAAAAACCCTTAGCTACCAAATCAAACAACCAGCGTAATGTAACAAACATTTGGACTGAAATTGCAAATAATATCGAGACTAAAAAGTGTCAGATATGTTATTCTGAATCGTATGGATCGTTTTTATTCCCCATTTAAATTGACCTTAAATAGTAAAGGACAGTTGAGATTTTTCAACAAACGTTTGCTCTATATTAAATTGATATTTATTACCTACGATACTGTTCGCGTGGACAAAAAAAAAAATTGAACTTGTTATGTATAAACTACCCCCCCAGGAGCTATCACCTTGACGTGGTGGGGGGGGCTTAGTACCCGATGAACCAGATGACCCTACTGGGGAAGATTGACTTAGGTTAATCTTGCTGGTGGGTAAGAGGCGAGGGGAACTAAGTATAGCTCACAACGAAGGAATGGCGTCTGTATCCATATTGGGCGGCCACATCTTCGTCAAGTCTTCAACGGTCAACAGGGCGACAAGGAATAGCACAGCTAAACTTGTAGGGCTTGAAGAGCGGAAGAACCAACCCTCTCTTGGGGGGTGGATACCCAGAGGAGCATGTTTGGAGGCTCGGAGGAAGCAGCACTTCCACCATCCTTGTCCTGCGAAGCGCTCGTAACGCTTCCAGGAGACATTTATCTTACTGAGAAGCTTCATGGAAATCAGCCGGATGTTGGAAGACCTAGAAGACGTTGGGCTGATGCATTATGAAGTCGGAACGGGCAATTGCCTAATCCCTGGAGTGATGATGATGATGATGTATAACCTAACATGTTAAAAATTAACATTGTATTGTTGGAAAAGTCTTTGTAATTTCATTACCCGGCGTTGCACGGGAATCTACTTATCCCAATCTCCTTGGCATCAATGAACTTAAAGAACAAAATGGTTATTGCGAGTTATCCGTAAAAGATAGACATATGCTGTTGTAATTTTTTATAGAATGTTTTGAGATGTTCAATTCTGTGTATATTAATTTCGTGTATTTGTTATGGTTTAGGTAGCGTCCCAAAAAACTACATTTTTAGTGTACCAATGCACTTTTTTTAGCTCCGGCCTTATAGTACGTAGGGTAATGTTATATACGTTAATTGTCCCAGAAAAATTATCTAAATGTGGTGAAAATCCCATTCAAATCCGTGAAAGTAGCTTTTGAGTCCATAAAGGACAGACAAATAGACTCACGCTCATACCGGTATAAAAATAAATTTTTATTTCTAAAATCAATTTTTAAATAACCTATATTGAATTGTATTTATTTATTTGTTCTTGCAGAAGCTGCTAATATAGTAAAATTCATATTTTGGGATTCCCCTCTTTTTTTGTACCTATTTGAAATGAAGACATTTCACATCAAATTGTTATCATGTAAAACATTATTACATGGATAATATACATTTTGTTTATTGAGAGAAGCAGGTCTTATTTTTTATCTCAAGAAATCAGTATTTTCACTTTATTTCCATTTAATTAGCTTTTTCTTTAAATCTGACCAACAGAAAATATCATTTTCATGAGTGAAGCAATTTTAGTGGGGGGCACGCCGTAGCATAGTCATTTGAGGAAATATGTTACAAGCCAGAAGGTTCTATTTTCGATGGGGTCACGATTTTAGCTGGACTAAAACTTCTGGTGGGATCATGGCACTGGGGTCGACTCAGTCCCTAACGGAAATGAGTACCAGACACATATTCCAGAGCAAAGGAGGCCGTCACGCAGGGCCGACCCGACTGACATCGTGCAGATTGGGATCAATTTACCACAATAAATCAATAGTGGAAGGTTATATATATATATATATATATATATATATATATCATCATCATCATCCAGGGATTAAGCCTGTTGGCTCGTTCCGGTTTCATGAAAGCTAGAATTGTTAAAATTGTTCAGACCATCTTCTGTGTGGGCGTTATATTTATAATTTAGCAATTTTATATATATATATATATATATATATATGGAGCACACCGTAGTGTATTTGGTTAAGGGAATAAGCTAGAAGCCGGAAGATCGAGGGTTCGAGTACCGGTGGAATCAGGATTTTCAAACCGACACAAATCTTCTGGCAGCACCATAGTTCTAGGGTCGACTCAGCCTCTAATGGAAATGAATATCAGATGCTTGTTCTGGATGTAAAGACAGCCGTCACACGGGCTGACAATACGACTGAAATAAAGTGCCGATTGTCTAGAAACGTGGACCTTAAACTCCTAAGGCCTCTAGTGGGATGAATTTACCTCTTACATATATATATATATATATATATATATATATTATATTGCAGATTTTCGCGGATATAAGTATGAATATGAACGTTTTCTCTATGTATTTTATTATATAAGACCTAAACCTGTGACTCGAACTTAACATTCCTTGATAATGGCATGTGGGATCATGCCGAAACGTCGGAATCATTGGCCAAAACTTGAATCCATGACGCGGAAAACCCAAGAAAACTTTCATATTCATATATATATATATATATATATATATATATATATTAAATTAATTTATTCTTAGATATTTAATTACGAAATCCAAACATATACCAGAGACAAAACATGGTAAACAAAACAAACATGTTTCCATGAAATATAGCACTGACAAAATTTAGACTAGGTATACTTTCGGATGCTACTATTTATGTTGTATAAAGATATTGAACTCCAATATATGCAAATGTAACAATAACATTAAATTAGATGATTCAGAGCACAAGTAGACTAAGTGCAGTACGTCGTATTTGGAGAAACATGACGTTAAAAGTTATTAATATATGATTAATTCTAGGAATTGTTTAAAAGCCCTCTATGCAATTACAGTTTTAACTACGTAAATACAAGAGGGTGAATAAGACGTTTTCCATATTCATTCTGAAAAAAAATCCCAATAAACAAAATGTATATTAGTCATGATCGAAAATGTTATTTTTGGCGTCATAAAATGCTCATTTTAGCCACTGTACGGCGCTGTTTTAATTTCATTGTCAATGGCAGGTTTCACCCTACTTTCCTGTTAATTATAACTCTTAATTTAAAATATCTCTACTTAAAATTCAATTATAAATCATAATAAGTTTTTACTCGATTCTTATTATAATGTATAAACAATTCACATATTGATATTATAAATATATTTTTGACATTTGGCAATGAAGGCAAATATGATATGAAAAGAAAAAAGAATGCTTGAGTCGGGATTTGAATTCGAGTCTCTAAAGTCTGTACCTTTAGCGCTCTAACCAACTGAGCTACCCAAGAATTCCAACACAAACATACAATTTTCTTATACATGTATTACAAATTACAAATTATACAAATTGTATGTCTGTGTTGGAATTCTTGGGTAGCTCAGTTGGTTAGAGCGCTAAAGGTACAGACTTTAAAGACTCGAGTTCAAATCCCGACTCAAGCATTCTTTTTTCTTTTCATATCATATTTGCCTTCATTGCCAAATGTCAAAAATATATTTATAATATCTATATATACAAGCGTTACTGCTATAAAGTAAATATTCTCTTTAATAATTTGCTTAACTGTTATGTTAGTCGCTAGATGGCAGTTGGAAGAAATTTCCGCTACCCCTTGTGTGAATTGAGAATACTACATGTATAAGAAAATTGTATGTTTGTGTTGGAATTCTTGGGTAGCTCAGTTGGTTAGAGCGCTAAAGGTACAGACTTTAGAGACTCGAGTTCAAATCCCGACTCAAGCATTCTTTTCATATCATATTTGAATTCACATATTGTTTATAACAACGGAAACTGTTGCCGTCCGTAAGAATTTTGGATGATTTGTAACAAAGGTAAATTAAAACGTAAATTTGTAGCTTTTAGTCGACACACGTTTCCATTTATAATATCACGGGATATCAGTTCATTAAAATAGGGATTTTTTAAATTTTTTCTCCTATCCACTCATGTGACCTTCCTCGGAAATTTGTTTAGTAAGATCAAGGACATAGGATGGCCGATATATTGAAAAGTTATCCTCATTTTACTAAATTGATTTCCTAAGGAAAATTAAGGAGATGAATTAAGAGCAATATTTTATATCTATTAATCAGGATAGGAAGGTACGGTAGATTCACTTGGAACTTTATAAAAGTTCCCGGTAAAAAAGAAAATCTGCATATGATTCGAATATAAGATCAAATTCATCTTCAGCTGTAGAGGGGAATGTAACTATCTACTGTATAATGGCGTAGCCCATTAGCCTCTCCTTTGTTAGGAGTTACTAGACCAAGTTCATTTTCAATTACCTTATTTGCTAACACATGCCATGGATGGCACGCGGTCAACACACTGACTCAATGAGAAAAACATTATATAATGGAAATAGACAAGTAATGCCAAATGTATGAAATTTTGAAGAAGTGGCCGAATTCAAATATCTAATAATAATAATTACAAATAAGAATGAAATGCACAAAGAAATTAAACATAGGCTCAATTGTGGAAATAACTAATATTCATTACAGGGACTCTTGTTCCAACTTCTCTCAAAAAATGTTAAATTGAAAAATATATAAAACTTTTATTCTCCTAGTTATATGGATGCGAAACATGGACTCTTACTTTAAGGGAGGAGAAAAGATTAATAATATAATAATAATAATAATAATAATAATAATAATAATACTTTATTTATTCTGGCAGAGTTAAGGCCATAAGGCCCTCTCTTCCACTCAACCAGTACAAATACAAATAAATATTCGACAAATATAGATATACACTATACTAATTATAAACACTTAAAGATACAATAAATGTAACAATGTAAATGTCATGTACAAACAACATTTTATAGGGTAATAACAATAATGATACGATAATAATAATAATAATAATAATAATAATAATAATAATAATAATAATAATAACAATAATAATAATAATATAAATATGATACATTATACGGGAAACACCAATTAATATATATATATATATATATATATATATATATATATCTTACACTGGATAATAATGAAGTCGATTTTAGAGCAAATATAAATTTAGATTTCTTTTAAAAGATGCCAATGTCCGGCAGACGCATTTGAGAATAAAGTTATTAGGAAAATGTTTGGACCAAAGAGAGATGAACAAAGAGGTGATTGGAGAAGGATGCATAACAATGAGCTACATGATATTAACGGAAAAGCAGATTAATAATAACAATTAAGGCTCTTAGACTGCGACGGGCAGGGCAATGTGGCACAAATGGGAATGAAAGAGTGCTTGAAAACTCCTTGTAGGAAAACCAGAGTAGGTAGGCCAAGAATGAGGTGAGAGAATAACTTTAACTGTGATTTGAGGGAAATGGATTATACAGGCGATGATTGAAAAACATTGGCTCTGGTTAGGGATGATTGGAGAGCTTATATCCGCGCGGCCAATAGTCTACGGGTTCGATAGTGCCATTGAGTTAATTGTTATTATTATTATTATTATTATTATTATTATTATTATTATTATTATTATTATTATTATTATTATTAGGACCTATTATTATTATTATTATTATTACTACTACTACAGTATTTTTGTGCGATCGGATGTCAGATGATTATGATTAAAACATGATAATATTTATTTTAGGCGGCTCCGTGGCGTAAGCAGTTAGACGCTCGTCTTTCACCGCTAGGGTCTTGAGATCGAGTCTCAATCACTCCATGTGGGTTTCGTGGTGGACGAAACGGAGGTTGGGTAGGTTTTTTTTCTGGATTTCTTCCGTTTTCCCCTGCCACAAATTTCATTGTTCCATTCTCTTCTCATCCATTTTGTTGTATTTCGTTCATCCGCCCATGTGACGGTATGTCATGCGTGGTTACTTGTAATCTCCTTTCATCCCTTAAAGTAAGAGTCCATGTTTCGCACCCATATAATATAACTGGTAGAATAATTGTTTTATATATTTTCAGTTTAACGTTTTTTGAAAGGAGTTGGGATATCAAGAGTCTTTGCAATGCATAATAGCATGCATTTCCAGAATTGAGCCTATGTTTAATTTATTTGTGCATCTCATTACTATTTTCCTAGGTATTTGAATTCAGCCACTTCCTCAAAATTTCCCTCATTTGTCATTAGCTGTCCATTTCCATTATATAATGAATTTCTACGTGTGACCATATATTTAGTTTTATTGATATTTACTTCCAGTCCTAATTTCTTAGTGTTACTCAATAGTGTGTGCGTGTTGTCCTTTAGTATCTCCTCGCTATCGGCCAATAATACTACATCATCAGCATAAACTAACAGCTTATTAATACCATTGAGTTGTAAGCCTTCCTCATTCTCTAAAGATTTAATGGCATGCTCTAGTACAAAATTAAATAGTAGAGGAGATAGTGCATCTCCTTGCTTCAACCCATTCTGAATTTCAAAAGTGTCCGAAAACTGTTTGCCTACACGCACCCTACTCTTTGTGCCATTTAGACACATTCGTATAAGTCTAACTAACTTTTTAGGAATTCCGAACTCCAGCAGGATACTATATAACTTCTCCCTCTTAATTGAATCATATGCTTTTTTGAAGTCTACATATAGTTGATGTACAGTGCCATTATATTCCCATTTCTTTTCTAAAATCTGTCTGATATTAAAAATTATTATTATTATTATTATTATTATTATTATTATTATTATTATTATTATTATTATTATTATATTGTTTATTTCTTCATCATCAACATCAAGGCTTAGGCCCTCTTGCCCGTTCCGACTTCAAGAGATTTGGTCTTTCCATCTAGCAAATGGTCTTCCTTGGCTTCTAGATTCTGTGGGTCTGTAGTTTATCATTTTAGAAGCGTCAATTTAAAAATATTTAATTGATCTGTTATCTCAGAACTTCTTTCTGGTCCATAAGAGTGTAGCCTGGCGTTGACCTTAAAAATCTCATCTTCGCTGCTGCTGCTGTTTATTTTTTAAATATCTTTAGTAAAATAAAGCATTAATAATAATAATAATAATAATAATAATAATAATAATAATAATAACAATTATAATAATAATTACTTTCATGGTAATAAAAGATGCAGGTTGCATGAAAAGTTCAGCGGCACCTTTTCGATCTAATGTTATTTCAAAGATCTAGAACATAATAATAATAATAATAATAATAGTAATAATAATAATAATAATTAATAAAGTTGAAGATTTCGCTTGAGCGGAATTATATTGAAATAAATGTTAAAAATTAGATACAATAGTATGACTTATAATATTAAATAAATTTGCTCCATTTATAATCATAACCAAGACACTGGCACTGTCGGATTGGAAGCTTCTAGAGCTAATTTTTTAAAAAATTATTCCCTGTATAATTGATTTCTCTCAAACCGTGATTAATATTATTCTCCCACCTCATTCTTGGTCTACCTTCTGGGACTTTCCCTCTGGCATTCCTATATGAAATTATCGTATCCAACTTTGATTCCCCAATCGTTCCACATATGCTGCCCATCGCAGTCTACAAGACTTAATTGTCCTTATTACATCTTGTTTCCCGTAAAGATCATGAGGGTCAATATTATGAAGTTTCCTCCATTCACCTGTCTGTTCGTCTAACTTTGTGACACGATTTTCATATACTCGTAAGATTTCTTTCCACTCTTAAATTGAGTGGCCATATTAATGGTAAATAAAATCTCATAGTTTAAATTACAGATACTTTTTTCTCTTGATTGTTTTGGGGTATCACAACTCGGAGCCCATAAATTAAAAAAATGAATTTTTCGGTTGAAAATTTGGAATATTTAGACAGCTTCAAAGGAGAATAGATGTACTGTCGGTCGTATATCACACAGATGCATAAATATCACATTAAAGTATATGGAAATTGTATCCTTGACAAATTTCTATCGTTAAGTAATTAATTAGTAAACGCTGAATTTAACCTTGTACCATGACTAAACGACTCGATGTTAAAAACTTATCAAACAATAAAAAATGCTTAATTTGTTTCTCTCTCTTTTTTTCCTTTTTTATTATAGAAACATTTTTAAAGCCATGAAGCAATATTGCTCAGATTAGAAGAGAAAATTAAATTACAGTAATACTACCCTAGATATTTCAAGTTTTTTTTCCCTCCCAGAATATTACGCGTAATGTTGAATTACATAGTTTTTTTTAATTTAAAAATAATATAACATAGCAGATAAGGAACAGAGGGAATCTCGTTAATCCATTCATGCGCGTCACTAATTCGATTTGTCCTTGACTCTCTTAAGGTATCCAAATACCTGGTCATCTAATTAGTGACGCGGATAAATGGGTTAACGAGATTCCCTCTGTCCCTATCCATTAACTTAACGACAAAGCATTTCTATAAAAGAAAACTGTCAACCATTGCATGCCAAAATCTACCTTACATTTTCTCCAGAGAAGTGTTGTAATGAACAAAAACCATGTCCAAAAATTATCTGCGTTTTTTAACTGCAAGACACTATAATCAAGCGCCAAATCTGTCATTTAAACTATAGGGAAGTAATACAACTCCTGTCTTGGTAGATTCCAAAACCCTCACTACCCGCCGCGCCGCGTCCTGCCTCACTTTACTTTGTGCTTAACTCATGCAGGGATGTACATCTCCTCCGTACAGTTGGCTGCCATTGCTGGATTCTGGCTTCGATTTTTGTGTCTTGCACTTTAAAACGGCACACTTTTTTTTGCAAGGCCTTGGTGCATCACAACACTACTCTGGAAGAAATTTCAAGGTAGGTTTCGGCTTGCAATGATTGGCAATTATAAGTCTCAATGAGGTCCGTCGTTTGGGATTTGTCTGTTGAGTCCGGTGGCCGAGTTCAATACTCGACGAGGTAGTGGATTTTAAACCTAAACCAAGTATCTGGGTGTTATTACTTGTGTTTGTACGTGTGGAATGAACAATGATAAAAAAGGTAAACATCAAAGGAAGAAACAGAAATTAAAGGAACATATTTAAAAATGTAACAAAAAATGTGGCAGTTGCTGAAGTTAATGAATAAAAGTGATGTTATAAAACTGTCACAGTTGCATAAACTAGAGCAATGTGAATAAAAACATACTAGCTCAGACTAATAAGTGCTTGTACAACGCTGCAAGCTAGATCGCAACATTGCGTGTTTTACACATTTAGCAATTTAATACGTTTGTATATGATTCGCCAGTCGCTAATTAATAGTTGAACTTGAAACTTGTTAATAACTATATCTATTGACATACACACACATATAACTGCATATTTGAGATTAGAATCTCGATCTCAGGCAAGGTAATTGGAAATGAATCTTTCACTCACTTCTATTCATTAGATTCCTGTTGCTAGAGTTGTGCCTTAAGACTTTTCAGCAAGAACAGAGAGGAAAATATTAAATTCAAACCTTTCCTAAATAGATACCAAAGCTTTTTTTCTTGATTTAAACTCTAAATATGATCCTTGGCGTCTAAGTGATAATCAAAACACATATTTTTGCTTAAAGTAAGAAAATATATGCTATATATTTTTTTTTACATTTTCAGGCAAAGTAAATTCGGAATAAAATAGCCTTTGGTCAGTGAATGTTTTTTGAAGTTCCAGCAATGATTTACTGTAAAAATGTGATAAAATATTATTTAAATTAAAACAAAATGTTTTATGACTTATTGAAATTATTTTAAAAGGGAATATCTCAAGCTATGCTAAAATCTTCGAATGGCCAAATTTAAAATTAATTACAGAACAAATTATTAAATAAACCAACAAAAGTGTGTATGATTGGTTTCTAGTAAATAAATACACGTCAAAATGTAAAATAAGATGTAGATACAATAAAAATATTTCTAAGTAAAATAAATATCATACTAATTGTACTCACGATGAAGTGTTGGTTGTTACAGCACGGAATGATCGTGAAGCTGAAAGGGAGAGGGTACTTATGCTCTCGCTACCGCGCCCCCCTTCCCCGATGTCCCCGGCTGCTCCAAGCCTATAACAAATTCTTACAGCACCGGTAGAGGTTTTTGTTTACATTCATAACTTCCACTTGGCTTTTTACTTTTTTGCCAATATTACTTGATTATGCAATATGTTACTAATGTAGTCAGGAAGACCGACATGCGATTGAACATAGGTTTAAGGGAGAGAGTTTTGCTATTGAAGATTGGATTAATATTTCTCAAGATATATAGTAGTAGTAGTAGTAGTCTAATGCCCATTAGCTTGGATGTGTTCCATTTGCTTTCTTGCTTCCCAATAGAGTCCTGCCAGAGTTCTTGTAGGTGACATTCTCAAGATATATATTAGTGGCAGAATTAAGGAAGGAACTTTTTTTTTGTCCAATGCCACCAGGTTGTTTTTTTATGACATTTTGGCTTTTTTCCCTGACATTGGCGGAATTATATTCCATTTCTTAGGTTGGGGCACCAGGGAGACGGAGTTACGTTACCCCGATGACACGATGGGTGATAAATGATTATGATTCGCCAGGAGAGTTCCTAACGTAAACTTAACCTAAATTCCATACCATGGACAACCACAGGAATAATTCCTTTCAAGGAAACATTTCTATGCTCTGACCGGAAATCGAACCCGGGAACTCATGACCCGTAGTCAGAAATATTGACCATTAGCCCCATATGAGTGTGGTCAGGAATATTAACTTAGAAGTTCCATAAAAGTTAATTTAATTAGCGGAATTAAGGAATGATATATTAAAGTACGGGTTCCTTAAAACTGCATTTAATTATTTCACTAAATATTAAATTATGCTAACTGTAAGTAGAATATAATAGAATAATTTATTTCTCTTTAGCGTTCAAGTAATCCATCAGTCCTTCTCTTCAATTTTTATGGTTTATATAATAATGCAGAAAATATAAATTAAGGTACAAAGTTATAAAATTACAACGCTTTCATTAAATATTCTTAAACAATAATTAAAATTAAAATAAACTGTCTCCGTTTTAAATTTTTTTACTCAATGGACGCTTGAAATATAGATATAAATATTGTCCATGTACTTTTTACGGCGTGTTCTATTTCAAATTATAATACTTGTTGTTTCTATCTATCTACAATGGCGTAGCCCAAAGTGAGCCATGACTATTCCTTTGTTAGGAGTTACTAGACCAAGTCTATTTAGTTACCTTATTTGTCCATAGATGTCATGCAGTCAATGAGACATATAGCAAGCTACTGAGGTATTACTAGAATGGTGACATCGGTAAATTTTGCTTAGAGGTCTTTTTATTCAGGCTTAAGGATCTTTTACGAGCCTGAAAATCTTCAGACTCAGGACCCACGGCTTAAAGTCCCTCCCGGGACTTGCTCATTGGATTTCTCCTTCTTAAAATAATCGACCCCGGCCGGGTTTGAACCCAAGACCCTCGGGACCAGAGGCAAGGAACATAACCACTAGTCCATCGCGGCCGACACTACTTCTAGTTTACATTTTGTAAAATGATTATGTAAACATATACAAACATTTATATAAACATATCTGAAACTAATAGCACAAAGTATTTTAGAGCATACTACTGTATATGCGTAATTCATATGTATATGATTCGGAACATATCGCAAAAACATTAAATATTATAATTTAAGACATAGTGTATAATATGCTGTCTTATACCTTTCTTCTTCTTATTAAATCTTGTTGTATATTGTAATTCATCAATTATTATGATTTTAAAAGTATGAACTTTAATGATAATAATAATAATAATAATAATAATAATAATAATAATAATAATAATAATAATAATAAATAATAATAATAATAATAATAGTAATATTACAAAAAACACCAGATTACGTTTATGTAACACTTTGGCTAGACCAGTGTTGACCTATAGTAGTGAAGCATGGACACTAAAAAGACAACATGAAAGCAGAATAACGGCTTGTGAAATGAGATTCATGCGCAGAACAGCGGGTGACACCAGATGGGATCGGGAAAGGAACACCGATATCTTAAAAGAATTGAAGACTACGTCAATTTTGGAATATATTAAGCAGTGCCAATTAAATTGGAAACACCATCTTGAAAGTATGAGTTCAAATCGGATCCCCAAAGCTGTTTATAATTATATACCAAGAGGATGAAGATGTCTGGGCCGTCCTATGAAACGCTGGAGGGAAAATTTTCTATAGGATCGTAACAGGCCTTGGCCTAATACTTGAAAGGCAGAAGAAGAAGAATAATAGTAATAATAATAATAATAATAATAATAATAATACTGTTTTAATTTTTCAGGAAGTGAACAAGTATTATACCGAATTTTCAATTGTTTTAAGGGAAATCATTGACCTGCAACAAATATCGTTACATTGCTTCCAATTTGCCTGATAACGAGACATTATTTTGGGACTTTGTGTAGTAGGTATAAAAGATGTTCTGCTACTTTTGTTGAAAGCAACTGTTACGATTCTGTAATTTTTTTTTTAATACCATTTAATATAGACTTTCCACTTTACAGCAGTTTGCCTTTGATTCCTGCTTTCCAGAGATTTCTATCTTCCCATTGTCAATCTTCCATACCCCTCTTCATCATGGCATCATATATTCCCTCACACCATGCTCTTCTACTTCTCCCCCTCTTCCTTCTCTCTGGTACCATCCAATCCAACACCTGTTTAGGCCACTGGTCGTCCGACATCCGTTGTACATGTCCATACCACTGTAGAGCTCTCTTTGTTATCCTATCGATAACAGTTTCTCGTGCATCCATTTCTTGTCTGATATATGTATTTCGAATATGTTGTAGCCTGGATATTGTCATACTTCTCCGTAATCCATCCATTTCTGTCGCCAAGATTCTTTTCTGCATCCTTTCATTTATTGTCCAGCTTTCTGATCCATATGTAAGCATACTTTCTATTATAGTCTGTATAATCTCTTTTTTTTGTTTTTCTGGTCAAATTTCTATTCCATAAAAGACCATTCAGGGATCTAATCGCCATCCTTGCACAATTTACTCTGTTAATAATATCTTTTTCACAAGTACCAGATTTATCTATTATAGATCCAAGATGTTTAAATTCTTCAACACCTTTAATTATCTTATTATTTATTTGTAGGTCTTCTGAATTTGCTCCGATTACCATATATTCTGTTTTAATATAATTTATCTTCAGTCCACCTACGTCAAATGCATCTACCAACTTTCTAATCATATTAGAAATACTATTTCAAAAACTTTACTAAAAATATGCTATATAGTTTTTAGTACCTATCGCTATGTCTCAGAGCAGCGGACTTAGAAGGGCAGAGATCGATTCCCAATAAGGACACGTTATCTGGGTGAGGTTCTTTTTTTAGAGGGTTCCTCCCTGTAAGACAAATGTGAGAAACGTTTAGGTCCAAATGGTACCATCTTGGCATCAAAATCACCTTTTCATATTTATTTTTTTACTATAAATATATGAGTGAATACTGTGTCCTGTCTTAAATGTTTGTGTTTTCTCGGAGGTGGTCTGGCATTGAGGCCCTCCATGGCCTTATGTGGTCAAAAATGTATGCATGTTATTCAAAGTTAAAATCCTCCCCCGTCAAACAAGATCCGGGAGGCGTGGGGCATGTAAAAATACATACAAAAGGAGAGGTTAAACTAAGAAAAATAAATAAAATGCTTAGTTACTTTATATATATAAATAAGTATTTACAATGACTATTTAACTCATGCCCCAAATGGGAGTCAATGACCAATCATGTTTCAATGATTTCTGTTTCACAACCAATCAGAGTCGTGTTTCACGAAATATTTATCAATGTTATATTTACCATATTAAAGAAAGATCCTCCCTTTTAATATTCTGAACAGGTCTGACCATTATTTTGCAGTGACTGAGCCTATGAAAAATACGGCTACCAGATTGTATATATAGTGCATAGATGTCAACACATAGGGCTTGCAGGAGTTAATATAAAAACATTTGTAGCAATTGATTATACCACAAAAAAAAAACACTGTTTGCACTTTCTTAAATGTATTTTTCCCCAGGTAATAATCCAGAAAAATATAATTGTCATATTTACATCATAGGACATCAGAAATGAATTAATATGCAGTTTGATGTGTTTCATTTTTTCTCCACTAGAGAGCATTCTTACAATATTGCGTTCCTTTGGCAATAAATAGTATGATCTGGTTGCAGTGATAAACAAAAGAAGCAGATGAAGCGTACCTATCGTTTCTCATTTGTTTTCAAACATCGCCGTTTACATTAAATATATAAATATTTTAAAATAACTATAGTTAAATAATGATTTGTGTGTAAACAGCTTAATTTTATTCGTTAAATAGTCCTAACAAATGCCACTCTTGATTTCCAAATTCTCTAGATAAATTGGAAATCACTCGTGGCATTACTTATGAAAATTGTTAATTTAAATCACCATTACCAGTCTGTAACGAACATACAGTACAACTCCTGAGACAGGCTTGAGAAGTCTAATAATTGTATTTTATAGGAAAAGATGCCGCACGAAGAAGTCTGTCTCCAAGGTGATCCGGAGCGAGCGTTGAACTTTATTCTGCTTTACATTTAGTTGTGTTTTTATCAAAGTCTCGTCCTTTACTGTGGTTGATATCCTCTCCTTGGAACCGTATAAACTTGTCTGTAAGACATTGGCACTATTTTTTCCAAGTCCCTTTTATTTAACAGGGTTATTTGAACTTTTGCTGTCAAGGAAATATTTAATTGAATCAGATGCAATTTGATTTCTAATTTTTTTTCTCCCCTCTGTAGTTTTCTTTATATATGAATCATGTTACGCGATTTCGAGCAATGTACGGAAATCGATCCCGGCGGTCTAGTATGTGACATATTTGCCTTTCTTTCCGAGTTTCGTGATTCAAATCCTGCCTGGGTTGATGGATTTTTCAGGTAGTAAATTCTTCAGTATGGGTTCTTAAGTAAAATAATAAATCTGAAATACGAAGTCTCTGAAGTAAAATTTTTCGGCCATTTCACGCCCAGCTTTAAACCGCGACGCTAATTATTTCAGATGACAAAGAGAAGCGTTAAATAAAATATAGTCTTGCTATCTAAAGTACGGGATCCATACTTGGGAGAATCTGTGTTAAAATTTAGGTGTAAACCAACCTAATTGATATCTTTTCCATTTATTTTCTTAATCGTTTATGTGAATATGGGAAATAAAACTTCTTCTAAGACTTGTTCTTTTCATTCATCTTATTTAATTTGATATATGGGTCTTAGAGAAACAATGACATTATATTCCCAACATCTCAAGTGACTAGAGGAGTCCACTGACAAAAATATAGAGGCAGCAAGGTTTAATAGCAAGTCCGACTCGGGTAATACCAATAAAACGTAACGTATTTAGACAAGGTGGTGAAAGTGACCCACTCACGTTCATCTCCCCGGGCTCGTGATCACTCACCTTAACCCGATTTTCCCTGAGGTTCAGTTGTATAAAAATTGCTATAGATTACTCAAAACCGATATCTTGCTCTACCTCTGATCAGGCAGAGAAAATCTCTCTAGACGAATAATCACTGGCGGGATTAAAAGAAAAGTTATTGGATCTGTACTGTATATTTAAATTATTTATCTTTACGGAACTTGAAAACACGCGCTGAAGTATTATACTGACTATTTAACTCATGCCCAAATGGAAGTCAATGACCAATCACGATACAATGATTTTTTATTTACAACCAATCACAGTCGTGTTTCGCCTAGAATTTACCAACTAAAGTTTATCATAATAAAGAAAGCACCTCCTTTTTAAAACTCTGAATAGGTCATAACATTATTTTGCAGTGACTGACTCACCAAGGAATACGGCTACCAGATTGTATATATAGTGCATGAATGTCAACACGTAGCGCATACGAGAGGTAATATAAAAACATTTATAACAATTGATTATACAACAACAAAAAGGAAACCACTGTTTGCACTTTCTTAAACGAATTATTTTCCAGAAAATGACGCAGAAAAATATAATTGACATATTTACATCATAGGACATCAGAAATTAATTAATACATATAACGTTGGTTATAAATTTCTCCACTAGGGTGCCTTCTTACAACATTGCGATCTTTTGGCAATAAATAATATTATGATCTGGTTACAGTGATCAAACAAAAGAAGCAAATCAAACGTACCAATCGTTTCTCATTTGTTTTCAAACATCGCCGTTTACATTAAATATATAAATATTTTAAAATAACTATAGTTAAATAATGATTTGTGATTAAACATCTTAATTTTATTCGTTAAATATTCCTAACAAATGCCACTCTTGATTTCCAAATTCTCTAGATAAATTCACCACTCACTTCGTGAGTCGTAAATTTGTCGATAATTTGGAAATCACTCGTGGCATTACTTATGATAAAGAATATGAATACTTTTTTTTTAATATCAAAACATCTGTAATCTAAAAGGAGTTTAAATAGCAGCAGGAAGATGAGTTATGTAACTTCTGGATATGAAAATTAATTAGAGAAATACTTTTTTCCCCCTCAGTTTTTACATAGATAGTTTACTTTCTCAATTCGTCTATTTGATTTTCTTTATTTAACTGTTTCACATTCACCAATTACTTATTGCGATTGCCCAGTTGTTTGTAGGAACTTTCTTGCTTGTTTTGCAGCAAACTACCTCCTCTGAAAATATTGAAAACTTTTTTCCAGAACTTTCTGTAGGTTACTACGACGCAATATGGTCTTATATGCTAAAGCCTCTATAAATAATAAAATAATAAAAATCTACGAATATAATTTAAGATCGAGAAAAATTTCCCCTTAGAATGTGGATTTGACCTTAAAAGATCTTCAAGATAGATTGTTTATGCAACCTTGTTTGAATGCAACTCAAATGTTATAATTGACTATTATCCTATTTCAAAGCCAGAATATCGATTGTAACAATAAACAATTCTCTGAATTTATCAAAACAAAAATCTGTTCTGTAAATTTTAATGACTAAGTAGTATGAGTAAAAAAATCAATTTGTTCACGAAGAAGTTTATATCTAGTTCTTAAATCATTAAATCTAATGAAATCTGAAATAATTTGAATTAAAAAAAAACTGTTGGAATTGGACCCTTGTGTTGTGAGAAAATAACGATTGACAAGCATTGTTCTAATCCATGACTTTCAAGTACTAATGAGGTATTTAGACTGACGTTTTAATCCCTTATATTCACTCTTGAAGTGAATGCCATCTCTACTTTAACATCGCTCATCTAACACAATATATTTGTAGAATAATGAAAGACAAAATAAGAAATAAAGATATTGAAGCTTGAAAGTAATTCAAAGAAGGGTCATACTTTCACTCTCGGGGTGTAGGCGCGCTCTTACTTCCGTATGCAACAGAATCTCTTATCACTGTTACTTACTTATTCACTGGCACTATCGAACCCGTAGGTTCATGGCCGCGCGGACATAAGCTCTCCATACATCCCTATCCTGAGCCAATGCTTTCCAATCATTCCCTGTATAATCTACTTCCCTCAAATCATAGTTAATGTTATTCTCCCACCTCATTCTTGGTCTACTAACTGGGGCGTTTTCCTTCTGGCTTTCCTACAAGAAGTTTCCATGCACGTCTTTCATTCCCCATACGCGCAACATGTCCTGCCCACCGCAGTCTACGAGACTTAACTGTTCTTATTATATCTGGCTTCCTATAAAGACCATGCAGTTCATTGTTATGTAGTCTTCTCCATTCGCCTGTCTGCTCATCTCTCTTTGGTCCAAACATTTTCCTAAGAACTTTATTCTCAAATACTCGTAATCTACTTTCCTCCCTTAAAGTAAGAGTCCATGTTTCGCACCCATATAATATAACTGGTAGAATAATAGTTTTATATATTTTCAGCTTAACGTTTTTTGAAAGGAGTTGGGACATCAAAAGTCTCTGCAATGCATAATAGCATGCATTTCCAGAATTGAGCCTATGTTTAATTTCTTTGTGCATCTCATTCCTATTTGTGATTATTGTTCCTAGGTATTTGAATTCAGCCAATTCCTCAAAATTTCCCTCATTTGTCCTTAGCTGTCCATTTCCATTATATACTGAATTTCTACGTGTGACCATATATTTAGTTTTACTGATATTTGCTTCCAGTCCTAATTTCTTAGTGTTACTCAATAGTGTGTGCATGTTGGCCGTTAGTATCTCCTCGCTATCGGCCAGTAGTACTACATCATCAGCATAAACTAACAGCTTATTAATACCATTGAGTTGTAAGCCTTCCTCATTCTCTAAAGATTTAATGGCATGCTCTAGTACAAAATTAAATAGTAGAGGAGATACTGCATCTCCTTGCTTCAACCCATTCTGGATTTCAAAAGTGTCTGAAAACTGTTTGCCTACACGCACCCTACTCTTTGAACTATTTAGACACATTCGTATAAGCCTAACTTTTTAGGAATTCCAAACTCCAGCAGGATACTATATCACTTCTCCCTCTTAATTGAATCATATGCTTTTTTGAAGTCTACATATAGTTGATGTACAGTACCATTATATTCCCATTTCTTTTCTAAAATCTGTCTTATACTAAAAATCTGATCTGTTGTAGACATGTCTCTTCTAAATCTTCAGCAAAGCTTTTGACACAGTAGACCACGACTTACTTATGATAAAGCTCAAGCACCTACACTTGTCTGACAGCGCTGTATCCTGGTTCGACTCATACCTGCACGGTCGTCAACAATACGTTTCATTGAACTCTAGATCTTCGTCTTGGCGCAACGTGCCGGCTGGAGTCCCCCAGGGCAGTGTTTATCGGACCTCTTCTTTTCTCAATCTACCATAAATGACGTGCCAACTGTACTAAAGCAAGCGTCCGTTACCTCACCTCTACGCGGATGATCTCCAAATTTACCTAACATTCACCACCTCTCATTCCCTCTATAACCGCTTGACACAAATGAATGACGATCTCATATCCATCTTTAACTGGTCTGCAAGTACAGGTTCTAAATCTAAATCCGAACAAGTCACAAGTAATTCTAATGGGACCACAAAGACGGCTTTCAACCTTTGACATATCTACAACTACCAAACATTACTATAAATAATATAATTCTCCCTTACTTCTCATCACTAAGATCGTGTTGGACTACATCTAGACGCTAATCTAACCTGCTGGCAACCACAAGTGGAAAACACATATGTAAAAAGACTTTCTCCATCTTACATTATCTTAGACGTTTAAAGAATTTTCTCCCAGTTTCGTTAAAACAAATCCTTGTGCAGAATCTTGTGTTACACACTTCGATTATTGTGACATTATATATAATGATCTAAACTATGACTTGTCGCAGAGACTGCAGCGGGTTCATAATGCTTGCGTTCGATTCATTTTCAATATCCGCCGTTATGACCATATTTCCGAACACTTTAATAACCTCTCTTGGCTCCGTCTTACTGACAGACGTAAATTGCACACTCTTTCACTACTTTTCAAGCTTCTGAATTCCTACATCCCTACTTACCTGGCGTCTAGATTTGAGAAGTTATCCTCTTACCACAATATTGACACTAGATCACAAAGATAGCAGTCTGCTAACAATTCCTCTTCATAGCACTTCCTCCTATTCTACTTCCTTCACAGTAGCCCTCTGCCCGCTCCTGGAATCTCCTTCCTCAAGATATCAGGCAGGGGTTGCCGCACACACTTGGTACCTTTAAGTCACGCTTATACCGTTACCTGTTGTCTAATAATTAATTTTTCTCTATTTATTTAATTTTTATACTATGTCAATTAATCTTTTCCTGTTTTTTTTTATATATATTGTACATATATATTTAATTCGTTAAATTTAGAGTAAATCAAAATACATTATAAATATTAATTGTATTGTATTCATAACTTGTAATCGTTTATATTTATAGATATATATTGTAATTTAGATTTAAGACTATTTTTTGTTTGTATTTTTTTTTAAACCTGGTTGAGTGGTAGACAAGGCCTTAAGGCCTTAACTCTGCCAGGTAAAATAAAGCTATTATTATTATTATTATTATTATTAAATGCACATTGATCATCTCCTAGTATATCATCAATATAGGGAGTAAGTCTGCTTACTAATATATTTGTTAGAATTTTGTACGAAGTTGAAAGTAATGAGATGCCCCTGTAGTTGTTGCAATCAGTTTATCTCCTTTCTTATAAATTGGTACGATAATTGATTCCTTCCATTCATCTGGAAGAGCTTCTTTTTCTCAAATCATACTAAGCAACCAGCGTATCTTGTCCATCAATTTTTCTCCCCCTGATTTTATCAGTTCTGCTGGGATCTCATCTGAACCTGATGCTTTATACATCTTCAATTTTTCAATCGCCATTTCAACCTCTAATGCACTTGGTTCTCTGACTAGCATTTCTGCTGTCTGTAACTTATCCTCCTCAATGTCCTGTTCTGTATGTACATTTAATAGCTGATTAAAGTAACTTTTCCATCTATTTAATATACTCGTAGAATCTGCAATCATATCCCCATTTTCATTCCGAATTATGTTTGTTCTAGCCTGAAACCCTTTCTTCTCTATACTAATTCCCTGATATAATTCTCTAATGTTCCTATTTTTTGCGTTCATTTCAAGATCATTAATCTTCTCTCTCAAATATTCCCTCTTTTTACTCTTTAGTAACTTGGTGGTTTCCCGTCTAACACTACCCAATTGCTCTAAATTTACCTCATTTGGCTCGTGTAACCATTTCATTTTTGGTAGCTTCCTTTTCTTTACAATGTCGGCACATTCCTCATCAAACCATTTCTTGTTTTGCCTCTTTTTTAAACTACCAATGCTTTCTGATGCTGACAGTTTAATAGTATCTCTTATAGCCTCCCATTCTTTATTTACATAAGTTTCTTCTTCGTTTGCCACATTGCCATCTGAAGATTCCAGTACTTCAAATTTATTAGCAATTTTGATTTGGTATTCTTGCCGCATTTCCTCATTTTTCAAGTTTTTTAATTCATATTTTACAGAATCATCTTTCGCGTTTGTTCCTCTCATAAGCGATAGCCGTTGTCTGATTTTCACCCTGACCAGATGATGGTCCGAATTGCAGTCTGTCCCTCTAACTGATCTAACATCAATGATGCTACTGTGCCAGCGTTTATCCACTAATACATGATCTATCTGGTTCCGAGTTTCTCCATCTGGGGACGTCCAGGTGTATTTATGAATATCCTTATGCTGAAATGTTGTGCTCTTAACCATGAGATTCTTTGATGTGGCAAATGTGACTAATCTAACCCCGTTGTCGTTACTATCTTCATGAAGACTGAATTTGCCTATTGTTGGTTTGAATATATCTTCCCGCCCCACTTTTGCATTAAAATCTCCTAAGACAATTTTCATATGATATCGTGAAAGGCTATCAAATATGCATTCTAATTCTTCATAGAACTCATCCTTGATCTTGTCATCTTTATCTTCTGTGGGGGCATGTACATTTACAATTATAAAATCATGTCGTTTACCCTTTAGAATTATGTATGATATCCTATCACTAACAAACTTAATGTCTCAGATAGCGGTAGGATCCTCCTTCTGACTAAAAACCCGTTCCAAATGCAGGTCTTTCTGCACCCCCATAGTATAATGCAAAGCTTCCTGATTCCTGACTACCTTCTCCTGGCCACCTAACTTCCTGTAAAGCGACTATATCCAAGGGCGATTTATCTAATTCCCGCGTTAATATCTCTAGTGCCCCGCTATTGAATAAAGTCCTAACATTCCATGTTCCTAGGAACATGTCCCTGTGTTTGAGCCTTTGGCATGGGTTCCCTGAAGTAGTCCCCGCCCGGAGAACCGAATGGGGGACTATTTGACCTCCGGAAAGTTTTACCCCAGATGAACCCATGTCCGCATTTCTTGACGGTTGTATTTTTACGGTGAAAGATCGTCACTCTTTCGCCCAAGGTACTTTTTTCGTCTAGCTTATCACCTTCGACCAGTCCGGCATGGGTAACCCTATCGGTAGCAATGCTACCGCCGGCATAGCTCTCAGGATCATTTAAGCACGCAAGCCACTCCACCACGACAAGGTAAAGATACCATGGAGGGTCTCTTATCACTGTTAGAATTATAAATTGAGCTTAAAGATTTTTCAGGACTTCCACATATCAGGCTAAAAATCTAATCATAAGTAATGCCACGAGTGATTTCCAAATTATCGATAAATTCACGACTCACGAAGTGAGGAGTGAATTTATCTAGAGAATTTGGAAATCAAGAGTGGCATTTGTTAGGAGTATTTAACGAATAAAATTAAGCTGTTTATTCACAAATCATTATTTAACTATAGTTATTTTAAAATATATATATATATATAATGTAAACGGCGATGTTTGAAAACAAATGAGAAACGATAGGTACGCTTCATCTGCTTCTTTTGTTTATCACTGCAACCAGATCATACTATTTATTGCCAAAGGAACGCAATATTGAAAATGCTCTCTAGTGGAGAAAAAAAATGAAATACATCAAACTGTATATTAATTCATTTCTGATTTCCTATGATGTAAATATGACAATTATATTTTTCGGGATTGTTACCTGGGAAAAAAACATTTAAGAAAGTGCAAACAGTGGTTTCTTTTTTTGGTGGTATAATCAATTGCTACAAATGTTTTTATATTAACTCCCGCATGCGGCATGTGTTGACATTCATGCACTATATATAGAATCTGGTAGCCGTATTTCTCACAGGCTCAGTCACTGCAAAATAATGGTCAGACCTGTTCAGAATATTAAAAAGGAGGAGCTTTCTTTAATATGGTAAATATAACATTGATAAATATTTCGTGAAACACGACTCTGATTGGTTGTAAAACAGAAATCATTGAAACGTGATTGGTCATTGACTCCCATTTGGGGCATGAGTTAAATAGTCAGCGTAATGATTTACTAAAAATTCATGATATTTTGTTTTTGTTATTTTATTATTTTTCCTCATTTTCTTCTTAATAATATTCCTCGTTGCATATATTTTCCCTTTCTTTTTTATATCTCTCATTATTTCTATCGTTTTCCTTTTCCCGTTTGAATTTCATTCCTTTTTTATGTTCTTTTTTTACTCCTTCATTTCTTCCTTTCTCTTTTACTTTTCTATTTTGCTCCTTTCTTTCTTTCCTTTTACCTGTTTATTCCCTGTTGATCATTTGTTTTTCTTTCTTCCTGTTTTTCTCCACCTTCTTCTGTATTTTCATTATTTTTGTTGTTATATTTTAATTATCCTATAACTTAGATGTATAAGGACTATGTGGATATTTAAAGTAATGAACTTATTCTATCCTCTCATTTTTGTTGTTGTTCTTATACATGATTGTCTTATAGAGCTAAATGTGTTGCAGGGTTTAATATTTCAAATGACTATTTAACTCATGTCGCAAATGGTAGTCAATGACCAATCACGTTTCAATGAATTCTGTTTTACACCAATGACAGTCGTGTTTCACGTCGCTCTTTATCGATTTCTCTTTATCAGCTCCTGCTTTTGTGATAAAGAAAGCTCCTCCTTTTTTAATATTCTGAACAGGTTAGACCATTATTTTTCTCCAACAAACACATTGAATATAGCAAATAATGAATAGATTCAGTGACTTTACTGAATTGTTTATTCAAAATAGAAATGATTAACCTATAATGTTGATTATAATAGTTCGACGTGTTTCATTATTTCTCCACTAGAATGCATTCTTACAATATTGCGATCCTATTTGGCAATAAATAATATGATCGAGTTGCAGTGAATATACATAACTTCACATTTCTAATTTGTTTTCAAACATCGTCGTTTACATTAACTATATACATATTTTAAAAACACCGGTAACTATATTCAAATAATTATTTTTTAGTAAAGAGCTTAATTTTATTCATTAAATAGTCCTAACAAATGCCAGTCTTGATTTCCAAATTCTGTAGATAAATTCACTCGTGGCATTACTTATGACAAATTAATAAACACCTTTTAACGATAGCCAAATCATGTACTAATAAAAATCACAGAATAAATCAAACAGAAAACACAATGATTAAGAGAAGTTTAATTTAAAATTAAATTCATATGCCGAAGTCAAGAATCAGATCTGAGTCCATTTGTTCTGTAGACGAGATGCCTTCTCTATAACATATTACACACATCATTACCTTATTATTTATCACACCGCTTCACTAAACTCTCTGATACACATAACTTAGATACCCGATCCCTTGAGCACAGTGTCCTTTATATCCCTCCTCATCATACTACCTATTATTCGAAATCTTTTACAGTTTCTCTTGCTAGAACATGGAATTCACTTCCACCCTATGTCAGAGACTGCAAAACTTTACCATCTTTCAGAAACAAATTGAAAATAAAATTACTAACAGAAACAACTCACTAATATTACTTTTTAAGAATTAATAATGCGTTTTTGCATTATTTAATAAAAATAGACCTAGGATTTGTTATATATTTACCTAATGCCTTGTATAAAAAGCATAGATTAATTCATTGTAGTTTATTACTTTCTTTGTATTTTTTTATTTTCTTTTTATGTATAGTAGATTCGAGCTGTTATTCCTTTTTTTATTCATTGTATCATTAATTTAATTTTAATTGTATTTAGTTTCATTGTATTATTAGACATTAATTTCATTATTATTCAATATGACAGATAATTAATTGTTCAATGACTATTATTGTAATTTTTTTGTATTCATATGTAACATATGTTTCTCCTGTTTAATATGACTATTATTGTAATTTTTTTTCTATTCATATGTAACATATGCTTGTTCTGGTGAGTGGAAGAGAAGGCCACATGGCCTTAACTCCACCAGGCTAAATAAATCTATTCTAAATTCTATTCTAAATAAGAAACCACCGTTGTGACCGAGCGATAAAATTCAGCGGACCATGTGTGTCTCCACTAGATAATTTTCCTGGTTGAGGAAAACCTGCATAGGGAATGTTAAGGAAATTGAATCTCAAGGAATCGTATGAACATGATATTAGTGTAATGTAGACGTGCGACTCAAAGTACAGCAACCAGTGGCAGTGCACTGTAACTCGATCCATATTGAGAATCAAATGAAGTCCTGACACAGTGATTGCTCATCTGTGCTCTAATACAAGACTCGCTAAAAAAAACAGATGTAGACGAGATCAAGAGATACATCTTGCTAGTTATTTACGTTAAACGTACGCATTTTTTTAAGAAAAAGAAAATAATTCTTCCATGAACGTGCGTGTGGATCTACATATAATGTTTTTATATTCTCCCACCAGATTACGTTTATATAACGCTTTGGCTAGACCAGTGTTGACCTATGGTAGTGAAGCATGGACACTAAAAAAAACAACACGAAAGCAGAATAACGGCTTGTGAAATGAGATTCATGCGCAGAACAGCAGGTTACACCAGATGGAATCGGAAAAGGAACACCGACATCTTAAAAGAATTGAAGACTACGCCAATTTTGGAATATATTAAACAGTACCAACTAAATTGGAAACACCATCTTGAAAGAATGAGTTCAAATCGGATCCCCAAAGCTGTTTATAATTATATACCAAGAGGACGAAGATCACTGGGCCGTCCTATGAAACGCTGGAGGGAAAATTTTCTATAGGATCGTAACAGGCCTTGGCCTAATACTTGGAAGGAAGAAGATATTCTCCCAGTTATATTATATGGATGCGAAACATGGACTCTTACTTTAAGGGAGCAGAAAAGATTAGGAGTATTTGA
The DNA here is from genome assembly GCA_030220185.1 of Diploptera punctata. NCBI lineage: Eukaryota > Metazoa > Arthropoda > Insecta > Blattodea > Blaberidae > Diploptera > Diploptera punctata. The sequence goes on along the minus strand of JASPKZ010009354.1, from coordinate 562,891 downwards.
TAATTAAGTTCTTAGTAAATTTTTTGGACCAAAGAGAGATGAACAGACAGGCGAATGAGAAATACTACATAACAGTGAGCTATATAATCTTTATAGGAGGCCAGATATAATAAGCAGTTAAGTCTCATAGACTGCGAAGGGCAGGCCATGTGGCACGAATGGGGAATGAAAGAGGGAAATGGAAACTTCTAGTAGGGAAAACAGAGGGAAAACGCCCAATTGGTAGACCAAGAATAAAGTGAGAGAATGGCATTAACCATGACTTGAGGGAAGTAGATTATACAGGCGATGATTAGAAAAAATTGCTCAGGTTAAGTGCGGCCATGAACCTACGGGTTCGATAGTGCCAGTGAGTTAGTTACATGTTCACTTGTCAATATCGGGTTGATGTTCTCATTAGAGAAAAATGCTCTAGCTGCAAGTGTTGCTGATCACTGCGAGTTACATAATTTCTTATTAGCCTGTTATGATTTGTGGTACCGCTGACTGCTATTTCCTCAACTACTGTCTATATTTCATATCATTTCTCCTCAGGGCCATTTCTAACTTTCCCTAATTTACGATAGTTCATAAACAGTATGGTTATGTGAGCCCACAAAAAATAATGTCGCTATCGGTATTTATTACTTTTTTATGATCAAAGACTTTAACTTCTCCGGAGTACATTGTTTATAACAAATTATCTGACGATACAAATATAAGTTGAAAACCAGATTAATTTCACATATTACAAGATAATGCTATGTTTTGAGCAGTCAAATTATTCTAAGGTCCAAAATCACTAGTACGAATATAGCTGAGACGAAGAGAGGAGCTAAATAAAAGTAAGTAGCCTAAATGATAACGCAGTACAATACAGGTATAACCTGCATCCATATTAAATTATTTAACGAAATTTTATACATTTTATAAATATAATCATTAAGTGTTCTGATATTTATACATTTATGCAACGAGGTATCGATGTGAATACATAGAATTTTGTAAAAATCAGAGTTATAACATTTGATTTGCTTAGAATATTGTTTTACAATTAAAATAAGATACAGTCCAGCCGCTCAGTCTCCATCCCTGACGTTTTCACAACAGTGTTGCCGATATGGATATTTAGTGGAGGGACCGCTTTATGTACCAATTTCAAACCTGACTAGCGGCGCCAAGAGCAGTGATTGGTTGTGGCAGACGTCCACTCTCGCTTCAACTATTTCCTTATTGGCAGTAGAGGGCGAGTTTCTCCCTTTACCCCTCGTAAAACCTAAACGTTAAAGCCGGAGACTCAGCGGCTGGACTTTAATTTGTTCATTTGCACGGAAACTCGGCTTTTGCATTTAAAAATCGATTTATTCTAATTAATATTTTTAAAAAATGTATAATTTTCTTTTATTCGTAAAATCCTACAAATCGACAATTCGTCTTATATCTTTATTTCTTATAATTGTCGTATCTTACTATAAAACTATATAACTTAACTATTATGAAAACCGCCATTCCGTACAATGTTCAGATATTTATACATTTTATTTATTTATTTGTGAACCCTCCAATATATACGATATGGAATAGCATCTGGAATTTGTTTTGCAGTATTACTATTATGTTTAATGATATGTTTATGTAGAAGTTCACTCATGTATTTATAATGATATGAGATATTAATTAATAATAACTGACTTGTCGTAATAAATTTTATACCATAAAAATCTATCAGTTTGGTTAGATTGCGATTGACCGTGAACCTCAGGATATACATTTCATCACTACAGACTGAACCAATTTATTCTGTACAAATTCAGTAATTATCTAGAAAAATAAGGATAGAACTCCGAAAGGAAGTTCCACTTATATATCGAAATACTTATTTTGATATTATTTATTTATTTAGCCTGGTGGAGTTAAGGTCATGTGGCCTTCTCTTCCCCTTACAAAGGCAAACATATAACATTCAAATACAAGAATCACAATATTAGATAATAAACGATTGATTATCTGGTCAAACTGAAGAGTAATAATAATAATAATAATAATAATAATAATAATAATAATAATAATAATAATACTTACTTACTTACTTACTTACTTACTTACTCACTGGCACTATCGAACCCGTAGGTTCATGGCCGCACGGACATAAGCTCTCCATACCTCCCTATCCTGAGATAATGCTTTCCAATCATTTCCTATCATAATCTACTTCCCTCAAATCATGGTTAATGTTATTCTCCCACCTCATTCTTGGTCTACCAACTGGGCGTTTTCCCTCTGGCTTTCCTACAAGAAGCTTCCATGCAAGTCTTTCATTCCCCACACGTGCAACATGTCCTGCCCATCGCAGTCTACGAGACTTAACTTTTCTTATTATATCTGGCTTCCTATAAAGACCATGTAGTTCATTGTTATGTAGTCTTCTCCATTCACCTGTCTGTTCATCTCTCTTTGGTCCAAAAATTTTCCTAAGTATTTTATTCTCAAATACTTGTAATATCGTTTCCTCCCTTAAAGTAAGAGTCCATGTTTCGCACCCATATAATATAACTGGTAGAATAATAGTTTTATATATTTTCAGTTTAACGTTTTTTTGAAAGGAGTTGGGATATCAAGAGTCTCTGTAATGCATAATAGCACGCATTTCCAGAATTGAGCCTATGTTTAATTTCTTTATGCATCTCATTCCTATTTGTGATTATTGTTCCTAGGTATTTGAATTCAGCCACTTCCTGAAAATTTCCCTCATTTGTCATTAGCTGTCCATTTCCATTATATAATGAATTTCTACATGTAACCATATATTTAATTTTATTGATATTTACTTCCAGTCCTAATTTCTTAGTGTTACTCAATAGTGTGTACGTGTTGGCCTTTAGTATCTCCTCGCTATCGGCCAATAATACTACATCATCAGCATAAACTAACAGCTTATTAATACCATTGAGTTGTAAGCCTTCCTCATTCTCTAAAGATTTAATGGCATGCTCTAGTACAAAATTAAATAGTAGAGGAGATAGTGCATCTCCTTGCTTCAACCCATTCTGGATTTCAAAAGTGTCCGAAAACTGTTTGCCTACACGCACCCTACTCTTTGTGCCATTTAGACACAATAATAATAATAATAATAATAATAATAATAATAATAATAATAATAATAATAAAATAATAATAATAATAATAATAATAATAATGGTAATGGTAATGGTAATGGTAGTGGTAATGGTAATGGTAATGGTAATAATAAGTAAAGTAAAGTAAAGTGATCCCACAACAGACCCGGAGGCCCTTGGGGTAGTAGGAGGTTAGGGCTCCCACTTTTTCTAGACAATCGGCACTTTATGTCAGCCGGGTTGTCAGCCCTGCGTGACGGCCGCCTTTACCCCCAGAACAAGCGTCTGGTACTCATTTCCGTTAGAGGCTGAGTCGACCCCAGGGCCATAGTGCCGCCAGAGGGTTTGGGTCAGTTTAAAAATCCTGACCCCAACGGGACTTGAACCCTCGACCCTCCGGCTTGTAGCTCAGTGCCTTAACCACTACGCTACGGCGTGCCCCGGTAATGGTAATAATAATAATAATAATAATAATAATAATAATAATAATAATAATAATAATAATAATAATAATAATAATAATAATAATTGAATTGTGTAGAGCTAAGAGCAGAATGTTAGATGAGTTCTGACACTAGTGTTCTGCAGTACATTTCAACTGTAGGTGAATAATACACACTCTGTAATAACGTTTTCGAAATTCAAGCAATGTTCTTGGATCAAAATTGAAGTTGCAGGAGATCCTGCTGCTCATGGCTAATCCAGGACATAGATGAAGAATGTGGTGATGCAGCGTTGCCTTATCACACAATGACAAGGTGGATGAGTGAAAGTGTTTAATGAAGGCAGGTAACCTGTTCGGAACAATCCTTGGTCAGGAAGACGACACAATTCATCTCCTTAGTTCCCTATTGGATGGTGATCGCTGATGGACGGAACGAGAATTGGCAGCAGGGTAGGCGTTTGTCACAAAACGGTACTCCATACTCTTCTGACATTCTTGGGTTCCGAAAATTGCAGCTCGTTGGAAACCGTAATTAATCACCAAAGTGCTAACAATGAGACAGCTATGGAATTCCATAGGACTTGATGAACAACTACCAGGGAGAAGATGACGACTTTCTTGGACGAATTCTCACTATGGACGAAACTTGAGCTCGTTCATGCGAACCACCTTTGAAGTTCCAATCAAATTATAGTACGTCGTGAAGGTGAAGATTATTGTAGCATATGCCATTTGTTGTGATTGTACTGCTCCATACTATACATCAAGTTTTAAGGGTAAATTCTGGATACTACTACTTTTTTTTGGAACATCATCTTCACCCAGTGTTGATATTTGGTGGCAGTGAACCCTTCATGACAATGCGAGGTGTCACACTGCTAACAATGTCATAGGACCCTGCAAAAATGACACTGGGGATCAGCCCACGTGACTACGATCTCTTTGGGAAAGCAAAAGAACTACATCGAGTGAGTTGACACACCACTCGAAACGCCATTCTCAGTGTTGTAGGGCAGTCTTCGAACGTTAACAGAAATGAATATCTTCTTCTTCTTCTTAGGCTTTCCCCCACTTATAGATTTGCCGTCTTCAATTTCCATTTATCTCTATCATTCCAATCTCCCTCTTCCAAATTCCTATCATCCATTATAGTTCTGACGTAGGTTTCCCATTTCCATCTTGGTCTCCCACGTTTATTTCTTCCAGGGGGTGACCATTGGTATATACTTTTTGGCCATCTTTCATTTTCCATTCTTTGTACATGGCCATACCATTTAAGCGTTTGATTTTCAATCCTCTTAACAACAGATGTGGTGGCATTCATTTCTCTCCAAAGGAATTCATTTCTTATTTTATCCTGTCTTGTTTTCTGGAGGCTTCTTCTAAAATAATCAAATTCAACTGTTCTAATTTTATTCTTTTGTAATTCCGTCAAAGACCAAGTTTCACTTCCATATGACAAAATATTCTGTATTATGCTCTTATAAATTTTCATTTTAATTTACTTTGTAATATTTTTATTCCAAATTATTCCATGTAATGTCTTAGTTGCATTTTTTGCCATTGCAATTTTAGTCTATACATCTCTCTCACAGCTATCTAAACTTGTAATTATTGACCCAAGATATTAAAAAAATTCACATTTTTTATTTTCCCTCTTTCAAGTATGAGGTCAACCACAACCTTTACCAAACACATATATTCTGTTTTCTGTAAATTTATATTCAGTCCCCATTTTTTATATTCTTCCATCAGTTTATTTATCATATATTTCATATCATCTTCATCCCCTGCAAAAAATATTTGATCATCTGCAAACAATAATGAATGCAGTACTTTTCCTCCTATAGGAATACCCATTTCAGAACATTTTTTATACCACGAGTTAAAAGCCTGGTCTAATAAATGTTAAAAAGAATTGGTGATAAACTGCATCCGTGCTTAAGGCCTTTATTCACTGTGAATTCCTCTGTTAAATTATTCTGTATTTTTACTTTAGCTTTTGTATTACTATAGATTCTCCTAACAATATTAATCCATTTATCACAGGTATTCAGATTTCTCATTGCCGTCCATAACAATTGTCGAGGTACACTGTCATATGCCATCTCTAAATCAATAAAGGTCATATGTAGTTCTTTATTTTTTGCTAGGATTTTCTCTTGTAATTATCTAATACAGAAAATATTATCAATACATGATCTTCCACTCCGGAATCCACGTTGTTCTTCTCTTAAGTTATCTTTTACCTCCTTAAGTTTAAATTTTATAATTTTACTAAAAATCCTAGTTGTTGAAGGTAAAACGCTTATATCTCTATAATTGGAACACAGTGTTGTATCACCTTTTTTTTTTTAAATAGGACTAATATACGATAAATTCCAGTCATCTGAGATATCGTCTCCAATTTATATTTTATTAAAAAGTTTTGTTAAAAATATTACTAAAATATCACCTCCATGTTTTAGGAGTTCCGTCTGAATATTTCCTGGTCCTGGTGCTCTCCCATTTTTGCCCCTTTCAAAGCTCTTTTTACTTCATCTTCTGTTATCTCTGGAAATGAACATACTAATGGAATACGACGCGACACCTTCCATGTAGGGCTTATGTGGCAGAAGATAAAAGACGTGAGGAGATTATACTGAAGGAATTTATATTTTCTCCAATATAATGAAACATTCTAGAAATTTAAGAATTCTTGCCACTACTTTTATCCAACATTTGTAAATATGAATGTGGGTATTCTATACACCATCTAGGCATTCTATATATTAATTAATAATAATAATAATAATAATATTATTATTAATAGTATTATTATTATTATTATTATTATTATTATTACTTACTTACTTACTCACTGGCACTATCGAAACCAGGTTCATGGCCGCACGGATATAAGCTCTTCATACATCCCTATCCTGAGCCAATGCTTTCCAATCATTCCCAGTATAATCTACTTCCCTCAAATCATAGTTAGTGTTATTTTCCCACCTCATTCTTGGTCTACCAACTGGGCGTTTTCCCTCTGGCTTTCCTACAAGAAGCTTCCATGCACGTCTTTCATTCCCCATTCGTGCCACATGTCCTGCCCATTGCAGTCTACGAGACTTAACTGTTCTTATTATATCTGGCTTCCTATAAAGACCATGTAGTTCATTGTTATGAAGTCTTCTCCATTCACCTGTCTGTTCATCTCTCTTTGGTCCAAAAATTTTCTTAAGAACTTTATTCTCAAAAACTCGTAATTTCATTTCCTCCCTTAAAGTAAGAGTTCATGTTTCGCATGCATATAATATAACTGGTAGAATAATAGTTTTATATATTTTTAGTTTAACGTTTATTGAAAGGAATTGGGGCATCAAAAGTCTCTGCAATGCATAATAGCACGCATTTCCAGAATTGAGCCTATGTTTAATTCCTTTGTGCATCTCATTCCTATTTGTGATTATTGTTCCTAGGTATTTGAATTCAGCCACTTCCTCGAAATTTCCCTCATTTGTCATTAGCTGTCCATTTCCATTATATAATGAATTTCTACATGTAACCATATATTTAATTTTATTGATATATACTTCCAGTCCTAATTTCTTAGTGTTACTCAATAGTATGTGCGTGTTGACCATTAGTATATCATCGCTATCGGCCAATAGTATTACATCATCAGCATAAACTAACAGTTTATTAATTAATCAATTGAGTTGGTGTTTACTTGATGAAAATCCATATTCATTAATTAAATAAAAAATAAAACGTAGTTTTATGAGTTTCATATTTATTATATAATTCAGTGACAGCTGTTTCGGTACACTGTACCTTCTTCAGACATGTTAACAAATTAATTAATGCACTTGGTTCTGCGACTAGCATTTCTGCTGTCTGTAAATTATCCTCCTCAATGTCCTGTTCTGTATGTACATTTAATAGCTGATTAAAGTAACTTTTCCATCTATTTAATATACTCCTGGAATCTGCAATCATGTCCCCATTTTCATTCCGAATTATGTTTGTTCTTTCCTAAAATCTTTTCTTCCTTATCCTAATTCCCTGATATAATTCTCTAATGTTCCTATTTTTTACATTAATTTCAAGATCATTAATCTTCTGTCTCAAATATTCCCTCTTTTTACTCTTTAGTAACTTGGTGGTTTCTCATCTAATACTACCCAGTTGCTCTAAGTTTACCTCATTTGGCTCGTGTAACCATTTCATTTTTGGTAGCTTTCTTTTATTTACAATGTCGGCACATTCCTCATCAAACCATTTTTTGTTTTTCCTCTTTTATAAATAACCAATGCTTTCTGATGCTGACAATTTAATAGTATCTCTTATAGCCTCCCATTCTTTATTTATATCAGTTTCTTCTTCGTTTGCCACACTGTCATCTGAAGATTCCAGTACTTCAAATCTATTAGCAATTTTGATTTGGTATTCTTGCCGCATTTCATCATTTTTCAAGTTGTTTAATTCAAATTTTTTTAGAATCATCTTTATCGTTTGTTCCTCTCATAAGCGATAGCCGTTGTCTGATTTTAACCCTGACCAGATGATGGTCCGAATTGCAGTCTGTCCCTCTAACTGATCTAACATCGATGATGCTACTCTGCTAGCTTTTGTCCACTAATACATGATCTATCTGGTTCCGAGTTTCTCCATCTGGGGACGTCCAGGTGTATTTATGAATATCCTTAAGCTGAAATGTTGTGTTCTTAACAATGAGATTCTTTATTATTATTATTATTATTATTATTATTATTATTATTATTATTATTATTATTATTATTATTATTATTATTATTATTATTATTATTATATTCCCAGTAAAGCTGCAAAACATAGCATGCAAATGCTATGATTGCAGTAAAAAATCTGCCCTCGGGCAGAATTACTATGGGTGGATTATTATTATTATTTCATAATATAATTAAAGTTAAATCAGTCATATTTTATAGGAAACACAACTGTAAAAACAAGTCCTAAGGGAACGAACAACCAGACGATATTAGACGTATCCTTAGATATTAAAGGGCTACAAATAAGAATAATGAAACATATGAATTTCATAAATCAACCAATGCTAACTGACATGTACACTTAAAGACATGGGTTAATGGATCTGGAATTACTGTAGAGTTAAAACACGGAGGATAGGAGAGGCCATTTATACGGATAGAACTATGTACCTACTTATCATCTAGACTAAATTATTTGGTTTAACACAAGTTATGGATGAATTAACTTAAAAAGGCATTGGTCCAAGACGAATTCCGTTTTCTATATTAGGTAGTAGATTTAAGACTTAGGTTAAGGATTAATATGTAAACATAACTGTGTATAAGTAGTATTAAGAACAAACACCCGAAAATATATTTCCACTTACCCGTACGTTTGTACAATATTTATCGGTACTTGTTCGGGGTTTTCACCAAGATCTCAATGTAAATACAGGCCAGCAAATACATCGTAGAATTATTATCTGACTGCGGGAAAATAGTACCGAGATGTGAAGTTACGGACAAACGAACAACTGGCTCAGGCAACGTCAAGGCCGACAGCAAGCTAGTGTTGCCTATTGCTGTGTGTAGGCCTAGATGGTATATTCTGCTTATTACGACAATTGGTACACACTTACAAACTTATATATTCACAATTGTATTAATTCACCTGTTGTTCAGCACTGAAATGAATAGTAACGTTGGCTATATTAACTGTAGATATTTTTTTATTAAGAGCCCCACCACCATCCCCTGGGTTTCCTCGGGCTTAATGCCCATATCCCCAGGTCTGCTCTTGTCCCTAATTACTTTCTGCTGTTTTTATTTTGTTCATTTTCTGGATACAAGTTTCGGGTGTTTGTTTCTTAATACTACTTATACACAGTTATGTTTACATATTAATCCTTTACTTAAGTCTTAAATCTACTACCTAATCTAGTAATATTTACATTATGTTGCATAACCTACGTGTTAAAACTAATACTCTAGTGGCCATTCCAGTATGACCTTCGACACGCAGTGACAAGACTAGCGACGCACGGTTTCCACTTCAAAGTGTGTAAGACCAAGACATATCACCAACCGACGATCGAGTGTAAGTGCGAGTGGTGCGGGAAAAAGTGTGACAGATACCACGCCATATGGTGCGAGAACAGACAATCATCCCTGACCCAACTGAGTGACAAGTGAGCAAGATAAACTATTTACTAATCATGCATATTTTGTGCTTTACACTTATTAATTAAAAAACTAATACTTAATTTACTAACTTACAACTAACTTATTGCTAGATTACATCTAATCCCTTCTTCTTTGGATGCGGATGTCCTCCTCTTGGCGTTGAGTAAGGACCCATCCGATGAACCTTCTCACCACCTGGTATGGCTGTTTTTCTGTCCAAAACCGTAGAGGAGGCGGCCAGTTCATATCACCGTTTAGTGTAGCCTCACGTAAGTCCCTTCGTCTGGCCTCATATTTGATGCATTCGTACAGGACATGTTGTACAGTGTCCAGTTCTGTTCCGAAGCAATCGCAATGAGGCGTTTGTGTGAGGCCCCTTTCATGGAGTTTGGCTTTGAAAGAGCCGTGGCCGCTCAGGAGTTGCGTGATATGGTGACTTGGTTGAATCCTTTCTTTGATGTTACGCAGAAATTCGTACTTTATGCGTCCATGTTCTGCCGCTTCCCATCGTTCTTGCCATTCCTCGGAAATACTTTCCTGGATAATCCGTCTGATGGTGTCTCGTTCATCTGGTGTCTGATATAAGTCTGGCGTGATCACAGTGTCGCCGACTACTATCGTCTGGTCTCTTCTGAATTTAAAGTAGATACTATGGTCTTGACGTAATTGCCGTACTCCCTCTGTTTCAGTCTACGGTTAAGGTTCGGTTTCACCAACAGAGGTAACTGTATTGCGACAGTTTAAGGTATGTATTATATATGGGGAAAACTGGCGTAATACAGTTAGCTCTGTTGGTGAAACTGGCCCTAAGTCGCACAGTACTTGTAAGCATGTAAAAATACTATTTCCATGGTATTTCCCGCAGTCTGGTTATTATTAATCAGAAAAAAGTCTAAATAGGAACGGCAATATTGACAATTGACGCACTCTGTGTTGTTTTCAATGTGATGCGGAGTACAGCAACGTCATCCCTCCGTCCTAGCCTGACCTTCGTTAACTAATAATTATTCAGGACTACCGAAAGCATATACGATGTACCAGTTTCTGATTTCAGTAAGTTTTAATGCCTTTGAATGTACTGTTTTTCATTCATGTCGTCAATGCGAAACCAGTATCATCAGCACTAATCTAAGGAGAGGTCTCTAATACGAATACGATGTTAATAAAATGCCAACAAGTGCGACACTAATCTAAGCCTTTAAATGCATTAAGATCGCCGGTTAAGTGGTAATGTAAGTGAAAACTTATTTAACCTGGGTTTCTAATAGATTACGATGTTGATGAAATATGCGGAAGGAACACACTTTAATGATTATCACCAGTTTATAACAATAGGCAAATTGTCATGTGTTTTTTAAACCGTCTTATAATCCTTGTTGGTATTGTTCCGTCATCTTGGCAACCCTTGTACGGTTTACCCAAAGACCTCTTGCCTATAGGATTGTAATTAATTAATTAATTAATCGTGGTAGTTTAGATCGAGATATTTTGTTGCTATGTATTTCAAATTTTGCCTGCAAATTTGTAAAAAATCTACAATTGGTTCAATTTTCAAGTCTTCTATAATGTTAATTTATGTTAGGATTATAACGCAGATAAGCCTATTTAATTTCTGACACAGTTAATGTCTGAACAATATCTAACAAGATAACTTTCAACCATTGCATGAGAAACCTACCTAGATTTTTTTCCCCCAGATAAGCATTGTGATGTACCAAGGCCGTGTCCAAAAAAGTATAAAATGATTTTACTGCAAGGTATTAAATTCCAGCGCCAGATATCTCATTTAAACTATAGGGAAGTAATACATCTCCTGACTTGGTGAATTGCATAACTCCGACAATCTGCCATCCGCGCCCCGCCTCATTGCACTCCGCTCTACTCAAGCAGGGACGTCCAACTGCTTCGCACAGTTAGTTGCCATTGCTGGATCTTGCCTTCGTACATCACAACGCTTTTCTGGGAAATTTTTCAAAATTGGTTTCGGCATGCAGTGGTTTAAAGTTCCCTTGTGAGTATGGATTGTCCAGGCCTCACGCCGTAACATAATTCAGTCAAACTAATGTTTTATATATCAGGTGCGCTAAGGTTACCACAATTAATGGACACACATTTCTCTGCGTATTTTTATTTATATACCAAACGTGCGCTGCTACACCAAATACATTATAATGTGTTTTTACGTTTAGTTCAATAAATAAAAGGAAAAATAATTATAAATTTATATCGTTATTATTTTCAGATACCCCGTGCTGACTACCTGGCGTTGCCCAAGAATCTACTTATCCCGATCTTCTTGGCATAAATTAGCTGAAAGATGAAAATTGTGTTTTTTATGTTTAGTTTAATAACTAAGAGGAAAATAATTATAAATTTGTTCTCTTCATTATTGCAGCTAAAACAATCAATAAACTAATTAATTCTATATCCAAACTATCTTTCATACAATCAAAATAGTAAATAAAATTTCATCTTCCAAAATTTAATATTCGAGGAATCACTATAAGTAAAGCCATATTGTAATTATTTTTAGATACGCCGTGCTGATTATCGGGCGTTGCCCGGGAATTTACGTATCCCGATTTACTTGGCATAAATGAGCTGAAAGACAAAATTCGTTATTTTGAGTTATCCGTAAAAGAATACCCGCCGTGCGCTGCTATGCTTGCCCGGGAACTACTTATCCTGATCTTCTTGACATCAATGAAAGACAAAAATTTTGAGTTATCCGTAAAAGGTAAATATACAGTGTCGCAGACTTTTAGTAGAGTTTTTGAGATATTCAACTTTGAGATATTCAATGTTGTGTATATTTGGTGTATTTGTTATGGTTTTAGGTAACGTAAGCCATTCAAATGTACAAGAAGCTATTTTTTCACGTTTTTCACTACAAAGGGAGAATTTTAAGGGTGAAGGGCTTCAGTATTAAAATTCTCCTATAGCCTATAACCTTCCTATGAAAATCGTGAACATTTTTCAAAAAGCCCCATCACAATCGGATGAACGGTATGGCAGCTCATAAAATACGAACAAACAAACAAACATGCATTTTTATATATTAGATTTTCGTCCTGATACACGTCGGAAAAAAATAAGACACCCTCAATGACTGTATCAATTGGCACAAGGGTATAATATGTGCATTGTGCACACTGAGGAGCTGTAGTATTAGTGGTTAATTTATCACGGTCTTCAGCGATCTGTTGGTGCGCGCTTTGTGCACCATTTGTTTTTTCTCTGCAGGCAATAACTGTGGTGCTTTTAGAGGTGAACAGTGTTTACAACATTCACAACCATGCCCTGTCGACGTATTCCTGTTGAACAACTCAGCCATTTGAACATGGCTATATTGTATGCCTGCGGGAAGCTGGATGGACATATTGACGGATTACTGCACTTGTTGGACACAGTGAGTGGATTTCACAACCGAAGTCTAACCACGATCCCGGTTTTCCAATGTTTATTGTTTGCACAACAACTATTAAAATTACTCAAAATCCATAGCAATTGTTATGAAACCATGGTCATAATTCAGACATTTGTTTTTGCAATTTACAGTCATATTCAGATTTTATGGTTGTTATGGAAATATTAAGAAATTGGAAACCCGGGGCTGTAGTTCAGACTTCGGTTGTTCAATCCATTCAGTGTATCGGTGGTGTGTCGCTGCTTTCAGCAGTGGTCTATGGAAACATTCCCACACCCATAGATAGGGTTCTGGACGGCCACGTAGAACAGACGCACGTCAAGATCGACGCATTGTGCGAGCGGCGGTAACCGTCGGGGGATGAAATCCGGGCACATGTTGCACTTTCTGTGTTACCAAGGACCATAGGGAACAGTCTGTTTGCAGCAGACTAGATCACCAAGTGCCTCTGACCAACAGTGAGATTAGATTGGTTTAATAAAAAAGGATGGTTTGGGATGCGGTCTATGAGCAGTCCTGTCGAGACATTCAATGAGAAGCACTTCTGATGTCTGATACATGTACTTCGTGAGGATTGACGTCGATTCACACGTAACAGTTATGGAAATTGAAAATTCCATCGTGTATAACACCAGCTTCATCCGTGAATAGAATAGCTTAAAAATCTGAAGGGTCGGGATATATTACAACTAAAGAGATTTTTGTCTAAACCTGGATTTGAACTCATGATCTCCAGTTTGAAGAACGTTTGTAATTAACTGAAATGGCACGGAATGATTCCCATCATAATGTTTTCTTGGAAGAAGAGACGTATTGTAATGTGAATAGAACTTCACTAATAGGGGTGCACGGGGATTTGAAATAGATAGAAATGCGTATCTCTTCCTGGATTCCCTAAGTAGCATAAGGGCAAGTGCGCCAATACGTAAAACTGGAGATCTTGGGTTGAAATCTTGGTTTAGACAAAGACATTTATCTTTTGTTGTATTAACTTTTGCATGTGAAAAGCAAGCCTGAGTACATTCATTTCAGTATTACATTCAGCGTGTATTATTGCGACTACCGACAGAAAATCAGAAGTCTGCATTATTGAGAGCTTGCACACGCTGGATATGACAGAGGCAGAGTGATTGTTGACGGAAAATTCGCCATATACTTCTGTGACTCCATACTAGCTCCTGTTTAGCAACACTCATTTTGAAGTACCTAGATGTTGATCTATAGTCTATAATACTATTTTTTTACATGGGATATTATGGTTCTGGGCCTTCCTGAACATACCGGTATGTGCTGTCTGAAGCTCCCATGTTTTTTAAATCGTTGATGTACTTTCCTGAATGTACATATGCCAGGATGCCTTCGGCGAGGTAAAGCTTCTTCATATAATCGGGCAGTCTTAGTGTAAAGCATTTAGTTTGCAGCACATAGCACATAATTCTCTCATGTTGACTCTGCGTGGTTCAGCGCCCTGAAATAGGTGGGGGAGTTACTGCACACGCGTTTAAAAACCAGGCGTTCTTTTATATCCAATGCCCATGGGCGTAGCGAGGTGGGTGCAAGAGAGTGCGCTTGAATCACCTTGATTTTCGACCAATTAACAGTAGATATAATGAGATTTTCTTCTACCCGAAAGTAGGTGTAAAATGCAAAAATATATATAAAACATAGAAGAAAACATATATTAAGCCCACCAAACCCAATCAATGTGATATATCTATTTACCAAGTACCTGACCCAGAGAACATAAGCATCGCTAGTACGCCAGAAAAATCTAGACCTCTATTATGAATGGCTAAGCAGCATTCACCTCTCGAATTTCAGCTGAGTAGCTGAGTTTGTTTCTCGACGCCTAGACGTTTGTAGAAACTTCGCCTGACCTTGACTCTTCATTGGCCGCACACACTTCTTAATGCCTTTTTTACAGCCTTCTATTGGTCAATGCCCACTTACTGTGAATGGTCAAAAGTTCCCCATGTCTGTGTCTCGTATTTTCTAGTACGTTCGATAGGCTCAAATAATTATCCAATTGACGTATTCTTTACTCGAAAGTTAAGGACCCAAGTTTTAACGTTGAACTACACGTATTCATGCGTGTATGCGTAAAAATGGATATAGGAAAATTCTTTGGTAAGTTCCTACACAAGTTATATGATTGAAATATTATTTTTTCTCGGATAGTTTAGAATTCAGTCTCTTAAACCTGCCACCGTTAACTTGTATAACCATAAACACTGCACTTAACAAAATAACTTCATAGAACAAAAATAAAAATAAAATTAGGACATAAAAAAATAACCCACATAAGATTTGAACCTCTCCTTTAACATGAAAAGGTATGTAGACCAGCGAGAGTTGTTAAAGACCAAACGAAATTAAGGGGATCTAAGTGTCTTGAAATACGGAATATTTTCTAATTATTATTTTTTTAAATTCTTTAATCCAAGTTCTGGTTGTTATAGAAATAAAATTATTATTTATAATCTGAGAATTTAATTACTATCATTTTTTTTGTTTTTTAAGTTCCCTAGGAGATTCAATAATTGAAATTATTGATTTCTCTTGCATTTGTTTAATTAGGTTTCAATTATTGAGTTTCCTAGCCAAAAATTCGTAAGTGGCTATAAGAAGAATGCGGAGGATAACTTGAAATATTTGTCTTCCATCTTGGATACCATTATGTTCTGTGGCTTGCATGTCTTGCCTTTAAGGAGTAAAACACTGGACGAAGGCATCTTCGGGGATTTGATACAGTGGAGAATTGATGCCGGTGATATAAGTTTAAAACATCATTTAAACGCTAAGAATACTACCTACCATTCACCATAAATTCAAAATGAACTGATTGAATTATGTGAGTTTGAGGTAAAGAAAATTATTACGGATGATGTAAGAAATGCCAGTGCTTACAGTGTTTTAGCTGATGAAGGCTGTAACATTTCTGGAATGGAGCAATTGCCCATTGGTGTGCAGTTTTTTATGAGAAACTGAATAAAATTCGAGAAGAGATTTTGGACTTTGTTGAATGAAAAGAATGGTTGTCCAATCAATTGCTGCAGAAATTGAGCTTTTTTTAAAAAAAAGATAGACATCAACCCGCACAAATGTGTCGGCCAGGGCTATGACGGCTGTTCGACAATGGCAGCAAAAGACAACAGGGTCCAAAAACGTTTGCGCGATTTTTTTTTCCAAAGGCATTTACTTCCACTGCGCGAGACACAAAATCAGTCTTGTGGTAAATGATTTGCATAGTGTGCCCGAGGTGAGAAAACACGATGACTACAATTAAGGATATTATAAACTTTTTTCGAGAGTCGCCGTTGAGAAGACAGCACGTCCCAAACATCCCCATGCCCTGCGAAACATGTTGGTCGTAAAAAAATGTAAGTATTGGGATATTTAAGAAACACTTTTTGGGATTGATGAACGGCCTGAAATTGATTACCATAGAAGGAAACGCACAAAGCCGAAAACAAGCTGATCAGTTGCATTCTGCTGCAAGCAGAAGTACTTTCATCTTTTATTTGTGCTTCATAGCAAAAAATTCTAGTTATTTGGAACCTGTCGTTAATTGGCTGCAAACTTTGGCTATATATTTAATTAAATGCACGGTCCATGTTGAAAGCACTATAAGCATCGTAATAGATCATCGTAAAAAAGTTGACGAGGTTTCCGAAGGCATCATGAAAGAGATGGAGAATATTGCTTCTGAGCTAGATGTGGAAATCACACAACCAAGAATATCCAATAAGCAAACACCATCGAGTTAATCCACAATGTAACCCCGAAGATACTTTGAACCGAAAGGAAGAACACTTTTTGGGATTGATGAACGGCCTTGAAATTGATTACCATAGAAGGAAACGCACAAAGCCGAAAACAAGCTGATCAGTTGCATTCTGCTGCAAGCAGAAGTACTTTCATCTTTTATTTGTGCCTCATAGCAAAAAATTCTAGTTATTTGGAACCTGTCGTTAATTGGCTGCAAACTTTGGCTATATATTTAATTAAATGCACGGTCCATGTTGAAAGCACTATAAGCATCGTAATAGATCATCGTAAAAAAGTTGACGAGGTTTCCGAAGGCATCATGAAAGAGATGGAGAATATTGCTTCTGAGCTAGATGTGGAAATCACACAACCAAGAATATCCAATAAGCAAACACCATCGAGTTAATCCACAATGTAACCCCGAAGATTACTTTGAACCGAAAGTGTGATTTTCGGTTCACTACTGTAGTGTCGTAATCCTCCCTGGACAGTAAGATTAGTGAACTATGCCAATATCCTTTCTCTATGCATCTACCCCCACTCTCCCTTTTTACCTCTCCTGGTGCGCTGTTTGTGCGGCGCATCTCCCCTTCTACCTCGGAACGCTCAAATACGTTATGCACAGCGAGAACGTTATCATTCATTCATTTCATTCCTTCAACCATGTTTGGATCGGAACTTTAAGTTGACAAGGTCGTCTGGAGCCGCGAGCGGCGGAGTTTAAGTTGGTCCTGAAGACCGGGGAAAGCCACCCTGGCTTGGACTCTAGTATGAATGTGGTGTGAGGTATGATATGGTTTTTTGTCATGTAAAAGCATTATTATTTATTTACTTTTGTTGAATGATCAAATGTTTATCTTTGTTATGTTTTTACTTCAGACTTCTTGTTTACATTAAATATCATTTTTATTCTTATCCAATCTAATGTTCAAGTGATTTATGTGCATGTGGCTGTTTGATATTCCTGTACGGAAACTCACTTATTTAGGAGATCATTCTAGCTCCCTTTATTTTTCTGTCTAGCTTTCCTGATTAATAATTATAGCGAAAACATTCATTTTAAGTTACTCTGGTGTTTTGAGAACTATTATTGATTTATGCTTAAGTGCTTAGGAAAGAAAGATGAATCAATGGGCGCATTCAGCGGGCAGTAAAGCGCTTTAGCGCTTTAGCAAAAATGGCTGCCATTTGCAGCGAAAATTTAAGGAGTCTGTTGAATGGACCGCTGCATGCAGCTATACCGCCAAATTTAAATTTGTTCATTGGCTCATTACTCATATTACTACGCGATGCTATTGAAATTAATCATAATACTAATAGGGTTATACAGAATTTACGATTTATTTTAATGTATGTAATTTATGAAATCGACGAATAGATCGTTTAAAATAAAATATTATTATAACGAGAAAATTTGTATTTGTTTAATTATTAATATATCAGGCGGCTCCGTGACGCAAGCGATTAGACGCTCGCCTCTCACCGCTGGCTTCTCGAGAACTTTATTTATAAATGTTTATTATTAGTTTAATCATATTAATTGTTGTTTTAGTAAGAGTAGCTTTTTTTAACTTGGTTAGTCTCGGTCATTATAAGTAGATTTTGTAGTGGAGGAAACGGATCTACGACATGTTCTTTCAGGGTTTCTCCCATTTTCCCCTACCACAATTTTATTCCACCTTTCCCATTTTCATAACATCCATTTCGTTCATCAGATGTAGTCAGCCTGCACCCTAGTTAATTACAGACCTCTATAAATATAGTGGCTTAATCTAATCACTTGATCTGACCCTGATTTGGACACAACTTGATATTATTTTATTATATTTAAACATCACTCCTGCGAATTCCCTATGTGATGCATATCTTGCTCCTTCATCATCACATAACACATATATTTAATAACCACACTAAAAGTATTGCCAGGTGGGCTGTAGGGTAAATTTTATTCAATTGTTCAGCCTTTTATTCATGTGATTCTTACATAATATTTGACACTTTTAGGTCTATATTTAAATCTATGAGGAATAGGGGTTACACTAGAAAATGCAGGAAGTACAGGCATATGTGCAAAATTAATGTATGTGGTGCAAGACATGACCAAGTACAGCAACCAAACAATTGTATAAAGGAAGGCATCATTGTATTTTTTTCAACCTCAAACATACTTCATCTTTATTTTAAATTTGTCAAGGAATAGGAATGAAAACAAAGAAGAATATTAATTTATAATAATTTAAATAGTTTTCTTAATAATTAATTAATTTTTTTTGCATCATCTGATAATATTAATTACTTATAAGAGTAACTACCATAATATTTATGGCTAAAATAAAACCAAAACATTATATGCAATTTCCAACCATATATGTGAAATTCTGTCATAACAGCAGTTAATATAGATAACCTCTCACTCACCATACTTAAAGACATTATTTAATATAATTCTAACATTAGCAATGCCACTTTCTTAGTAAAGTTAAGTGCTACACTAAATAGTATATCACTGAATCATTTATATAATATGAAAAAACATTTACCACCAAGATTAATGATAGTATACAGTGAATAGCAATATCCCATAAGAGAGACTACATGCATTTGAATTAAAAGACATAAGACCACATTTCATTTTGCGATAAATTGGGAATTAAAGTGAAAGTTATTCATACCTGGTTCAAGAAATGGCTCTCAGTATCTCAATGATAGGACATAGTATATAAAGTTGGAGATTAAATAATAATGGATCAGCTGTGATTAAAATCCTATGCAGAGTGCAAATTTTTTTGTTAATACATTAACCAACTCTAGCTGTAATTTAATTTTATTTATGCACATCACACTGAGTATTGTATCTTCACTGTTCAAATTTAGATAAGAAATCTAGAATATTGTAATATTTGAATTCAAGTTATGGCCGATACTTCACAAAACTCTTTATTCAGAAAAGATTACAAACATAAGATACACAGTTCATCTCTTTGTCCATTACACAATTTTCTTATTGTGTTGCACATTTAAAGAATAGTACAAATGTTCGTTTTATCTGTAGAGAAAATTGGTTCGACAACCACTGTAGCACTTCCAGAAATGACCCCATGAACACAATCATACTATTCTAATGCATTTCATATATCTTGAAAACAAAAATTATAATTAACTTGGCACCAGGTATTAGCGAATGAATCATCTGCGGATACAATTTTCATAATAAAAACATTCACTCGTCAATAAACACAATGATTTGCATGAAAAGAGGTTATAATCGTAAATTCTTGATCTTGATAACAATCTTAAGATTATCACTGTCTTTAGTTTTACTTAATATATCACTTATGTTCGTCTAAAACGGTTAGCCACCTCGAATAACTCGTATATTAATGTCCAGACATAAATAACACAAAATTTGTACATCAAACATAAATTGTTTATGGAGAAAGACGCCATGTTTAAACTGAATGAACCAGCCAATCACAATGTATGCAGCGGTTTCTTCTATCTGCAGCCTACTTTTACTTCGCTGCAGTAGCTGCAAGTCCGCTAGAGCGCTTTATTGCCCGCTGAATGGTATGCTGCAGATAAAGCGCTAAAGCGCTTTTGCAGCGCTTTGGCTACTGAATGCCCCCAATCTTTGCCTCCTATGGGCCCGGGGCAAAAGCTTTGTGATTAATAACCTTGGATGTAATGAAATCTACGCTAGTAGAAGCAACGGAAACAAAAAGACGATCCACTCTGCACCTAAAGGTAGCAGGCAGCGAGGTTGCAACCCGCACAAATGGTTGCGCAGAGCGTGGTTTATCAATAGTAGTTATACAACCCGCACAAATGGTAGCTGAGAGCGTGGTTGCAACCCGTACAACTTTAAAATGACCATCTTAAATCCCTACTTGGACTACTTTCACACAGCTTTGTCAGACAGATTTGGAGAACAATCGGGTCCTGCTTTTGAACTTCAAATGCTGCACCCTAAGAACATAAAAACATCTCAGAAAGATGCCCACGCAACGGCGAGAAATATATCGCAGTATTATAAAATCGAGGGTTTGTCCACTGAAATTGAATTATGGCACGGTATGTGGATGAAACGAAGTGAAAGGATAAAGAATATGATATCGTTAACATTGTGGACGAGTGCGACTTCTTCCCATCCATCAAAAATCAACTGTTATATGTCTGTCTTTACCATAGAATAAGGCGTCGATTGAACACACTTTTAGCACATTAACAAGAGGGAAGACACGGTGCCGCTCTACAATGACACAAAATCGCCGGTGTATGCTCAGTCTGCAAAAAATAAATAAAAAACTTATTAAAAATTATATTGAAAAATTTAAACAAAACTACAAAAAAAACTCAAACGAAAAGGCGAATTGTGTGAGTAGTTGTACTTTATTAGTAGCTAAACTATAGTTAATAGTTTCAATAAAATTAAGAAGCAATCTGGACAAAAAAAATCAATTCGCCATGTCCAACAAGTCTGCAATTATTTCACTATTATTCTTTATATTTCCACCGCAGTAGTCTCGAGGTAGCGTGCTGCCTTCTCATTCAGCGGGCCCAGGTTCGATCCCCGGTCAGGGCAGTTTTTCTGGCTGAGGTTTTTATCTGGGGTTTTCCTCACCTGTAAGACACATGTCACAAAAACTTTAAGGGGCCAAACGGTCCCCGAAATCACATGGCCATCATCATCCTTCAACGTTGTGGAAAGCAACGGGAAGCTACCACACCTACAATTCCCTAGTAAAACTGCAAGCATAACATGAAAATGCTATGATTGCAGTGAAGGACCTGCCCTTGGGCAGAATTACTATGGATGGAATCTTTATATTTCTTCTCCAATAGCTCTGTAGTATTTTCTGAAATATATTGAGGTCAGTTTAAAAAATAAAGGTAGTAAATGCACTCACTTACTTACTCACTGGCACTATCGAACCCGTAGGTTAATGGCCGCGCGTACATTAGCTCTCCATACATCCCTATCCTGAGCTAATTCTTTCCAATCATTCCCTGTATAATCTACTTCCCTCAAATCATATTTAATGTTGTCCTCCCATCTCATTCTTGGTCTACCAACTGGGCGTTTTCCCTCTGGTTTTCCCTCTGGTTTTCCTACAAGAAGCTTCCATACACGCACAACATGTCCTGCCCATCGCAGTCTACGAGATTTAACTGTTTTATTATATCTGGCTTCCTATAAAGACCACGTAGTTCATTGTTATGTAGTATTCTCCATTCACCTGTCTGTTCATCACTCTTTGGTCCAAAAATTTTCCTAAGTACTTTATTCTCAAAAACTCTTAATCTCATTTCCTCCCTTAAAGTAAGAGTCCATGTTTCGCATCCATATAATATAACTGGTAGAATAATATTTTTATATATTTTCAATTTAACGTTTTTTGAAAGGAGTTGGGATGACAAAAGTCTCTGCAATGCATAAAAGCACGCATTTCCAGAATTGAACTATGTTTAATTTCTTTGTGCATCTCATTCCTATTTGTGATTATTGTTCCTAGGTATTTGAATTCAACCACTTCCTCAAAATTTTCCACATTTTCATTAGATATCCATTTCCATTATATAATGCATTTCAACGTGTGGCCATATATTTAGTTTTATTGATATTTACTTCCAGTCCTTAGTGTTACTCAATAGTGTGTGCGTGTTGTCCTTTGGCATCTCCTCGCTATCAGCCAATAGTACTACATCATCAGCATAAACTAACAGCTTATTAATACCATTGAGTGTAGGCCTTCCTCATCCTCTAAAGATTTGATGGCATGCTCTAGTACAAAATTAAATAGTAGAGGAGTTAGTGCATCTCCTTGCTTGAACCCATTCTGGATTTCAAAGGTGTCCGATAACTGTTTGCCTACACGCACCCTACTCTTTGTGCCATTTAGACACATTCGTATAAGTCTAATTAACTTTTTAGGAATTCCGAACTCCAGCAGGATGCTATATAACATCTCCCTCTTAATTGAATCATACGCTTTTTTTAAGTGTATATATAGTTGATGTGCAGTACCATTATATTCCCATTTCTTTTCTAAAATTTGTATTAAACTAAAAATCTGATCTGTTGTAGACCTGTTTCTTCTAAATGCACATTGATGATCTCCTAGAACGTCATCAATATAGGGAGTAAGTCTGTTTACTAATATATTTGTTAGAATTTTGTACGAAGTTGACAGTAATGAGATGCCCCTGTAAATGTTGCAATCACTTTTATCTCCTTTCTTTAAATTGCTACCATAATCGATTCTTTCCATTCATCTGGAAGAGCTTCTTTTCCCAAATCATAAAGCAACCGGCGTATCTTGTCCATCAATTTTCCTCCCCCTGATGTTATCAGTTCTGCAGGGATCTCGTCTGAACCTGATGCTTTATACATCTTCAATTTTTCAATCGCCATTTCAACCTCTAATGCACTTGGTTCTGCGACTAGCAGTTCTGCTATCTGTAAATTATCCTCCTCAATGTCCTGTTCTGTATGTACATTTAGTACCTGATTAAAATAACTTTTCCATCTATTTAATATACTCCTGGAATATGCAATGATATCCCCATTCTCATTCCGAATTATGTTTGTTCTAGCCTGAAACCCTTTTTTCTGTATCCTAATTCCCTGTTATAATTCTCTAATGTTCCCATTTTTTTCAATCATTTCAAGATCATTAATCTTCTCTCTCAGATATTCCCTCTTTTTACTCTTTAGTAGTCTGGTGGTTTCCCGTCTAATATTACCCAATTGCTCTAAATTTACCTCATTTGTCTCGTGTAACAATTTCATTTTTGCTAGCTTTCTTTTCTTTACAATGTCGGCACATTCCTCATCAAACCATTTTTTGTGTTTCCTCTTTTTTAAATAACCAGTTCTTTCAGATGCTGACAATTTAATATTATCTCTTATACTCTCCCATTCTTTATTTATATCAGATTCTTCTTCGTTTGCCAC
Organism: Diploptera punctata; assembly: GCA_030220185.1. Taxonomy (NCBI): domain Eukaryota; kingdom Metazoa; phylum Arthropoda; class Insecta; order Blattodea; family Blaberidae; genus Diploptera; species Diploptera punctata. The sequence goes on along the minus strand of JASPKZ010009354.1, from coordinate 539,025 downwards.
ATTGTCATCTGAAGGTTCCAGTACTTCAAACCTATTAGCAATTTTGATTTGGTATTCTTATCGCATTTCATCATTTTTCAAGAATTAACCGGCCAGGCGTTTTATATGGACAATGCTCTGAAATTTGAGGGGCCAATCATAGATTTATACCAATTGTTATTGAAAGAATTTCAACAAATAAATTTATTAATTGAATTTCTAATTCAAAATGTTCAGTATCATCTTTATCGTTTGTTCCTCTCATAAGCGATAGCCGTTTTTTTTATTTTCACCCTGACCAGATGATGGTCCGAATTACAGTCTGTCCCTCTAACTAATCTAACATACATGATCTATCTGGTTCCGAGTTACTCCATCTGGAGACGTCCAGTTGTATTTATGAATATTCTTGTGCTGAAATGTTGTGCTCTTAACAATAATATTCTATGATGTGGCAAAGGTGATTAATCTAACCCCGTTGTCGTTACTATCTTCACTAAGACTGAATTTGTCTATTGTTGGTTTGAATATATCTTCCCGCCCCACTTTTGCATTAAAATCTCCTAAGACAATTTTCATATGATATCGCGGAAGGCTATCAAATAAGCATTATAATTCTTCATAGAACTCATCCTTGATCTTGTCATCTTTATCTTCTGTGGGGGCATGTACATTTACAATTATAAAATCATGTTGTTTACCATTTAGAATTATGTATGATATCCTGTCACTGACAAACTTAATATCTCGGATAGCGGACAGGATCCTCCTTCTGACTAAAAAAACCCGTCCAAATGCAGGTATTTCTGCACCCTCGTAGTATAATGCAAAGCTTCCCGATTCCTGACTACCTTCTCCTGGCCACCTAACTTCCTGTAAAGCGAATATATCCAAGGGCGATTTATGTAATGCCTGCGTTAATATCTATTGTATAAAGTCCTAACATTCCATGTTCCTAGGAACATGTCCCTGTGTTTGAGCCTTTGGCATAGGTTCCCTGAAGTAGTTCCCTCCCGGAGAACCGAATGGGGGACTATTTGATCTCCGGAAAATTTTATCCCAGTTGAACCCATGTCCGCATTTCTTGACGGTTGTATTTTTACAGTGAAAGATCGTCACTCCTTCTACCATGGTACTTTTTTCGTCTGGCTTATCACCTTCGACCAGTCCGGCATGGGTAACCCTATCGTCAGCAATGCTACCGCCGGCATAGCTCTCGGGATCATTTAAGCACGCAAGCCACTCCATCACGATAAGGTAAATATATCACTATCTCCTCTATAATTTAATTTTTTACTAGAGCATGACATCAAATCTTTATAGGATGAAGAAAGCATACAACTCAATTGTATTATAAATCTGTCAGTTTATGCTGATGATGTATGATTGAGCGATAGCGAGGAGATACTAAAGGCCAACACACACACACACACACACACACACACACACACACACACTATTGAGTAACTAAGAAATTGGGACTGGAAGTAAATATCAATAAAATTAAATATATGGTCACACAGAGAAATACATTGTATAATAGAAATGGACAGCTAATGACAAATGAGAGAAATGTTGAGGAAGTGGCTGAATTCAAATACCTAGGAACAATAATCACAAATAGGAATGCAATGCACAAAGAAATTAAACATAGGCTCAATTCTGGAAATGCCTACTATTATGCATTGCAGAGAGTCTTGACATCCCAACTCCTTTCAAAAAACGTTAAACTGAAAATCTATAAAACTATTATTCTACCAGTTATATTATATGAATGCGAAACATGGACTCTTACTTTAAGGGATGAAAGGAAATTAGGACTATTTGAGAATAAGGTTTTCAGGAAAAATTTTGGACTAAAGAGTGCTGGACAGACAGGTGAATGGAGAAGACTACATAACAGTGAACTACATGGTCTTTATAGGAAGCCAGATATAATGAGAACGGTTAAGTCTCGTAGACTGCGATGGGCAGGACATGTGGCACGAATGGGGAATGAAAGACGTGCATGGAAGCTTCTTGTGGGAAAACCAGAGGGAAAACGCCACGTTGGTAGACCAAGAATGAGGTGGGAGAATAACATTAACTATGATCTGAGGGAAGTAGATTATAATGGGATGATTGCAAAGCATTAGCTCAGGATAGGGATGTATGGAGAGCTTATGTCCGAGCGGCCATGAACCTGCGGGTTCGGTAGTGCCAGTGAGTTTTGTGAGCTAGTAGTTTGTATTTTTGATTTGTTCGTTTGTACCCGGAAGTTATACAGTCGAAAATAAAATTTCACCCCCCCCCTTAATCTAATGCTGGCTACGCCCATGCCAATGCTCCAGATTGTCATTTCGATATTTCTGGTGTTCTCTCTTGCAATGACCTAATTGTAACCCACTTCTGAGGTTTGGGCGTCTGGAAGGCGAGATTAAACTGCCCAGATGATATGATGGGTGATGATGATGACAGTGGTACGCCAGGAGTGTCCTTAACCCTAAACTTAATTTAAGGTAAATATAAATCATGATTATTATAATAGCTCCGCTATGGCCGGTCCCAAGCCCGGATGAGAAAGGAGAAGGGGGAGGAGTAACAACCTCGTTAAAAAACCAGGGTTCAGTTGGCTCGGACTATAGTACTCTGTAAGGGCCCCTAGCCAGGGTTACGGTGAAGACCTCAACGGCAGAGTAGGCGCAGAAAGAGTCCTTCATCACGGCGGATCTTGCGGAAGAGGCAACCCTATCTCTAAGGGAAATAGAGAAACGCTGCCTTGCGGTGAAGAGGGATCTTCAAAGGCTGTGGGAGGAAAACCCAGACAGAAATTTTCCTTGTCCTCTAGGTTGGGGGTTTATGCTGTGGGCTAGTTCCCCACACATTAAAAAAAAAACAAAATGCTAAAAGACCATCAATCAAAGCCGGACAGAAAAAAGTATGAGCGATGGCCGAAGCAACTATATGAATGGCATCCGAACAGAGAGAAGAAAAGAGGGAGACCAAAGTTAACGTGGAAGGAAAACATGAAGACAGTAATACAAGCTAGAGGGCTAAGCATCGAAGATGCCCAAGACCGTAGGCTTTGGAGGTTTGGCACGGGAAGACGGCAGCAGCTGTAAAAACCCGAAGATAGGTAGATAGATTATTATAATGGCAATATGAGGTTCAGCGACCGTTTGGGTGTTAAAACTTCCTCACATTTGCCTTATAGGCGAGGAAAAACTCCGAAAAAAGACCTTACCCAGGAAACTTGTTCAGACTGAGCCTCGAACTCGCGCCCGCTTCGTGACAAGACAGCACGCTACCTAAGTCAATTCTAGAAATTTACAGTTGAAATGTACCAACCTAACTATCAGGCGCTTGGCAAGTGTTGGATCTCATGAGAAGCACTAAAGTAGATATTACCTTGTAGTAATTCCATATCTTATATATAAAAATCAATTTTTGTTTGTTTGTTTGTTTCTTTGTTCGTATTTTATGCGCGGCCATACCATTGATCCGATTTTAATGGGGTTTTTTTGCAAAATGTTCAGAAGATTCCCGGGATGAACATAGGCTATAAGAGAGTTGTGATATTCAACTCCATCACCCTTTGTAGTGATAAACGTGATTGAAGTCCCTATTTTGACGCTTAAATGGCTTACGCAGCCTAAACCATTACAAATACACCATATTAATGTACACAGAATTGAATATCCCAAATAACTCTTCAAAAAAGTCCGCGACAGCATATGTTTATCTTCTTCTTCTTCTTCTTCTTCTTCCGAATGCAGTATTCGGTGATGATGCCCGTTCTGCGACTACAAAAACTGATCTTTCCATCGGTTGAAGGGTCTTCCGAGGTCTCTTTTGCCTTTAGGGTTGAGGTGGTAAATCATCTTTGGTAAACGGGAATTTTACATTCTCTGGACGTGTTGGAACCATTTAATCTGATAATTTTGTATATGTTCAACCATTTCCCTACTATTCCACTGCATCCTTATCTCATCACTTTTCATTCTATCCCTTAATGTTACTCTAGTTAGTGATCGGAGGAATCTCATTTATGAACTATTAATGCGGGATTTATCTTTTGCTCGAAGTGTCCAGCATTCACTTCCGTATAGTAGAGCAGGTTTGGCTATGGCATTATGAAATCTCAATTGGATTTCTTTCCTCATTTGTTTTCCAAAATTTCTCCTAATTATACCATTTAATCTGTTATTATATTTTTCTAAATTTGTTTCCACATCTTTTTGATTATGAAACTGTGATATATTATTACCTAAATAATTAAAGTGTGTTACTTGTTCTATTGGTTTATTATTATTTTTACTCTCGAAAGTCCCTTTCCAGTGATTGCCATGGATTTGGTTTTATTTTCAGATATTTTCATGTTGTATTTTTCCAGGGTATTCTGCAATTTAAACACTGATCTCTGCAAATCATCATCATTCTCCGCTAGAAGTACTTGATCATCTGCGAAGATTATTGTTTGTATTTGATTTCCTCTACATATTTTTACTCTATATGTTTATCTCTTACGGATAACTCACAATAACCATTTTTATTTTTCATCGATGCCAAGAAGATCGGAATAAGTCGATTCCCGGACAAGCTTGCTCTGCCATACTATTCATCCGATTGAAATGGGGCTTTTTGAAAAATGATCAGGAGATTCCGGGGATGAACATAGGCTATAAGGGAGATGAAATACTCAACCTCTTGACCCCTAAAAATCACCCTTTATAGGCCTAGTGAAAAACGTGAAATAAAGTTCCTATTTTGACGCTTAAATGGCTTACGCTGCCTAAACCATAACAAATACCAAATTAATGTACACAGAATTGAACATCTCAAAAAAACTCTAGCTACTAACTAAATTATGGTTCAAATTCTTCCATGTAGGGGGAGAGCGCCTAAATCTCTGTTAAGGGAAACATGGACTTACAAGAAGACAAAAAAGGATATATTTAATAAAATCGTCTATATAGTATAACTAACATCCCAGAGAAACGGATAAAATTAAAACGATGATAATAAACGATGTAATTATAGAAGAATATTACGATATTCAAAACTTATTTACATTTTATTGGTAGAAAGTATGATGTCACATAAGTGAAATGGCGTCCTTAGTATTCCGTCGCCACATTATTATTTCCAACAAATCGATAAAACGTATCATGTGCAATGGTGACAATGAATTCATTGTATACGGAAATTGTAATGAACAGTTTGAACTGTAAGATGCAGTTCCTCCGAGGCCAGACTAACTTACCTTGACTTGGATATTGTAAAAACATCGGTGATAGTGAGAAAGTGTGGGACGCCTGAGGAATAATACTGACATAACTTCACAAACACTCATAAAACTGAAATTTGCCGTCGTCGTAACGATTCATTGACTTTTCCTGAATCTATTCATCCTTGTCTAATACATAACTGAACTGACTCTACCCTCTTCATGTTGCGACTTTCACTATCAAAACTAAAATAAGTTCATGGGTGAACATTCCCGGAAAATGAGTTGGTGTTTATTTATTCAAATTGGATGAATTAATTTCTTCCTTCATTGGTTCATTCGTAAGAGTGGAACGAAAACGAATTTACACAGGTAATTCGCACATACACTCTAAGTGGATCTAAAATGTTCCGTATCACTAATGTCAATAATCTCAGAATCTATTCTTAGGTGAAAAATCACAATTGTATTCGTCATTTATTTGATTATGATTCCACACAAGGATTTTGTTAATCTTTTATTTTATTATATTTTAGCAACGTAAATTTATATTTTTTATTGTATTTTGGTCCACCGCTGTGGTCTCGAGGTAGTGTGCTGCCTTGTCACGCAGTGAGCCCGGGTTCGATCCCCGGTCGGGGCTGTTTTTGTGGGTGAGGTTTTTATCGGGGGTTTTCCTCACCTGTAAGACAAATGTCAGGAAAACTTTAAGACCCAAACGGTCCCCGAAATCATATGGCCATCATCATCATCATCATCATCATCATCCTTCACCAGTGTGGAAAGCAATGGGAAGCTACCACACCTACAATTCCCTAGTAAAGCTGTAAGCATAGCATGAAAATGCTATGATTGCAGCGAAGGACTGGCCCTCGAGCAGAATTACTATATATATATATATTGTATTTTGATATGTAATTCAATAAAAATTAGTTTAAAAATAATTTCTTTATAAACTTATTTGTACAATGCCACTAGGTTTTCCTACGATATGTTTTGCATTTCTCCTTGCATTGGCTTACTAAACTATGTAGGCCTAAGTTTACTAATGTTTATTAAATTTTCCTGAAAATGTTATGCAAATCCATTCAGCGATCATTTGAAAATATGCTCTTTATTAGTAGCATTTATGCATTAACGATTCCTGGCAATCAGAACACCTTTACTTAGGGTACAGATTTGATTTTTAAAACTAGCAATACAGCAGTAAGTTCCGGTTTCCATTCCATGTCGTAGACAACAGAATTTTCTCTAAAGGGAATTATCCGTACTCCGTCTACTACCTCAATATATATATATATATATATATATACAGGGTGGACCGCTCGAATGGACCTAATTTCAATTGCTTGTTACTGGCAAACGGTTGAAGATAGAAACTTAAAACAACGTTCATATTACAGAAAAACTCACCAAGTTTTGATATCCAGATCACCACATCTCTATATGAGCCCCAGCAGTCACTGTGACGATATCAAAGCGATGAACAATTTCTTGCCAAGTACGTTGGAGTATGTCTTCTGGAATGTTCTCAATAGCCTCTATGATGCGCTCACGAAGATCACGAAGGTCTTTGACTGGGGTGGTGTAAACTTTATCTTTGACATAGCCCCAGAGAAAGAAATCCAGTGGTGTTAAATCGGGAGATCTCGGGGGCCACGCGATTGGTCCTCCCCTACCAATCCAACGGCCAGGGAAAATGTTGTCCAAGTCGTACGAACTTCATTGGACCAGTGGGGAGGAGCACCATCTTGCTGGAAAACGATGTTAGGCTGCAGTTGTTCAATTTGTGGAAAGAAGAACTGCTCCAGCATGTCAAGATATGTGGTACCACGAACAGTTTTCTCGGCGAAGAAAAACGGTCCAATGACCTTATTATGTGACAAACTGCACCAAACATTCATCTTCGGACTATCACGAACATGCTCTTGAATAGCGTGAGGATTCTCCGATCCCCAGATCCGCACATTATGCCGGTTTACCTTGCCTGACAAATGGAAAGTGGCTTCGTCCGAGAAGAAAATCTTGGTCATGAAGTCAGGATCAGCGCCGAGACGGTCCAGCATCGTATTGGCGAATTCCACTCGTTTCGGCATGTCATTCGGCTCCAGACGTTGCACTAACTGCACTTTATATGCGTGCAGTTTGAGGCGTTTGTGGACAATCCGTTGTAATGTCGATTTTGGTATTTGAAGTTCCCGCGAAGCTCTTCTTAATGACTTCCGGGGGCTTCGCTCAAATGCGGCTTGAACATTTGCTACCATTTCATCGGATGCTCTGCGACCACCACCATGCTTCTTCAACACAGATCCTGTAGCTAATAATGTATCACGCCACTTCTTTATGCTTCTAGCAGTTGGAGCATCACGGTTAAACACACGCCGGAACTCCCTTTGAACTCTAATGATTGATTTAAACTCCGCATACCACAAAACAGCTTGCGCTTTCATCTGCGGAGTCGCCATTTTCACAAACAATTAAATCTAAGAACGAGAAACGTATCTTTGTGCCATCTACCGACAGGATTCGAAACTTGGTGAGTTTTTCTGTACTATGAACGTTGTTTTAAGTTTCCATCTTCAACCGTTTGCCAGTAACAAGCAATTGAAATTAGGTCCATTCGAGCGGTCCACCCTGTACAACTGAATGGTATTAATAAGCTGTTAGTTTATGCTGATGATGTGGTACTACTGGCCGATAGCGAGGAGATACTAAAGGCCAACACGCACACACTATTGAGTAACACTAAGAAATTAGGACTGGAAGTAAATATCAGTAAAACTAAATATATGGTCACACGTAGAAATACATTATATAATGGAAATGGACAGCTAATGACAAATGAGGGAAATTTTGAGGAATTGGCTGAATTCAAATACCTAGGAACAATAATCACAAATAGGAATGAGATGCACAAAGAAATTAAACATAGGCTCAATTCTGGAAATGCATGCTATTATGCATTGCAGAGACTTTTGATGTCCCAACTCCTTTCAAAAAACGTTAAGCTGAAAATATATATAACTATTATTCTACCAGTTATATTATATGGGTGCGAAACATGGACTCTTACTTTAAGGGAGGAAAGGAGATTACGAGTATTTCAGAATAAAGTTCTTAGGAAAATTTTTGGACCAAAGAGAGATGAACAGACAGGTGAATGGAGAAGACTACATAACAATGAACTACATGGTCTTTATAGGAAGCCAGATATAATAAGAACAGTTAAGTCCCGTAGACTGCGATGGGCAGGACATGTTGCGCGTATGGGGAATGAAAGACGTGCATGGAAACTTCTTGTAGGAAAGCCAGAAGGAAAACGCCCAGTTGGTAGACCAAGAATGAGGTGGGAGAACAACATTAACTATGATTTGAGGAGGTGGATTATACAGGAAATGATTGGAAAGCATTGGCTCAGGATAGGGATGTATGGAGAGCTTATGTCCGCGCGGCCATGAACCTACGGGTTCGATAGTGCCAGTGAGTAAGTAAGTAAGTATATATAATTCACCTTATTAAGTTAACACCGTAAAAATCTTCTCTTCCACTTTACCAGAGATAAATTATATAAATATTAACAATTATACAATTTTTTCCTGGAAAAATTGCCCACTGCCATCGCAATTAACCTTTATTACAGAAATAGTTGTGAAATTATATAAAATTTTAAACTTATATTAACTTCATAATTAATTTTTATGAAAATCAACAACCGTGTATTTTAAGACTGCATAGAGGGAAATTTTGAGGAAGTGGCTGAATTCCTAGGAACAATAATCACAAATAGGAATGAGATGCACAAAAAAATTAAACATAGACTCAATTCTGGAAATGCAATTGCAGAGACTCTTGATGTCCCAACTCCTTTCAAAAAATGTTAAACTGAAAATATATAAAACTATTATTCTACCAGTTATATTATGTGGGTGCGAAACATGGACTCTTACTTTAAGGGAGGAAAGGAGATTAGAAGTATTTGAAAACAAAGTACTTAGAAAAATTTTTGGACTAAAGAGAGATGAACAGACAGGTGAATGGAGAAGACTACATAACAACAAACTACATGGTCTTTATAGGAAGCCAGATATAATAAGAACAGTTAAGTCTTGTAGACTGCGATGGGCAATACATGTTGCACATATGTGGAATGAGAGACTTGCATGGAAGCTTCTTGTAGGAAAGCCAGAGGGAAAACGCCCAGTTGGTAGACCAAGAATGAGGTGGGAGAATAACATTAACTATTTGAGGGAAGTAGATTATACAGGGAATGATTGGAAAGCATTAGCTCAGGATAGGATGTATGGAGAGCTTATGTCCGCGCGGCCATGAACCTATGGGTTCGATAGTGCCTGTGAGTAAGTAAGTAAGTATATCTAAAATATAGATTAAGCGTTCATGTCAGTTTTTTAAATGTAAAGAAATTTTAAAGCCTCGACTAAATCCAATCTAAAAGGGGAAAACAATCCAGGTTATTAACCGTTCCCTAAAATTAACTATGAAGTAATCGATTAATTCACTGACATATTGTTTACATTTAAGAATAGGCCACATCAACGTAAACAGAAAAGTGTATTGAAATAAATATATTTGACGTTTGAGTAGTAGTGGTGGTAGTATTAGTCATTCAAAATATCTCTGCAGGCGGAAGAATTACGAAGCTCAGTTTGTTGCTACACGTAACGTCATATAAGTCAGTGTATACTGTCAGCGTCCCACGTCCCATTCCCCTCTGCTCTCGTAGATAGCAGTGTCACGTGGTCTATTCCTGCATAAACACGACTGCAGTGCCCTCCGTCAACAACTGTACTTACTCCTTGAACGGGTAATAGTAGTCTTTTATTTAACGATGCTCTTTAAAATTGATGTCGTTAGCGTCGCTATTGAAAACTGGGGTGAAAGAGCCAACAGATTTTCTTAAGGGGCCTAATATATTGCAAATCTACTTCGCGGGACCCATGCCTATACTTCGCTTTCAGAGGAAGCCATATTCAGTATTTTTACACCAAAAATTCACCGACTACTCCGGCAGAGTTTGTACCCGCGAACTTCGGAACCAGGTAGGACAATTTGTGCTCTGGAACCAAACTATTAGTACAGAAGCATTTTATTTAACGACGCTCTTTAACAACTAAGACCATTAGCGCGGCAATTCAATCTGGTCATGAAAGGGCCAACAAACTTTGTTCAGAGGTTTCTTATTTCGACTTTCAGTATTTTATAACTAAAACTATGGTAACTCATTATTACTATCGAATCGAGAGGTTTATGGCAATGTGAATATATGCTCTCTATACATCTCTATCCTGATGTAATGTTTTCCAGTCATTCCCTGTATACCTTCACCTCTCTCAAATCATGTATTATTCTCCCATATCATTGTTGGTCTACCTATTGGGCACATTCCCTTTGGTTTTTTTCCACTAACTTTCCATGTCCCTCTTTAATTCCCCATTTATGCAACATATTCTGGCCATTGCAGTCTTTGTGATTTTGTCTGAAAAATATGATCCCTCAATAAGTCTTAGGAGGTCCTTGGGGTTGTAGGAAGATAAGGCTCTCATCTTTTTACCAATCGGTGCCAGGCGGTTTATCAACTCTGCGTCACACCTGAACCCCAGAACATGTGTCTGGTACTCATTTTAGTCAGAGGATGAGTCAGTTCCCGGACTTGGAGCCGGCAGAAGCTTTACGCCAGTTTTAAAACCCTAGCCACATCGGGATTCGAATCCCTACCTTCCGGCTTGTAGAGTTTTGCCTTAACCATCGAGACTGAACTATTCTTAGTCATTACAGCTAGTTTCCCATGAATATCGTGTATCGTAGGTATTTGAATTCAACCACTTCTTCAGAATTTTCCTAATTTGTTAACTACTGCCCATTTTCATTATAATTATAATTTGTTTCTACGTGTGGCCGTATCTTTCGTTTTATTAATATTTACTCTCAGCCCAATTTCTTTAGTGTTATTTAATAGAATGTGTATGTATGTGGAGGGAGTTAGTATTTTCTCACTATCGCCTAATAATATTACGTCATCGATATAAATCAACAGCTATTAATACCATTAAGTTGTATGCCCCCTTTAACCTCTAAAGATTTTATTGCATGCTCCGTTACAAAATTCAATAGCAGGGAGATAGCTTGCTTTAAACCATTGTGAATTTAAAAATTAACTAAAAATTGTTTGCGTCCCCGCATCCTACTCTTTGTGACATTGTACGGATAAGTCTAACTAGCTTTCCAGGAATTCCAGCATCTATAATTGTTATTTTATTATTATTATTGGTTTGTACTTTCAGAAGAATAAGATTTTTTACTTTTTATTTATTTTTTGAGAGAAGATTAATTCCTACCCTATTTTTAATCTTAGGGTGGGATAATATACAACTTCTCTCACTTAATTGAATCGTATGCATTTTTGAAGTCTACATAGAGTTGATACACAGTATCTTAACGTTCCTATTTTTTCTACAATCTGTCTTATACTAAAAATGTATCTATTGTACAATATTAAAAGATTCGGGGCTATGTGGCCATGGTCTATAACTGGTGTTTCTTCCAGACTGTCAAGTCTACACCACCTAGAAGCACTCGCCACTGAAGATGTCCTCCACAGTTGTGGGAGAAAGTCTGGAAGAAACACAGTTATAGACCATGGCCACATAGCCTGGAATCTTTTAATTTATGATTACCGGCCGTGAAAGCCTGCATTCCACAATTATCTATTGTTTGTCTATTTCCTTTAAATTCACATTGATGATCACATATTGTGTCGTTAATATAGGAAGTAATAATATTTTTTTTTTTTAGAATTTGTGCGAAATTGAAAGTAACGAATTGTCTCTGTAGTTGTAGCAATCAGTTTTAACAACTTTCAAATTAGAACAATAATAGATTCTTTCCATTCATTTGAAAGAGACAGATACGTTGTTCTTTCTGCTCTTCGACAGCGTACAAAAACTACAAAAGACCTGCAGAATGACCTTCATATGGCTTCCGGAATCCGGTTTTCAGACCAAACCATAAGGAACAGATTAAGGAAAGAGAATATTCGTCCAAAAAGGCCCGTTAAAAAACACGCTTAACAAATGGGCATAAGGCAGCAAGACGTACGTATGCTGAAAACCATGGTGATTGGAACCTGAACCAGTGAGAGTCTGTGCTCTTCTCGGACGAATCCAGGTATCGTCTTACACGTTGTGATGGTCGATTGAGGGTGTGGGGACGGCCAGGAGAAAGATTTTCTGCAGAGGCTGTACAGGAAATTGATAGATTCGGAGGAGGTTCCATAATGGTGTGGGCCGGAGTTATGTACAACAATCGTACGGACCTTGTACTTGTTCCCCAGCGATTGAATGCTGTCCGGTATATCGAGCACGTTCTGGAAGAGCATGTAGTAGGCCTACCTGCTGCCATTGGAGTAGGCTCTGGATTTCTGTTTATGCAGGATAATGCCAGGGCACATTCTGCGGCTGTCACCAGGGATTTTCTGAGGAGGAATGAAATTGAGGTAATGGAGTGGCCAGCGGTCAGCCCAGTCCTCAACCCTATTGAACACTTGTGGGATCTTCTAGACAGGAAGGTCAGGAACCGACATCAAGCTCCACAAACTCTGCAGCAACTTGGAAATGCTCTGAAGGAGGAATGGGAGAATATCCCGCAAGAGGAAATCCAGAATCTTATTGGGAGCATGCCACGAAGGTGCCAAACTGTCATCGAATGTCGTGGAGGCCATACACGATACTAAAACAACTAATAAACTAATTAATTCTATTTCCATTCTATTCCTTATACAATCCAAATAATAAACAAAATTTCATCTACCAAAATTTAAAACTCTATATAACGAGTGTTTAACTTTGAAAAATAAGCACAAGATTCAATTGCTTGCATAGCGGAATTATTTGAAAAGTTAATTGTCAGCGTTATTCACTTGTTTTTACTGACATGAGCAATAAATAAATAAATAAATAACCACAAATAATGTACTTTATTAATTTCATGTTTGTACCTTTATCCAATGAAAAAATATTTTCATATTTCATAGTGTTCCTCTAATTGTTTTGAGCAGTGTAATTATCTGAAGTTCTTACGTTTTTCGTTCCTTTTGAAATCATTAATCTTCTCTGAATTATTCCTTCTTTTTGCTTGTTACAAATGTAATGGTTTCCGGTGTGATATTACCTAACAGCTCTAAATTTATTTCGTATGACTTACATAACCAATTAATTTTTGCTACCTTTCTTTTCTTTACAATGCCAGTATTCCTCATCAGACCATTTCTTATTTTTCCTCTTTTTAAAATAACTTACGCTTTTTAATGCTGACAATTTAATAGTATTCTAATAGTACCACATTCTTTGTTTATATAAGTTTCATCTTCGGTTGCTATATTCTCATCTGAAGATTCCACTAATTCAAATCTATTAGCATTTTGATCTGGTATGGTATTCTTGTCGAACTTCATTACAAATTTTCAGTATCATCTTTAGCGTATGTTTGTGTCGTAAATGATAACCGTTCTTTGATTTTTACGCTGACCAGATAATGTTCCGAAGAACAGTTTATTCCCGTAACTGATATAACGTTGATTATGCTAGGGTGCTAGAATGTATATACTAAAAGGACTACATGTTCTATCTGGAAACGTCCAAGTGTACTCTTATGCTGAAATGTTGTGCTCTTAACAAAGAGATTCTTTAATGTGGCAAAGGGAACTAATCTAAACCCATTTGGCGTTATTATATTCACGAAGACTGAATTTGCCTATTATTGATCTGAATATATCTTTCCGTCCCATGTTTGCATTAAAATCGTTTACGACAATTTTCATATGATATCGCGAAAACGTGCCAAATAGCCGTTCTACTTCTTCATAGAACTCATCCATGATCTAGTCATTCTTATCTTCTATGGGGCCGTGTACATTTACAATTGTCGTTTAACCTTTAGGTTTAGAATCATGTATGATATCCTATCACTGACAAACCTAACATCTTGGATAGCTGAGAGGATCCTCTTTCTGATTAATTAGTCCGTTCCAACTTCAAGTCTCGCTGCACCTCCATAGTATAATGTAAAGATTCCTGATTCCTGACTATCTTCTCCTGCCCATCCAACTTCCAGCAAAGAGACTATATTGTATTGTATTGTATTGTAAGCCTATGTTTTCCCTTTACAGAGATTTAGGCGCTCTCCCCCTACAGGGAAGAATTTGATCCATACTAATTTTAGTTCCACTTGTTTTCGTATAGATGTCATTTTGAGTGGTACGTGGTCAGCGTTCCGCCTAATACTGACATCTAGGAAACCAAGGTAGTACTAGGACGGGAAAATTCGGTAAATTTTGCTTAGAGGCCTTTTCATTCAGACTTAAGGATTTTTTACGAGCCTGAAAATCTTCAGACTCGGGACCCACGGCTTAAAGTCCCTCCCGGAGGACTTACTCCTTGGATTTTCCGTCCTAAAAATCTATCGACCCCGGCCGGGTTTGAACCCGCGACCCTCGGAACCAGAGGCAAGGAGCATAACCACTAGTCCACCGTGGCCGACCAAAGGGACTATATACAAGGTAGATTTATCAATACCATGTTAATATTTATAATGCTCTACTACTATATAATGCCCTAACATTGCATGTTCCTAGGAACGTGTCCCTATGTTTAAGCTTTTTCCAAGCATCCGCTGAAGTAGTTCTCGGCCGGAGATCCAAATGGGGATTCATTTTATCTCCGGAATATTTTATTCCAGTGGAATGAATGTTTGTGTTTCTTGACGGTGGTGAAAGATCGTCACTCTTTAGACTAAGATGCTCCTTTTCGTCTGATAAGTCGCCTTTGACCTGTCTGGCATGGGTGACCTTTTAGCAGCAATGATACCGCCGGTATAGCTCTCGAGGTCATCTAAGCACAAGTCACTCCACCACGACAAGACAAAGATACCATCGGAGGGAATACCTTACGTAAATCTTCGACATGGGACCCAGGGATTTGCTTCTCTTAACGAAGCCATACTTTTTATGTCTTTAAAATCTATTGACCCCGTCCGGGTTTGAACCCGCGAACTTCGGAACCATTCCGAATACGAATCTCAGTTAGTTGGGTAAAATATATATTGAATTTTTAATGCATTTACTGAAGATTTTAAAACTTACATAATGTGCATAATAGCATGGAATAATTATATTAAAAACAGGTAGTTCGGTAGTTCATTTTCTGCTCCCTTTTATAATATTGGCAGCACAGTTACGCGGATAAAACTTTGGAGTACATCTACTGCTATAACTTTTCTTAAAGCTGAAAAAAACTGTATGGATCACGTAATCACTAATCTGACGGTAGAAATGTGTAATACGTGCAATACTTTCTAATCTACTTTCCGTTAACGCAGAAATACCTCACGCCTTTCTCCCAACGAATCATATTAAAACAAAAATTAACTTATTGGTTGGCTATTTCCCATATTGGCTTCCAGGAAACTGACACGTGGAACCAAAAGTTACCATACTGGAAATGTGTATTAATGACTGAAGTTCGGTTTCACCAACAGAGGTAACTGTATTACGCCAGTTAAGCTATGTATTATATATGGGGAAAACTGGCGTAATACAGTTACCTCAGTTGGTGAAACTGACCTTGAGAGTTAATGCTTTTTGGCACATCACTTTCCTCGAAGAAGGAAATTCATTAGTTTCGACCTACTTAATAACCATAATAACAATAATAATAATAATAATAATAACATAGACTCTCTAAACGTGCCCGATGTAATGCAGGCCTAGGAACGAGATGAGATGCAGTCCCTATTATTGAAGGCCTGTGATTTACAAGACATCATATTATGGTAAGGTAGATGAAATGAAATGCAACAAAATGTTTACAAGAGTGTGCAGAATTTGTTGAATCGTGTTTCTGGTATTAGAAAAGGAAGATTCTCGAGAAAAATCTGTTCTGGACTCGATTCGTCCTCCATGAATCCCATATTCTGTAACCAACCGAGACTCGGTCTTCCAATAATAATAACAATAATAATAATGATCTCGGAAGACCCTTCAACCGATGGAAAGGTCAGTTTTTGTAGTCGTAGAACGGGCATCATCACCCAATACTGCATTCGGAATAATAATAATAATAATAATAATAATAATAATAATAACATGAACTGGTCATGTCGAAGCGAGACTCTGTCTACTGCTATACGATTAATTATTTCTGATGTGACCAATTCTAACCAATTCTGTTCCTTTGTTTATTTTCCCTCTGAAATCTGCAAGATCGGCCACATAAATATAGACCACTTTCTCTTTCATAAAACCTTACAGAAAACATCCAACAGGTCATCTGCAGCGGTTGTGGTGACGATGTTTAGCTTCGACTCATCCAATCTAATAATCAGGAAGTATTTTTTCAAAGAAAGTTGCTTCATATTGTTTGCTAAGCCAGTATATATCCCTATGATACTCACAATACACAGAAAACAATATTTGCAATTTTCTTTGGTATATATATAGTGTATCTTTGTATGGTACAGAGACTTGGACATTACGACGGAATGAGGAAAAGCGACTGGAAGCTTTTGAGATGTGAATATGGAGAAGAATGGAACGTATATAATGGACAGACAAAGTAAGAAATAAAGATGTGCTAGACAGAGTGGGTGAAAGAAGAACAATGCTGGAACTAATGAAGAAGAGGAAAAGAAATTGGATTGACCACTGAAGAAACTGCCTGCTGAAGGATGCCCTAGAAGGAATGGTCAACGGAAAGAAAGTTAGAGGCAGAAGAAGACATCAGATGATAGTATTAAAAAAATGGTTTGTATGCAGATACAAAAAGGAAAGCCGAGTTAAGAAAAGAGTTGAGAATGCTGAGTTTGCAGTGAAAGACCCGCTCTTGAGCAGAGCACAATGAATGAATATATATATATATATATATATAAGTTTATGCTGATGATGTAGTACTATTGGGCGATAGCGAGGCGATACTAAAGGCCAACACGCACACACTACTGAGTAACACTAAGAAATTGGGACTGGAAGTAAATATCAATAAAACTAAATATATGGTCACACATAGAAATACATTGTATAATGGAAATGGACAGCTAATGGCAAATGAGGGAAATTTTGATGAAGTGGCTGAATTCAAATAACTTCTTCTTCTTCTTGTAAGCCCATGTTTCCCTTAACAGAGATTTAGGCGCTCTCCCCTAACAGGGAAGAGTTTGAATAATACTAATTTAGTTACACTTATTTTCATATAGATGTCATTTGAGTGGTCCGTGGTCAGCGTTCCGTCTCATACTGACATCTAGGAAACCAAGATAGTACTAGGACGGGAAAATTCGGTAAATTTTGCTTAGAGACCTTTTCTTTCAGGCTTAAGGATCTTTTACGAGCCTGAAAATCTTCAGACTTGGGACCCACGGCTTGAAGTCCCTCTCGGAGGACTCGCCCCTTGGATTTTTCCATCCTAAAAAAAATCCATCGACCCTTGGGACCAGAGGCAAGGAGCATAACCACTAGTCCACCACGGCCGATAATTCAAATAACTAGGAACAATAATCACAAACAGAAATGAGATGCATAAGGAAATTAAACACAGGCTCAATTGTGGAAATGCGTGCTTTATATGCATTACAGAGACTCTTGACTTCCCAACTCCTTTCAAAAAACGTTAAACTGATAAGTATATAAAACAATTATTCTACCAGTTATATTATATGGATGCGAAACATGGGCTCTTACTTTAAGGGAGGAAAGGAGATTACGAGTATTTGAGAATAAAGTTCTTAGGACAATTTTTAGACCAAAGAGAGATAAACAGACAGGTGAATGGAGAAGACTGATTAACAATGATTTGCATGGTCTTTATAGGAAGCCAGATATAATGAGAACAGTTAAGTCTCGTAGACTGCGATGGGCACGAATGGGGAACGAATGAAGTGCATGGAAGCTTCTTGTAGGAAAACCAGAGGGAAAACGCCCAGTTGGTAGACCAAGAATGAGGTGGAAGAATAACATTAAATATGATCTGAGGGAAGTAGATTGTACAGGGGATGATTGGAAAACATTGGCTCAGGATAAGGCTGTATGGAGAGCTTATGTCCGCGCGGCCATGAACCTACGGGTTCGATAGTGCCAGTGAATTAGTTAGTTATATATATAAAAATATATAGTCTCTCGCCGTAGCCGAGCGGTTAAGGTAGGAAGCCTTGGCGCAGAGCTACGGGACTTGCGCTGGTTCGAGTCTCCATGGGGGAAGAAATTTTCTCATGGTATTTCGGCCAGTATGGGACCGGTGCCCGCCCAGCATCGTGAGGCAATTGGGTAGCTACAATAAGTAGCGGCTCCAGGTTGAGGAACCAGCTATAACGGCTGGGGGACTCGACATGCTAACCACATGTCACCCCTACACTGGCTGTTGATCATCTACCTCTGTGATTGACACATGTGGATGTGAAGGACCAGCAGCCGGCTGGTAAAAGGGCAACCGCTGAAAAGTGGAAAGAACCTCAATCGGAAATCGGATATATATATATATATATATATATATATATATATATATATATATATATATATATTATTTATTTATTTAACCATCGAGAAAATGTAATTGTTTGTTTTTCAACAATTATATTCTTGACAGGCTATTTGTCCACCGCTGTGGTCACGAGGTAGCGTGCTGCCTTGTCACGCAGCGGGCCCAGGATCGATCCCCAGTCGGGACAAGTTTGCTGGGTGAGGTTTTTTCGGGGTTATTCCTCGCCTGTAAAATAAATGTCAGGAAACTTTAAGGCCCAAATGGTCCCCGAATACCATCTGGCTATCATTATCATCAATATCATATTCACATTACCTAAGTTTAATTTAAGGCCTCTCCTGGCGCATCATTAGCATCATCATCATCAACTCTCATATCATCGGGGCAACGTAATCCCGCCCCAACCTCAGAAGTGGGTTCCAGAAGTTAACACCAGAAATGTCGAAATGACAACCAGAGGCATTTGTGAAAAAAAATATATAGATTCTTCGTTTAGTTCTAACCGAACGAATTGCCTACCCGTTTGGTTCCGAGTTCAATTCTCGGTGCAGAACAACCTGACTTTTTTTTTCAGGCAAATTCTGGGTTTGAATTTGAATACTACGATTCAGTTTACCATTTTGTTGATTCATTAAATTTTATATCCATAAGTAATGCCACGAGTGATTTCCAAATTATCGATAAATCACGACTCACGAAGTGAGGAGTGAATTTATCTAGAGAATTTGGAAATCAAAAGTGGAATTTGTTAGGACTATTAACGAATAAAATTAAGCTGTTTACTCACAAATCATTGTTTAACTATAGTTATTTTAAAATATTTATATATTTAATGTAAACGGCGATGTTTGAAAACAAATCAGAAATGTGAGGTTATGTTCATTCACTGCTGCTTGATCATATTATTTATTGCCAAATAAGATCGCAATATTGTAAGAGTGCACCCAAGTGGAGAAATAATGAAACACATCAAACTATATATTATAATCAACATTACGGGTTATTCATTTATTTTTTTAGTAAACAACTTAGTAAAATCAAGGAATCTTTTCATTATTTGCTATATTCAATGTATTTGTTGGAGAAAAATAATGCTTTGACCTGTTCAGAACATTAAAAAGGAGGAGCTTTCTTCATCACAAAAGCAGGGCTGATAAAGATAAACCGATAAAGAGCGAGGTGAAACACGACTGTCATTGGTTGTAAAACAAGATTCTTTGAAACGTGATTGATCATTGACTAGCATTTGTGTCATGAGTTAAACAGTCATAATAATTAATACTGCATATACATAAGGCACATGGATAAGTTATACAAGTAGACATACGCAGCCTACTAAGTAAAATGTTCATCAAAGATCTTCTTCTTCTTCTTCTTCTTCTTCTTCTTCACGGTTTAGGCTTATTTACTAGCCGTTCCGGCTCCAAATTGCTGCTGTTTCCATCTTTTCTTTGGTCTTCCCAAACTTCTTCTTCCTCGTGATGAATAGCTGTATGCTCCTTTTGGTATTCTATTCTCAGTTATCCTTGCCAAGTGTTCTTTCCAGTTTGTTCTGTATTTCACTATTGCTGTGTATAATTCCTCTAGTTTTAGTTGTCTTATTTCTGTGTTGTGTTTTTTTCTGTTCTTTGATATCCTGCTATTGGTCTGAGGAATTTCATTTGATTCAAATATACTATGAGATATGATCATAGGATGTGAAGTAGTATTTCAAAATGTATTAATGACATTTATTGACATTTCTTTCCAAACAAAGGAAATACATTTTCATTTATATTGCTCATGGGCCTGTGTGGCCGTACTTGCATATTTTGTTCTTATTTACTCACTGGCACTATCGAACCCGTAGGTTCATGGCCGCGCGGACGTAAGCTCTCCATACATCCCTATCCTGAGCCAATGCTTTCCAATCATTCCCTGTATAATCTACTTCCCTCAAATCATAGTTAATATTATTCTCCCACCTTATTCTTGGTCTACCGACTGGGCGTTTTCCCTCTGGCTTTCCTACAAGAAGCTTCCATGCAAGTCTTTCATTCCCCATACGTGCAACATGTCCTGCCCATCGCAGTCTACGAGACTTAACTGTTCTTATTATATCTGGCTTCCTATAAAGACCATGTAGTTTGTTGTTATGTAGTCTTCTCCATTCACCTGTCTGTTCATCTCTCTTTGGTCCAAAAATTTTCCTAAGTACTTTGTTTTCAAATACCTGTAATCTCATTTCCTCCCTTAAAGTAAGAGTCCATGTTTCGCACCCATATAATATAACTGGTAGAATAATAGTTTTATATATTTTCAGTTTAACGTTTTTTGAAAGGAGTTGGGACATCAAGAGTCTCTGCAATGCATAATAGCACGCATTTCCAAAATTGAGCCTATGTTTAATTTCTTTGTGCATCTCATTCCTATTTGTGATTATTGTTCCTAGGTATTTGAATTCAGCCACTTCCTCAAAATTTGTCATTAGCTGTCCATTTCATTTATATAATGAATTTCTACATGTGACCATATATTTAGTTTTATTGATATTTACTTCTAGTCCTAATTTCTTAGTGTTACTCAATAGTGTGTGCGTGTTGTCCTTTAGTATCTCCTCGCTATAGGCCAATAATACTACATCATCAGCATAAACTGACAGCTTATTAATACCATTGAGTTATAAGCCTTGCTTATTCTCTAAAGAGTTAATGGCATGCTGTAGTACAAAATTAAATAGTAGAGGAGATAGTGCATCTCCTTGCTTCAACCCATTCTGGATATCAAATGTGTCCGAAAACTGTTTGCCTGCACGCACCCTACTCTTTGTGCCATTTAGACACATTCGTATAAAGCTAACTAACTTTTTAGGAATTCCGAACTCCAGCAGGATACTATATAACTTCTCCCTCTTAATTGAATCATATGCTTTTTTGAAGTCTATATATATATATATATAGTTGATGTACAGTACCATTATATTCCCATTTCTTTTCTAAAATCTGTCTTATACTAAAAATCTGATCTGTTGTAGACCTGTTTCTTCTAAATGCACATTGATTATCTCCTAGAATGTCATCAATATAGGGAGTAAGTCTGCTTACTAATATATTTGTAAGAATTTTGTACGAAGTTGAAAGTAATGAGATGCCCCTGTAGTTGTTGCAATCAGTTTTATCTCCTTTCTTATAAATTGGTATGATAATTGATTCCTTCGATTCATCTGGAAGAGCTTCTTTTTCCCAAATCATACTAAGCAACCAGTGTATCTTGTCCATCAATTTTCCTCCCCCTGATTTTATCAGTTCTGCTGGGATCTCATCTGAACCTGATGCTTTGTACATCTTCATTTTTCAATCGCCATTTCAACCTCTAATGCATATTTTGTTCTACAAAATATATATATATATATATAGGCCTATATATAAAGAAATACATAGGCTACATGACTACACGCCTACACTTATACATAAAAAAGGCATAAAAATGAGTATATTTACGTTTACTTAATACACATCTTCACTTATACATAAAAGGACCTTGCGTGTAGATTTAAAAAAAACTCTTTGTTCAATAGTAAAAAAAACTAGCTACAGAACAGATTTAAACAAAAAATAGTTTGAAACGCCGAGCAAATTATACCAGGTTGTTGCGTTTGTGATTCTTATAGAGCAGAGCCACCCACACATATTTGTATCGTGGGCCAAATGGCAGAAACATAAAGATAGCGCGGGCCATAGGCCCTGTTATGGCTGTAGTAGTTTATTATTATTATTATTATTATTATTATTATTATTATTATTATTTTTATTTATGAGGTTTCACATCTTCCTGCGCCCAATTAATGTACTGTATTCTCCTCCACCTCTCTTATCATTCCAATCTCCATCGTCCAATCTTTTTTCCTCTCATGCTGCTCAAAATATCATCAAACCACGTTATTTTTGGCCGTCCACTTCTTCTACCAAGTGGCACCCATCCTTGCATTCTTCTTGGGAATCTGTCTTCTGACTTTTTTTACATAACTTTACAATTTTATTGTTTGTTATTATTATTATTATTATTATTATTATTTATATATTATTATTATTATTATTTATATATTATATATATAATATTTATTATATATAACGGCCGCGGTGGACTAGTGGTTATGCTCCTTGCCTCTGGTCCCGAGGGTCGCGGGTTCAAACCCGGCCGGGGTCGATGGATTTTTTAGGATGGAAAAATCCAAGTAGCAAGTCCACCGGGAGGGACTTTAAGCAGTGGGTCCCGAGTCTGAAGATTTTCAGGCTCGTAAAAGATCCTTAAGCCTGAATGAAAAGGCCTCTAAGCAAAATTTACCGAAATTTCCCGTCCTAGTACTACCTTGGTTTCCTAGATGTCAGTATGAGGCGGAACGCTGACCACGGACCACTCAAATGACACCTATACGGAAACAAGTGTAACTAAATTAGTATAGTTCAAATTCTTCCCTGTAGGGGGAGAGCGCCTAAATCTCTGTTAAGGGAAACATGGGCTTACAAGAAGATTATTATTTATAATGTTTCACAACGTTTCACATCTTCCTGCGCCCAATTAATGTACTGTATTCTCCTCCACCTCTCTTATCATTCCAATCTCCATCGTCCAATTCTTTTTCCTCTCATGCTGCACAAAATATCATCAAACCACGTTATTTTTGGCCGTACACTTCTTCTACCAAGTGGCACCCATCCTTGCATTCTTCTTGGGAATCTGTCTTCTGGCTTTTTTTACATGACTTTACAATTTTATTGTTTGTTGTTATTATTATTATTATTGTTATTATTATTAATATTATTATTATTAATATTATTATTATATTTATTATTATTATTGTTATTATTATTGTCATTATTATTGTTATTATTATTGTTATTATTATTATTATTATTATTATTATTATTATTATTATTATTATTATTATTATTATTATTATATTATAAGCGTGTGGTTTGCTACTTTTCTTGTCATGCTGTTATAATATATTTCACAAGTTTTTATTCCATAACTGACAGACTAATAATATAGGCCTACCCATAGCATATGTTAAATTATTAGAATACTACAGCAGGTCTACAGGAGCCGATTAGAAAATGACGGCGGGCCGTAATTTGGACGACCCTGGTATACAGGAAAGTCCCAACATCGATCAACCTGAGTTTTTTTTTTCTTCTGGTTTTTTCTCTGTCATCAAGACACCCTGGGGGTCCGTCGGGCCCCAGCTGTGCTCACAACAGCAACAGGGCGCGTCCCCGGGTGGCGGATAGGGGAACGGTCGGTGGTTTGCTTGCATTCCTCCCGGCTATGTCCAGTCCGGACCCGCGGGCCATTTGTGAGGTCGTCAGGACTCGAGCGACCTGACGTACTATATAGCCCGTGCTGCGCCCACTCCAGCAGCAAAACGCGTCCCCTCGGTTGCGTAGTGGGGAAAAGGTTGGTGGATCTGCTAGTCAGTCCTCCCTTCCAAGTCCGATGGACTTGCGGACCATGAGTGGGGTCAGCAGGGAAAATGAGGGCCCTGCTGTCAAACCTTTGCATCCCGGCCCACAAGCGGGAGCATGGGCCGCTGTTGGTGGAGCGGTGGGAGACTGGGGATCAGAAGCCCCTTTCTCTTGGTTCGATGGAACCCGAGACTATCTGTGGGGGCACCATGGGAGATGAACACCCTGGATGCCTACATTGCTCAGTGCGCTGCCTCACAGCAGCTACACGACTAGGCCTAGTCTTGCGAACGGGCTGGTTGGGACAATACCGGGCGTAATGCTGGGAATTACCACCAGGTCAATAAGCTCGGGAAAGGAGGAAGCGCGGTCTTTGGGTTGGGGACTTAGCGCCGACTCTGGGACCGAGTGACCCAAGGACAATCTGTGAGGTCGTCAGGAGTTGAGCGACCTGACGTTCTAATGCTCAGGCTGGACCCACTTCAGCTGGTGCTCTGGGGGAAAGGTCGGTGGATCTGGTAGAGAGTCCTCCCGGTCAAGTCCAAGGGACTCGTGAACCATTAGTGGGGTAGGCAAGAGATGAGCGCCTTGTCTTACTATTTGCTCATCTGTTGGAGCTTGCGAGCTCCATGCTGGCCCACAACAGCTGCAGAAGGCGTCCCTGGGGGCACACCAGGGCTCGGCTCGGACCAGTGCAGAGGGGAGCAACTGTACTGGTTCCTGGCTCGGCCTACGGGCCCGTCGACAAACTGTGGGGTCGCCAGGAGATGAGCACCTGGATGTACTAAAAGTCTCACACTGTTGGGCTTGTAGCCCTAGCCGGTCTCACAACGGCTGCAGGACACGTCCCTGGAGGCAGAACAGGGGAATGGTTGGTGGATCTGCGACAGCAGTCCTCCCGGCTAGGCTCATGGAGCCCGTGGACCAACTGTGGGGTCGTCAGGAATGAGCGACCTGATGTACTATGTAGCTCAGCAATTCCCAGAACTTGCAAACTCCAACACCCTCTCCCTGGGGTGTTGGTTTAAGGACCGTGAATTTGAACGTGGACGTGAACATAATAATAATAATAATAATAATAAATAATAATAATAATAATAATAATAGCTTTATTTTAGGGAGGACAAGAACTAGGACTTGGGAATATGGTCATGACGACCGAGGTATCCCAAGGGGTGGGGGAAGGGCCTAGATGTCATCAAGACAAAGTCTGGTTTGGAATTTGATTCCCACCACACAATCTCTCTCTCTCTCTCTCTCTCTCTCTCTTCTTTAGGCAATTTTACGTGTCCCACGCCACACGGGTCTTACAAGGACACGATCTGTCGGAAGAGGTTTTGAAACTCTACAACACATACTAAATTTTTTGACCATACGAGGTTATGCAGGGCCTCCCCGGATGAGTGATCAGCTCAATCTCAGGACCACCTCGAAACAACACAAACGTTTAAGACAAGATACATCATTCGCACACTTTCATAGTAAACAAGGTGAATATGATATGATGTTCGGGGGTTATTTGTCGTACAGGTAACAAAAAACCCCGGGAAAAAACTTGCCTTGATCGGGAATAGAACCCGGGCCCGCTGCATACGAAGCAACGACATTACACCTAGACTCAGTGAATATAACCTGTACTAATTTTATCATAGTCGCTATAAAAGTTAAATCATGAACTTACATAAAAGCACATGGCTACACATCATATAGGGAAGTTCAGGTAATGTGGACCCATCGGTTTGAGTGGAACCTGTTAATATCTTCTTTAATTGGTGCTGCCCTGGAACAGAAAATATTTTAACTTCTTCCCCTCATCAACTTTGACGGGTTCAAGGCCAGTTTCTTTTATTCTTTGTGCGAAGAAGGCTTTATTTGTGATATTTATGAAAGTTTTTCAAGCTAAAAATTAATTCTTAATTTCTGCAATTGAATATTACAAATGTTGAAAAAACTCCTAAATATATTATATTATGTGCATGCTGTTTTAATATACATTCGGGTTTGGTTTGATATTATCTGACATGGCTGTTGTATAAAATAATTAAGCATAACAAAGGAATTCGGTTAATGTGGACCCTCCATGAAGCGGTTCACGAATACGTACATTTTATCAATGAGGATGCTATTTATAAAATCATACACTTGATTGATTTTATTTAATATCCTTGTAATTTTACTAAACCCGAAGACCGTCGCTTTCTGCAGATGAATGATGTGTGAATGTTATAATCAACAATAATTTTTCAAAACGTTAAATACATATCAACGCTTTTTAATTACGATCAGCCATAAATATTTTCAGATTAATCTGTGCCTGTGTGTATAAATTAATACAGTAAATAAACTTAAAATTGACTAAAAGCTAAAACGGACTCTGGGGTCCACTTTACCCGAATATGAGGTTAAAGTGGACCTTTCTTGTAATGTAAAAAAATTTATAAATTATTAAGATTTTTCATACTTAAATGAAATGACAATGCTATTTCATAGTTACAACACGAACGATAATTTCTGTAGTTAACCCTTAAATTGGCGTAATAATAATTCCTCCTGTCAGTTATATATGTTTCGGACAGCAAAGAAAACAAAATAATGTAAAACTCTAAGTTATTATTGTACATTATTACGTAATTTGACACAAACTTAGATAATTCATAATCATTTATTTTTATTGTTTTATAAAAATAATAAATTAATGAAATTAATGTATCTTATAAGATACATTGTGAAGTTAAGGGTAAAATATAATTCAATTTCCTTATTTAAAAGAAGAATAGTAACAAATTCAAAACAGGGGTCCACATTACCCGAAGTTCCTCTACTATAATATGTCATTTGGTCTTACTTTACTGCTCAAGTTCATGTACTTTTCTTCTCCACACCTATTTGGAGAGGGTTGTTACTTTCATTAGCTGTTACCTATGGCAATTGACACACGTGTTTTCTTTCGCTGTTGCCAGTGCGAAACGCATTCCATTTTACAAGTCATTACAGTAACCGTATTGACACAGAGCTGGTTTGACAGTTGGATGAAAGCCGGCATCGTTGTAAATATGAGTGTTTCTTTCTCTGTCTTTCGGCGCAGGATATTTAATGGTAAAATAAAATCAAATGCCCTATAGATGTAATAAACAATTCTAAATGCTTTTAGATATTGAAACGTCCATAAATAAGTATAAAGAAAAAAAAACAATTAATAAATAATAGTTTTAAAAAACTAAAACAACACGCTTTATTAGAAAACCGAACTAAAAAATTGAAAATAATTTTAATTTCTAACACGCTTGGGTTAAAATTAAAATTGTCAACAAAAAAATCATCTCCGACACATATAGAATAAAACTAGAGTTATCAACAAAAAGAAAATTTTACCATCAAAAGCGTGGGGTGCTCTTTATCAATTAATATATTTGATAATAAACAGATATTGGTAAAAGTAAAGTCTCTAAGAACAAAATGTAAAAATCATAAAAAACGCTTTTGATGGTAAAATTATTTTCTTTTTGTTGATAACTCTAGTTTTATTCTACATGTGTTGGGGATGATTTTTTTTTGTTGACAACATTAATTTTATCCCAAGCGTGTTGGAAATTAAAATTATTTTTATACGCTTTATAGCTTGACCCGTATCCGTCTATCTATCTATCTATTTAACGGAATCTTTCAACGCGATTTTCACCCACTTAAAATCATTGGATCTACTTGAAACTTTGTATACTTGTAAAGGACCCGTGACAGTACAATAATTTCATATTTATTTTCTAAAATCCTGGCCAGAATCATCAGAAAATAAAAAAGTGTCTTTGTATCTATGTAACGGAATTTTTTAACATGATTTTCACCCACTTAGAAACATTGGATCGACTTGAAACGTTCTATACTCGTAAAGGACCCGTGACAATACAATATTTTCATATTTGTTTCTAAAATCCTGGTCAGAATCGTCAGATAATAAAAAAAGTGTCTTTGTATCTATGTAACGGAATCTTTGAACACGATTTTCACCCACTTAGAAACATTGGATCGACTTGAAACTTTGTATACTTGTAAAGGACCCATGACAATATAATAATTTCATATTTTCTTTCTAAAATCCTGGCCAGAATCATGAGAAAATAAAAAAAATGAAAACTGGTATAATAGATTGCGGACTTGTCGACTTTTTAGTCAATCGTCGTATGAGCTCTGTTGGTAGAGCGGTGAACTCTAGTGGTATATAATCTCAGTAATCCATAGGTCGCTGGTTTAAATCCGGCTGGGATGATTTTTTTTAGAGGAGTATTACTTTTAGCTCATACTACAATAGTATCGAATTTAAAGATATTTACATTTTTATCTTATTCTGTAAAATAATAAAACTAAAAAATAAAAAATAAATAATAGTTTTAAAAAACTAAAACAACACGCTTTATTAGAAAACCGAACTAAAAAAATTAAAAATAATTTTAATTTCCAACACGCTTGGGATAAATAATTTTATCATCAAAAGCGTGGGGTGTTTTTTATGATTTTTACATTTTCTTCTTAAAGAATTTACTTTTACCAATATCTGTTTATTATCAAATATATTAATTTATAAAGAGCACCCCACGCTTTTGATGGTAAAATTATTTATCCCAAGCGTGTTTGAAATTAAAATTATTTTTAGTTTTTTTAGTTCGGTTTTCTAATAAAGCGTGTTGTTTTAGTTTTTTAAAACTATTATTTATTCATTTTTTAGTTCGGTTTCCTAATAAAGCGTGTTGTTTTAGTTTTTTAAAACTAGTATTTATTTTTAATTTTAATATTTTACAAAATAAGATAAAAATGTAAATATCTTCAAATTCGATACTATTGTAGGTATGAGCTAAAAGTAATACTCTTCTAAAAAAAATCCTCACAGCCGGATTTGAAACAGCGACCTATGGATTATTGAAATTATATACCACTAGAGTTCACCGCTCTACCAACTGAGCTCATACAACGATTGACTAAAAAGTCAACAAGTCCGCAACCTATTATACCAGTTTTCATTTTTTTTAATTTTCTTATGATTCTGGCCAGAATTTTAGAGATAAAATATGAAATATTGTATTGTCACGGGTCCTTAACAAGTATGCAAAGTTTTCAAGTCGATCCAATATTTCTAAGTGGGGAAAATCGTATTCTAAGATTCCGTTTACATTGATCACAAAGACACTTTTTTTGATTTTTCTGACAATTCTTGCCAGGAGTTTAGAAGCAAATATGAAAATATTGTATTGTCATGGGTCCTTTACAAGAATACAAAGTTTCATGTCGATCCAATGTTTTAAAGTGGGTGAAAAATCGTGTTCGAAGATTCCGTTACAATATATTGAAATACACTTTTGTTTTTGATTTTATCATGATTCTGGCCAGGATTTTAAAAAAACAAATATGAAATTGTTGGTATTGTCACGGGTCCTTCACAAGTATGCAAAGTTTCAAGTCGATCCCAATGATTTTAAGTGGGTGAAAGTCGCGTTGAAAGATCCAGTTACAAAGTTAGTAGATAGATAGAGATAGATAGATAGATAGATGGGTAGATAGATAGATGGTAAATATATCGATAGGTAGATAGATAGATCGATAGATCGATAGATAGATAGATCGATATAGATAGATAGATAGATCATAGATCAGATAGATAGATAGATAGATAGATCGCTCGCTCGCTCGCATCGCTAGCTCGCTCGCTCGCTCGCGTCGCTCGCTCGCTCCACGCTCGCTCGCTCGCTCGCTCGCTCGCTCGCTCGCTCGCTCGCTCGCTCGCTCGCTCGCTCCCTCCCTCGCTCGCTCGCTCGCTCGCTCCTCGCTCGCTCGCTCGCTCGCTCGCTCGCTCGCTCCGCTCGCTCGCTCGCTCGCTCGCTCGCTCGCTCGCTCGCCTCGCTCGCTCGCTCGCTCGCTCGCTCGCTCGCTCGCTCGCTCGCTCGCTCGCTCGCTCGCTCGCTCGCTCGCTCGCTCGCTCGCCTCGCTCGCTCGCTCGCTCGCTCGCTCGCTCGCCTCCCTCAGCTCCCTCGCTCGCTCGCTCGCTCGCTAGCTCGCTCGCTAGTCCAGGTCCAGCTCCTCTCCATCCGCACTTGTTGACATGAGTCAGCCGTCTCAATCTCGCACAATGGAACTTGATTGATGTTAGTATAATCGAGGTGTCAAATATGTTTCAAGTTTTCAAAGAAGGCAAAAACGATTATTACTGGTTTATGTCACCTTTCTCTTCCTGTAAAAGTTAATTTATAAAAAGAAAAAAATGTGACATAAACCAATGTAATAACCGTCATTGCATTCTTCGCAAAGTATGAACATGTATTAAACTACCGCTATTCTTCATTAGATCAGTTTTCCTGAGGAGGAAATTATTATTGTTACACTGGTTTAGGTAACTTTTTTCTTTCTCTAAATATATAATTAATTTTTATAATGCGACCGAGCAATTTGGTTCGAGCAATAGCTATTGAGACTCGTATTCGGGAGGTTTTGGGTTCAAATCCCGGTGTTGACCAACTTGATTGAGGCTTTTTCCTGGTTTTCCACAATCGTCAAGCAAATCCTGGTGGAATTTCATTATCAAGGCCATTTGTATTTCATTGTATGACTGATTGATCTCCGTTCTTCGCGCTCGTGACTGGAGTGTTTCCCTAGTGGGAAGTTTGTTACTAATTTAGTTACGCCTATTTCCTGATAGACGTCTGCGAGTGGCATGTGGTTAGAACATTGCCTCGAGTAGACATCTGTTATGAAACTAAGGTATAACTTGGATGGTGCTCAGAGGCTTGATATATTTAGCTTTTGTGAAATTAAATTAAATTATGCGAGCCTGAAAATCTTGAAACTCGGGACTCGCGCCTTAAAGTTCCTCCCGCAGAACTTTTCCTTCGATTTTTCCATCCCAAAAATCCATCGACCTCGGCCGGGTTTGAACCTGCGACCCTCGAGATTGGAGGCAAGGAACATGACCACTATACCACCGCGGAATTGCATTGTATATATGAATAATATATATAAATAATTAGGATATTTTTTATAGACGCTATATGATCTTAGATGTTAAAGACACTTCATCATCATCATGAACAAATTCGTTTTAGGCCATGTGGCCTGTTCGGTAAACCTAGCGAAGATGGTCTTGATCTTTCCACCGATGTTTTGGTCTTCCTTGGTCCCTATGTCCAGTTGGGGTATATTGGAATGCCAATTTTGGAAGTCTATTTCTTGCCATTCTCCTCAGATGATTTTTCCATTCTTGTTGGTATCTTTGTATATCTTCATTTAAACTTGTTACTCCAAGTTTTCCGGGGCATGCCGTAGCGTAGTGGTTAAGGCACTGCGCTATAAGCCGGAAGGTCGAGGGTTCAAGTCCCGGTGGGGTCAGGATTTTTAAACTGACCCAAACCTTCTGGCGGCACTATGGCCCTGGGGTCGACTCAGCCTCTAACGGAAATGAGTACCAGACGCTTGTTCTGGGGTAAAGGCGGCCGTCACGCAGGGCTGACAACCCGGCTGACATCAAGTGCCGATTGTCTAGAAATAGTAGGAGCCTTAACCTCCCACTACCCCAAGGCCTCCTGAGGCCTGTAGTGGGAATACTTTACTTTACTTTACTTACTCCAAGTTTTCCTCTGATAATAGTGTTCCTTTGGTGATCCAGTCTATTAACTCCTAACAATGATCGTAAGAAGCGCATTTGGCTTACTTGAAGTTTATGAGAGTTTCTTTTATTTAAAATCCAAATTTCACTTCCGTATTTTAGAGCAGCTTTTGATGTGATGTTATGTAATCTTAGTTTTGTCTCTGTCCTCATCTGTTTACCAAAATGTCTTCGTATTACCCCATTCATTTTATTATATTTTTGTAATTTTGAATCAATGTCACTCTTATACTCTGCAAATACACTTCCTAACTAAGAGAAATCTGACACTTGTTCTATAATTTTTCCATTAATCTCAATTTAAAGACACTTATAAATAATAATGCTGTTAGCTAGACATTAAACGCTTGCATATGAGACGCTTTTTAATAGCGTAAGTCGTTAGTAGGGTTAGGATTGTTAGATGCGCACCTTTTTTCACAGCCGGTAAATTAAAGCTCTTTGGAAATATACCACAGTATGAAATTGTATATCTAGTTTATTCAAGCACCTTTTCCTTTTTTTTTAATTTTTTGCAGCGTTATCCCTTTTCTTCCCAAGATCCCCCTATTTATTTGCTTTTCAATAAATTTCTGAGCACATTTTATCATATATAAGAGATATAACTTACGAGTTACATTCCATTTCTATATGGTTTTGAATCAATAAAAAGAATTCTTAAGTCATTTTAAATTAGCGTCTTTTCAGTTTCCAGTGAACATGCGAATAGTAAATGCGGTACTAAAAGCACACCTGCAACAATGAAAAATAATTATGTATGCGGCAGATCCTCTTTCTCTCATTTTACCTAAATAAATATCCTGCAACGACGTCAATTGTACAATCTTGATTGCATTTTTTCGGGCATATTTAGAGGAACTTCGGGTAATGTGGATCCCTATTTTGAATTTGTTTTTCTTCTTTTAATTAAGGGAGTTCAATTTTGTTTAATTACAGTAATTATCATTAATATTATAACTATGAAATAACATTGTTATTTTATTCAAATATGGAAACGTCTTCATACTTTATGTACTTTTTTACATTACAAGAAAAGTCCAATTTAACCTCCATATTCGAGTAAAGTGGACTCCAGAGTCCACCTTAGCTTTTAGTATATATTTAAGTTTATTTACTCTACTAATTCATACAGACACAGATTAATCTGAAAATATTTATCATTGATCGTAATTAAAAAGCGTTGATATTTATTTAATGTTTTGAAAAATTAGTTATGATTATAACATTCACACGTCATTCAACTGCAGACAGCGATGGTCTTTGGGTTTAGGAAAATTATTATTATTATTATTATTATTATTATTATTATTATTATTATTATTATTATTATTATTATTAGGTGCCAACTTTAATATGGAAATATCAATTAACAAAACTAAAATTATGGCATTTCATGGGAAGGACCCCATACAAAGTAAAATCTCTCTCCAGAATAACATTTTAGAGAGATCTAATCAATTTAAATATCTTGGATATTATATCTCTATCTGGAATGAAAAGTATATACCTGAAAAAATTACTAGTTATAATAAAAGTTTAGGAATTATTAATCAAGTTATGAAACCATCCCTTGTACAAAAAAAAACACCAGATTACGTTTATATAACACTTTGGCTAGACCAGTGTTGACCTATGGTAGTGAAGCATGGACACTAAAAAGACAATATGAAAGCAGAATAACGGCTTGTGAAATGAGATTCATGCGCAGAACAGCGGCTTACACCAGATGGGACCGGAAAAGGAACACCGATATCTTAAAAGAATTGAAGACTACGCCAATTTTGGAATATATTAAGCAATACCAACTAAATTGGAAACACCATCTTGAAAGAATGAGTTCAAATCGGATCCCCAAAGCTGTTTATAATTATATACCAAGAGGACGAAGATCACTGGGCCGTCCTATGAAACGCTGGAGGGGAAATTTTCTATAGGATCG
Organism: Diploptera punctata; assembly: GCA_030220185.1. NCBI lineage: Eukaryota > Metazoa > Arthropoda > Insecta > Blattodea > Blaberidae > Diploptera > Diploptera punctata. The sequence goes on along the minus strand of JASPKZ010009354.1, from coordinate 505,271 downwards.
TAACAGGCCTTGGCCTAATACTTGGAAGGAAGATAATAATAATAATAATAATATTATTATTATTATTATTATTATTATTATTATTATTATTAATTCCATATGTGACTGACTGACATTTACAATACACTTTTGCAGCAAAATGGTTGCATAAATATTACAATTGATTGAAATTAGGGGTGTTATCTACGTGATTTGATAGATGAATAGTGTGTGGTTAAGACTGTACTTAAATATACAACTTTTGAAGAAAAACAGTGCTACTTATTATCTATCAAAGTATGTGTGACTGACTGACATAAATGTCAACTCATCAAGCAGCTTAACATGTTCATCTGCATCATGCTCTGAAGTGTGATTCCTAATTCAATTTTCCAAAATACCGTTTGGAGGACACATTTCAAGTTACATTCTCAATAAAAAACGAAACAAAAATCGCAATTAAGACCAGAGTTATAACCTGATATATGATGTGTGACTGACTGACTACATTCTGTGACTGACTGACATATCTGAATTTTATTTTGACTTTAATATTCTGGAGCTGCAAATATTATACAAATATTGAAAATAATATGAAATTATAATAGATAAGTCCACCGCTGTGGTCTCGAGGTAGCGTGCGCCTTGTCACGCAGCGGGCCCGGGTTCGATCCCCGGTCGGGACAGTTTTTCTGGGTGAGGTTTTTATCGGGTTTTTTCCTCACCTGTAAGATAAATGCCAAGAAAACTTTAAGGCCGAAATGGTCCCCGAAACCATATGGCCATCATCATCTTTATCATCATCATCATCCTTCACCGGTGTGGAAAGCAACGGGAAGCTACCACATCTACAGTCCCCTAGTAAAGCTGCAAGCATAGCGTGAAAATGCTATGATTGCAGTGAAAGACCTGCCCTCGGACAGAATTACTATGGATGGATAATATATAAAAAGCGATAATATGGAGATGAATAAAGAACTTCGCTCCTTTTATCATGTATAGGAAATGTACAATTTGATAGCTGTAAAAATATTAAATAAATAGTGTAATTTATTTAACTTGGTTACCAAGTATCATTTTAAATTTCACAAAATAAAGAAAATATTAACTTTTTAACAACGTAGGGTCTTCTCTATAGCTAAATGTGCGTAATATGGGTATAATTTTATAACAACCATATTAACTGATTAAAATTGATCTGATACTGTTAATGGATTGAACCATTAAAATAAATAAAAATGCCGATATGGAATTTGCATTGTTCGTACCAGATCACTAAAATTAACTTTCACGCGTCTCAACTATAAAGACAAAAAAAAATTAACGAAAAAGTACAGTATACAAATTATTGAAATTTGTATTTAAATATGGAAAATTCTGTTATAATTCTTTCAAAGCAACTGATTACAAATTATTTTGCTGCCATGAGTTCTATTTTTAAACTAAACAATCGAAAGAAATCTCTTACAACGCGCGAAATCTTACTTTATGTTTGTCTGTTTGCAGCAGGTGCACATAGTGCAGTGTTGTCATACGTATTTTCACTGTTGGTTTCCAATAACAACGTTACACCCAATAATAATTTTATTTTACACTACAGGTTATACATACTTAATCACATATACTCCGCGCCAATTGTATTTTTTATACAAGAAACTTCATATGATTAAAACTGTTTTTGCAATTAACAAGCATGACTCTGTTTCAATGTGGCAACATCGCACTGTAAATCCCCGATAATAGGCCCACATGTCATGTCAAAGGTCAAATTAATGCGTGAACCTTTCAGGTTCAAGGCCTTCCACACACACATTTTCTAAACACATATGAACCGCGCACCTGCTTCATATTCCACTGACTTAATAACATACATATTGAAGAATCGCATAATGAAAAATTATTTAAGTGTCATGAATACAAATATAAAAATGTAATTAATATAATTAACGTAATTACTTTACAAGACAATCTCGTTAATACTTTTTTGTTAGTTATGTGCCGATAACGTAGAATCCCAGAGGAAATTTGGATCCATCAATTATAATTGATTATAATTATCGTATTGTGTACAATAATTTTTGTATGTTTTATGTGACTGACTGTAGCTTACCCTTAATAATTAATAATAATTAATTTAATTATCTAGAATATTATAACACAATTGTTAGTATTACATTTATAATCAGGAAGGACCGAAATATGGTATAACAAAAGAGTCGGTGAAACAAAACAAATTTATACAGTGAAATCGTAAAACAAAATTTCGTTTAATTTCGCATGTGTTTTCAGGTTTCGGAATATATCATGTTCTACTATTAATTTAGATAAGGGAGGAAAGGAGATTACAAGTATTTGAGAACAAAATACTTAGGATCATTTTTGGACCAAAGAGAGATTTACAGACAGGTGAATGGAGAATACTACATAACAGTGAACTACATGGTCTTTATAGGAAGCCAGATATAATAAGAACAGTTAAGTCTCGTAGACTGCGATGGGCAGGACATGTTGCACGTATGGGGAATGAAAGACTTTCATGAAGGCTTCTTGTAGGAAAGCCAGAGGGAAAACGCCCAGTTGGTAGACCAAGAATGAGGTGGGAGAATAACATTAACTATGATTTGAGGGAAGTAGATTATACAGGGAATGATTGGAAAGCATTAGCTCAGGATAGGGATGTATGGAGAACTTATGTCCGCGCGGCCATGAACCTACGGGTTCGATAATGCCAGTGAGTAAGTATAATCCGTATTTCAAACATTAACTTCTATAATCGGAACATTTCATCTGCAAAAAATATCTCATCGAAAAAAACACCCCAGCGCCAATTTCAAATTTTCACATCGGTATGACATTTTCATGTAATTACTCTACATTTAAATCCTTCCGCTGGCTGCCTTTTAGCTCAATTTGTCACAGAAGAAGGGCCAGTAATTATTTAATGAAACAGCTGAGCCGAACAGTCTACTAGATTTCCTAAACCATGTTTATGTTAATACACAGCGGAGTCCAGCAAGCAACTGACTGCGTTATGCGTATTAGCAATATAAGTGAGGGGACAAAAAGTCAGTCAGTCACGGGACTCCAGCGGGAAAAATAATGACACTTACAAGAAAATGTCATCTATACTTTTTTGTTAGTTGTGTACCGATAACGTAGAATCCAAGAGGAAATTTTAATCCATCAATTATTATGTTGTGTACAGTAATTTTTATCCGTTTTCTGTGACTGACTGACCATAACTTACAGTTGACAACTATAGGACACATTTAAGGTATATGGAATATTAGAATCCAATTAATATTGTTTAATTTACGACCAAGGAGGACCAAAGTATGGTTTAACAAAAGATTTTGTGAAATAAAACGAATTCTTACGACCAAATCATTAAACAAGAAATTGGTAAAATTATGCGTATTTTTTCAGGTTTGGAATATGACAAGTTCTACCGCTATTATTAGATTAAAATAATGCACATTTGAAACATTTTCTTATAGAATTATAAAATTTGATATTTACAGATATATATTACATCAACAGATTTATTCCTGCGTCAGTTTCAAAATTTTGACTTCGGTATGACATTTTCGTGGAATCGCTCTATAAGGATATTAAATAAAATGAATTAAGTGTATGGTTTTTACAGATAGCAACCTCATTAATAAAATATATGTATTCGTGTAAAGTTGACCTAGATCCAATTTAACCGCCTCATGGAGGGTCCACATTAACCGAATTCCTTTGTTATATTTAATTATTTTATACAGCAGCCAAGTCACATATATCAAACTAAACCCATCAGTACATTCAAACAGCATATACATAATATTATATATTTAGGAGTTCTTCAACATTTCTAATATTCAATAATAGAAATTAAGAATTAATTCTTAGCTTGAAAAACTTTCAAAATGGTCATTTTCATAAATATCACAAATAAATCATTCTTCGCACAAAGAATAAAAGAAACTGGCCTTAAACACGTCAAAGTTCACGAGGAAAATAAGTTAAATATTTTCTCTTGGAGGGCTGCACCAATAGAAGATATTAACAGGATCCAATCAAACCAAAGGGTGCACACTACCCGAACTTCGTCTATATATTGGATAAGTGTAAATTTCTTTCCGAAGATACTTGTAAAGTGCCATACGTCTCTAAGGTACAGATACTATTATTTTAACATCCTCTCTTTAGAAACTAGCATTTTTGCACTTTCGTCATTCCATATAAAATAACCTCAAGCATAAAAAATCCCTCTGCAACAATGGAAATGTATTTCATGCTATCGTTTTAATTTCACTGGAATCAGTAGTCTACTGTTCGTGAATGTAAGATTGCTACTAGAGTGTATTACTAGATTTACCATGCCGAAGGTGTCCTCCACTGCTCAATTTCCTGTTCTAGTTCAGGAATTCAAACAAGATTCCATAGAAACTGATGGAACTGTTATACGATGCACTATTTGCGATTAAATAATGTTGTTAGATAAAAAAACAGAGAGACCGCATCAAACAACTTATTTCCAATTCTAAACATCAAAAGAACAAGACTCTTCAAATAAATAAATCGCGACAACCTCTATTACGAAATCCATTTGAAAAGTATTCTTCAAACATTCAAAATTGAACAAATTCAACATTGATTTGTGTGCAGCTCTTACACACGCGATAATTCAACTCAATAAGTTATATATTAGTTAAACGGAGTATAAAATTAAATGTTTATATAAAGGTGGATTTAATAGTAATATTATAAAGACTATTAATTTGATTTAGGCTCTATGATGTGTACACAACCCTTCAAAGGATTTCTTGAAGAATAGACAAAGATATCAGTCCCGATGAGAGTACTTTAAGAAAAAAAACTACATGGAGCCTGTTTACCAAGAAGCCATACTAAGAATCAAGGAGAAAGTGTCTGATTGCGATGTGGGAATCATGCTGGATGAAACCACAGACTCAATGGAACGATATGTTTTCATTATTTTAGTTTTTCCCTTAGAAGGGGAGAAAGTTAAGCCCATGTTGTTCAAAATGTATGAGCTGCAGAAACCCAATACCAGCACTGTAATGCAATCAATCATGGACTTCTGTTAAAAGCTGTGGTGTAGTGGTACCGTGTTTGAAAAAGTTCTTCTGGTGGTTACGGACCAAGCTCCATACATGGCTTCAGCAATTAAGCAATTAAAACATTTGTTCCCTAAGCTAAAAGATGTAACATGCTTGCCCCATGCCTTCACATGGTTTGTAAATCCCTACGGAACAAATACGACATCACATATCAATCCATCTCTGCACTGAAGAAAATCCTACTGAAAGCTCGGAGTCGTGTTGTTGCCTACAGGAAAATCACTGGTCTGCACTTCCAAACTTCCCAGTCATTATTCGCTGGGGATCATGTATTGAGTGTGCTGCTATGCTGTGTGACAATTTTGACAAGATTTAGGAGTTTGTGCCTTCTTTGGATCCAGTCGACGCAGGTACAATTTCCAAGGCTACCAGAGAAAATACATAATTTGTGTCCATGGTTACAAGCACCGGACTGCAGTTATTAAACGATTGGAAGAACAAGGTCTCGAAAAGGAAAAACAATAGAATATTTTTACTTCTGTGAGGGAACAGTTAGATGGCTTTGCTAAAGACAAACTTGAGTCTAGTCTTCAGAAGAATCCGGATGTTGAGGTATTAGACACATCTGTAGAGTTCCTATTCCGAGTGAATACGAAATTTGCTCCATTGGTTTTTGTGAATTTCGAAAGAAGCTTTAGCATCTACAAAGGCGTTCTACCTCCTAATAGAAACAAATTTATTTTTAAAAATGTAGAGATGCTCAGTGTATTGAAGTACAACAGTTTAATGTTTTTACTTCTTCTGATGAGTGATGATTTAATGTACTTGTTTGTAACTCAATAAATTAGAATAGGAGAAAATATTTGTTAAATTAGTTGAGTAAAACAGCACCTTCGCCCCTTTTAACCTTATTTAGCACCCTTTCCCCTATTTTTTGTTTTAAATTGGCACCTAAAAATCCTAACCCCTAGTCATTAGCATCGTACTTCAAATCAGAATATAAAAGGCCCGACAAATTTTATTCAGAGGCCTCTCATTTCAATTTTGAGGGCATTTACGTGTCATAAATCTAACGAAACAGGACCCCCAATTATACTTCCGTACCGAAGGAACGCATACGCAGGATTTTGAGCCTTAAAAATCAATCGATCTTGGCCGGGTTTGAACAAGCAAACCTCGATATCAAAAGAAGCATGGTAACAGATAGTCCAGCGTGATCGACAATGTATGTGTTTATATGTAGGGCTACGTGTATATGTGTAGTCAGTACTCAGAATTTGGAGTTAGGGAATCAATGCATACAGAATATCGGCACCACGATATATTGAACTTACGAGAGTTGTTCAAGCTACAAAGAACTGCCCTAGTTGTTAACAAAGAATTATTGTAGATAGTTTAAATATTTCATTTGAATGTAAGTAAATATTTTTAGTTAGTAGTTAATCTTTAAGTTGGGGATTTAAAAGGTAGGATTTGGGTGAAATTTTAATTTTAATTTATTTCTAAATATTTTTGAATAACAGACTTTGAAAACAAAGTATTAGATCGTGTTGCATACATCAAATGGAGATTACTGAGGGAACAGCAAATGTACCCTATTAACCATGGCGGATGCAAGAAATGTGACAAAGTTATTTTTAATTCAGAGTTAATTTTTTTACTTGTTACACAACTCTGTACTAAAATACCCAAATATCAACTGTGTATGTTTTTTGCGGATTAGCCTATTTCTCAAGTTCAAGATTATGTGACGTCTGAAATATGCATTTTCGAGCATGGGTTCTTTATCTCAAAGATGTTAGTTTACAGTCCTCTACCAAGCATATAATTCTGACCCTGAGCCATTCTTTATTATCATACGATAGAATAAATAATGTATAGGGTCCGGATTTTAATTAAAATATTTTTTTTTCTGAGTAGCCAGAGACGATGCATATTGGCAATTAAGTGTATTCTGGGAGAAATCCGTTAGATATATGTGGTTTTTAGGCCATTAAAATGCAAATTTTCCACATTTTCCATAACAAAGTCATTTTTTAAATGTAGATGCATTTTTAGGTATTTTCTTTCATTTTCATGAATTTATGGGCATTTTTTTATAATATATGGTTAAATCTTCATTTTCATATAATTTTTATAAAATTGTAAGTGTGAGGTAATCGTGTGGTAGTCATCTGAATTGTCTTCCGCGGTGGACTACTTCATTGTATCCGATCCTGAAGGTCGCAGGTTCGATTGATTTTTTTAGGATGGAAAAATCCAAGGAGCAAGTCCTCCGGGAAGGATTTTAGGTCATGGGTCTCGATTCTGAAGACTTTCAGGCTCGTAAAAGAAACTTAACCCTGAATAAAGAGGCCTCTAAGCAAAATTTACCTGTCTTCACCATCCTAGTAATAACTTAGTTGCCTAATAGATGCCTCATTGGGTCGGTATGTCCACCGCATACTATTCATGGCATCTCAAGGGAAATAAGTGTAACTAAATTAATTTGGTTTATTAACTCCTAACAAAGGAGAGGCTAAGGCCCAACATTGGGCTGTTACGCCAGTCATCTGAATTAACGTAGGCCAAAGTAGACCCATCTTATCCTTTCTTGATCTTGAGGTATTTGTGTGTATGGCACGTCAGACGGGAGAATTGCCGACTTCATCATGAACGCACGTGGTTCACACACTGCAAGTGACGCAGTGTAAACATTTTGTGACAATTGTGAATGTATTGTTTAATAGTAATAATAACACTTGCTACTAAGAAAGCCTCTTTTAAAATACTGTTTTCAAACCACATATTCATTATATTTTGTCTAATACAGTTATTATTATATGTTTATTAAATCATTTTTAACATGCTTTAGGTCATTTTTATTATATTTTATGGGGTTTTATAGGTAATTTTTATAATATTTTTGGGCCCTAGTAATGTAGATTAAGTTAACAAATCGCTCATTCGCTGCAACAACGTCATAACTCGAAAATCGTGATTTTTCAGGAGAAGCATTTGATGTTTTAAATACTGTCATTCCAAATCTCCCTGTGATATTAACTAAAAATCATGATTTTTTGAGTTTATGACGTTGTTGCAGCAAATGAGCGAAATATGAAATGTTCGTTTTTCGAGAGGAAGAGATCTAGATCGCTGAAGGGTACACGTGTTCCTTGAAACACTTTGGAACTATGTTCACCTTGAAGGGTCACACAACTGCCCTTCACGTGGCTTCTTCATTATACCTGACTATATTCCTTAGACAAGAAAAAAAAAAAAAAAACACTGCTCCGCCATTGTCGCTTAAAACATTGTACTTATTCATTTGTTTACTCAATTTTCTACCTAGGGTCGGAAATATTGTATTTTGTTATGTACAAAATATGCTATCTTTTAATTAAACATATGACTAAATAATAACAATTGAATACGACCAGCGTTTCGTGGTAAACGTTCCTGACTTCAGAGTGAGAGGTCTTGGATTTGATTCCCGGCCTTGAACATTTAACTAGAACTTTGTTAAAAAGACTTGAGCATATCCCATTGTGGTCTGGGTGTATATGTGTCCATACTATTACTTCCGCTCTCTAATTAAGGGGGAAAATCTATTTAATATATAATTATTTTTTGCGTCCCGCGCCGTAGCCGAGCGGTTAAGGTAGGAAGCCTTGGCGCAGAGATACGGGACTTGCGCTGGTTCGAGTCTCCATGGGGGAAGAAATCTTCTCATGGTATTTCGGCCAGTATGGGACCGGTGCCCACCCAGCATCGTGAGGCAATTGGGTAGCTACAATAAGTAGCGGCTCCAGGTTGAGGAACTAGCTATAACGGCTGGGGGACTCGACATGCTAACCTCATGTCACCCCTACACTGGCTGTTGATCATCTACCTCTGTGATTGACACATGTGGATGTGAAGGGCCAGCAGCCGGCTGGTAAAAGGGCAACCGCTGAAAAGTGGAAAGACCCTCAATCGGAATTATTTTTTGCACGATAGTGAGTTTTGTCGTACTTACCAGCAATGGCAATCATTATTGAAAGTTCAGCGTCCTACATTTCGGGGTTGCCAACCTAAATAACTATACTTTAATATTACATTTACACCCACGTGCGGGAAGTAAAACCACTGCCCTCTGTGTATACTACGTACAATGTATATACAGAAAATATCAAAAAGGTAGTGTTAAATATACATTTTACGAAACAAATCACTGCATTTTAAATGAACTGAACTTTGTTTGAAACAATGTAAAACAATAAATACGTACTTCCGGCCATGTTATCAATAATTGTTCTCAAGGCCTCCTGTTGTTTCAACTAATAAACATTGCCCACACTATTAATCTTAGTCAATTGTGTTTAATGAACGCAAATATTTCCAAAATAGATATTATTTTACTACTATTTATTATTTTGAAAACACCACCGCGCAAAAATTAATGTAAACGCACGTTTGTGAAGTGTTTTACAGAATCTCTATCGCCTGGTTTTTAAACATTTTTCCTCGATTCTGTAAAAACCACTCAAGAGTGGCATTTGTTAGGACTATTTAACGAATAAAATTAAGCTGTTTACTCACAAATCATTATTTAACTATAGTTATTTTAAAATATTTATATATTTAATGTAAACGGCGATGTTTGAAAACAAATGAGAAACGATTGGTACTCTTCTTTTGTTGGATCACTGCAACCAGATCATAATATTATTTATTGCCAAAAGATCGCATCCTAGTGGAGAAATTTATCTTCTTCCTTCCAAGTATTAGGCCAAGGCCTGTTACGATCCTATAGAAAATTTTCCCTCCAGCGTTTCATAGGACGGCCCAGTGATCTTCGTCCTCTTGGTATATAATTATAAATAGCTTTGGGAATCCGATTTGAACTCATTCTTTCAAGATGGTGTTTCCAATTTAGTTGGTACTGTTTAATATATTCCAAAATTGGCGTAGTCTTCAATTCTTTTAAGATATCGGTGTTCCTTTTCCGATCCCATCTGGTGTAACCCGCTGTTCTGCGCATGAATCTCATTTCACAAGCCATTATTCTGCTTTCATGTTGTTTTCTTAGTGTCCATGCTTCACTACCATAGGTCAACACTGGTCTAGCCAAAGTGTTATATAAACGTAATCTGGTGTTTTTTTTATAATAAGTATATCTGATATATAAAAATGAATGTTTTGTTTGTTTGTTTGTTTGTTTGTTTGTTTGTTTGTTCGTACTTTATGCGCGGCCATACCGTTGATCCTATTGTGATGGGGCTTTTTGCAAAATGTTCAGGAGATTCCCGGGATCAACATAGGCTATAAGAGAGTTGTGATACTCAACTCCTACACCCTTAAAATCGCCCTTTGTAGTGGAAAACGTAAAAAAAAGTAGCTCTTTGGACGCTTAAATGGCTAAACCATAACAAATACACAAAATTAATGTACACAGAATTGAATATCTCAAAAAGCTCTACAAAAAAGTCCGGGGACAGCATATGTTTATCTCTTACGGATAACTCACAATAACCATTTTTGACTTTCATTGATGCCAAAAATTTCGAGACAAGTACATAGATTCCTGTGCAACCATAGCAGCACATGGCGGGTATTCTTACGGATAATTCACAATAACGATTTTTTTTCTTTAGCTCATTTATGTCAAGAAGATCGAGATAAGTAGATTCCCTTGCAACACCGGCCAATCAGCACGGGGAATCTTAAAATAATTACCATATACATTTATAATTATTTTTCATTTTACTTATTCAACTAATCATAAGAGGTACATTAATTTTCGTCTTTTCAGCTCATTTATGCCAAGAAGATCAGGATGAGTAGATTCACGGACAACGCCGGGTAAACAGCACGGGGTATATAAAATAATTACGATATAAATGTTTGCTGTTACTTATTTAACTAAAATAAATCACGTTAATTTTCGTATTTCTGCTCATTTATGTCAAGAAGATCGGGATAAGTAGATTCTCGGGCAACGCCGGATATCAGCAAGGGGTATCTAAAAAATATAAATTTATAATTATTTATCCTTTCACTTATTCAACTAAACATAAAAATCCATTAATTTTCATTTATTTAGGCACAGCAGCGCACGCCGGGCATTAGCTAGTCAAGGAATAAAATAATGACGGAAATAAAATAGAGGAGAAACCGAAAAAAGAAAAAGGACATTTTATAAATGCAGGTTTGATTGGAATCACATTTTTTTTTCAATTTATAAAATAAATGAAGTGAAGCTTCCTGGATGAATATGTATGTGCGTATTATTATTTAAAATTTGGCCGCCGCCGTGGGATGGCGCTGGAGCATTTATTTTATACTCCGGCGATCCGATTAGATTCCCAGCGAGATAAGGCACTTCATGCCTCCATCTTGGGTCTGAGTGTGTGTTTTTTGTTGTTTTCGAACGTGTTCCTGTCATCCTACTAACCACAAATGCCGGCCGCTATATAGTACGTATGACTATCTAGTTTTTATTTCTCTCCCAATGCACTGGCTTTGTATTAACCCAGAGAATGGAGTAATCCTATAAAAGGACGGATGGTGAAATAATAAATAAGAAAGAAAAAATGTTCATAAAGCATATTTCCTACATTTCCGAAAAGCTGGATTAAATTATTTTCTTGTAATATCCTTTTTTATCTTAGGATAGAGAATCAATGGCTGATTAAATGTTTAGTGTAAGAAAAATCGAGGACGTAATCTATATCGAATGGAAAAATTAAGTCTTGAGTCCTGTGTCACAGAGATGTATTTTTATTTTATTATTTGTATTTACTTATTTATTTTGCCTGATAGAGTTAAGACCGTAAGGTCTTCTCTTCCACTTCATCAGGGTTACATTATAAATAGTCTATAATAACAATCATGAATTATCTACATGTTGATTAATAATACATAATAGACATAAGCTACACAATATAGAGTTGACAAGGAAAGAATAAAAAATATTAGGCCTATATGGCAGGATTTTAATATTATAATAAATATGAAAGTTGAAGTTAATAATTTTGTATTTTAAAATTCTTTTAATATTTAAATATAACTTAAATAAAGAAAAACATCTAAATAATTCATTGTTGGTTATTGTTCAATAAAAATGTCTCAGTAACAATTAAAGAAATTGTATTACATAACAGTTTTTGTAAAGAATGCTTTTAAAAATTGTTTAAGTCATTGTTGTCAAAATTATAAAGCTTTCTGTTATAACTGTAATAAGAACACCTGCTTAACTTCATAATTTTAAATGAAAGTAAACTAAACTCTGATTGGATGTTAAAACAATTAACTTTTCGATTTAACAAATCAATTTAAACCTTATATTTAAAGAACTATTAACCAATAGAATTTAAATTACCATCATGTGATGTAATAATGATCTTAAAATTATAAAAGAATTACACTATTCATTCTGCATACAACTTTCCACAAAGATAGAAGAGTTCTCAAGATAAAATGTAATATTTAATACAAGAATGATTGAATGAGTCATTTCGAAATTTTACAGGAGAGGGGAAAAAACTAATTCAGTTTATCCAGGATAAAGCTATGAATCTGAAATTTCTACTGAATAATTTTCATGCCCATTCACGTTCACTTAGCGATTTACATGACTTTCTCGATTATAGTTTTCCCAAAAAACTAATTACAATTTTTCGGAGATGATCCCTTTTCGAAATGAACGAAGCAACGTTTACAAAATTAAACACATTTCTTTGAAAAAAAATTATTATTGCGAAATAACTACATACATGGAATAATACTGTATACATTTTATTACATTTCATCATTTGGAAGTGACTATAAAAAAAAAGCACATCAGAAAAATTTCATCATTCAGCATCTTCGGCGTTCTCTACTACTTCAGCTGTAATTGTAGGCCATTTGAATAAATTATCATAAAAATGTCGATGGATATCAGGAATGTAATGATGAAGTTTCTTTACATCCATTTTTTTTGTGATTGATTGGTACTTTGCTGATGTAGGCAGGGTGTGTTTTCACATCTGGTATTTACAGTATTTCTGGGGGCTTTGGTTTGAGCAAGTTGAACTCTTGTTCCCCGAAAATGGTGTCTGGCCGATTACGGTTCTAGGCTTGTCACTATTACATTCAAATTCGTAAAATGTATTTATTGCAAAATAATGTTTTGTTCTTTTGGAACACCTTTATCCATACTCTGTATACGGAGTGCCTTGCATTAAACAAATAATACATAAATAACGATTGTAGCATGGTTTTAACATTGTTTACTCTGATAACACAGAAAGACTGCAAGAGGATAGATATGCAGCTGAAGTCAAGATCACATTCTTGCGTCAGTCCGTTCGAAAAGGGATCAACTCGGCGAGTTGATCCTTTTTCGAAATGACTAGGCCTACATGAAAGGTAAAGTCAGAAAGTGATAAAAGAATTGTGTATTTGATCATTTCTCATGCGGAATCGATGTAAGGACGTATGTAAACATGGAATAACGAAAAAAGTGAATTTCACAAAAAATCGTAATGATCCCTTTTTGAAATGACTGATTCAATTGATTCCAGAAAAGAAAATAATTTATTTTAATTGATAGAGAAGAATAATACCACTTACATTTACTTAATCTGCTGGGAACCTATAAAGTGAATACATTTGTAATTATTTCTACAAGAAACATTTATTATGATATTGAAGCGTTTTCCTATCCAGTGTACCAACTTCCGACCTTGAGAAGAGAATCCGGCTCTACCCAAAATTTAAACCCTACCTGAACCAGTTTTGGGAACAAATCCTTCTTCAAAATGTTACAACAACATCGGGCATGAAGAGAATTACTGCTTCAAAATGTCACCACAACTGGGGACAGAAATTTACTTCTTCATCTAATAATGATAATAATACTAGTAATAATAATAACCCATAATTTGATTAACTATATAACCGTGTTCATGTATTATTCATTTATATTTTACACTTTCTTAACAAGCCAAATAGTTAATCAATATATATTCATCCATAGTAATGCTGTCCGAGAGCAGGTCTTTCACTGCAATCATTAGATAGCATTTTTATGCTGTGCTTTGCAGCTTTACTAGGGAATTATTGGTGTGGTACCTTCCCGTTGCTTTCCACACCAGTGAAGGATGGTGATGATAATGATAAGGATGATGATGATAGCAGGATGATTTTCGGGGACCGTTGGGCCCTATGCTTCCTGACATTTGTCTTACAGGCGAGGAAAACCCCCGGAAAAAACCTCACCAGGAGCCTGTCCATACCGGGAATCGAACCCGGGCCCGCTGCGTGACAAGGCAGCACGTTACCTCGAGACTACAGCGGTGGATGTGGATATATATATAGGCCTACTGGCCTACGAGTAACAATATATAGAATAACTTAACAACTGATAACTTATTTTTATTTTAATCAATTGAGTTGGTGTTTACTTGATGAAAATCCATACTTATTAATTAAATACAAATGAAACGTAGTTTTATTTGATTTTCATATTTATTATATAATTCAGTGACAGCTGTTTCGGTACACTGTACCTTCTTCAGACATGTTAACAACTGGTAGATCTTTTATCTCTCGGATAAAGGAACACATGAGAGCATATAACAGAAATTTAGAATATTCAAAATATGCTAATCACCTATTCCAATTTAATCATTGTTTCGATCCAAATTTTGAAATTTTACATGTTTGTGATAAGGGTAAGAAATTAGATCTTTTGAAGGCTGTAGAGATAAATAGGCCTAAATTGAAGAGTAGTAACAGACTGTTAAATTCTCAACTTGATTTGAATGAATCCCCTTTGTTAAATTTAAATAAATATTGTTGTATTGTTGCTTAGATCAGTTGATATGTAATATAACACAATTCATAATTTGTTAGCATGTCTGAAGAAGGTACAGTGTACCGAAAGAGCTGTCACTGAATTATATAATAAATATGAAAATCAAATAAAATTACGTTTTATTTTTATTTTGTTTGACGCTCTAGTTGTTTTAATTCGTGCTATTTATAGAAACACTTTAATATTTAAGGTCATATCGCATCTAGAATAATTGGCTACATTCAATACGTTATTTTGTAGTGATGTGTTCTTGTGTAAAAGGTTACTGATTTTATTTTTTAAACTGTAGGGTGTCCGGGACCAACACTGCTAATAACAAACGTTATAAAACAGAAACTAACAAATTTATTGCACTCCAGTTTGTTGCAAAACAAGTTCGTTTAGTAATTAGTGAATTTCCACATTCTCTGGTTTTAAGGTTCGCGGGTTCAAATTCGGTTAGAGTCGATTCGTTTTTTTTTTTACAATTTGAGCACAGTTTCCTTCCATATTGTGGAGAGCTCCACCTTGTTGGAAGACGTCAAAACAAACAACAAATCCAATAAACATGAGAATTTACGTAATTTCATTATCGTCGCCACAAAACTTAAAATTACGTAATTCCATTGTTGTCACCACATATTGTTGAGTTTATCAAAGTTTTGCAACAAAAGACATTACGATAACTTCATAGTTTTTTATTTATAACAATTTGTTATTGGTAGTGTTGTCCCGGACACCATGTGTATAATGAAATGGTCCCGCTTATGAAATTGCAACTTAACATTTGCCTTGACAACAGAAGGAAACTGGAAAAAATTGTGTTTGAACCTGGGATCTTCTCAAACACTACTAGCTTATCCATATCTTAAATTGCTTGTCTGCAACTCTCCTGCAACCAGATACATTTCTTGGGTTTAATTCTCTTACATTCCGTATAAACTAATTAACTAACTCACTCACAGGCACTATCGAACCCGTAGGTTAATTACTGCGTGGACATAAGCTCTCCACACATTCTTATCCTGAGATGTTTTCCAATCATCCCCTGTATAATCTACCTCCCTCAAATCATGGTTAATGCCATTCTCCCACCTCATTCTTGGTCTACCAACTGGGCGTTTTCCCTCTGGTTTTTCTACAGAAAGCTTCCGTGCTCCTCTTTCATTCCCCCATTCGTGCCACATGTCCTACCCATCGCGCTCCATGAGACTTAACTGTTATTATATCTGATTTCCTATGAAGATCATGTAGCTCACTGTTAGGTAGACTTCTTCATTCAACTGCCTGTTCATCTCTCTTTGATCCAAAATTTTTCCTAAAAAAGTTTATTCCCAAATACTCGTAATATTTTCTCTTTCCTTAAAGTAAGAGTCCATGTTTCGTATCCATATAATATATCTGGGAGTATAAAAGTTTTATATCATTTCAGTTCCGTATAACTTTAAGAAACTTATTTTCAACGCCTGACATTTTCTAAACAAAGTTTGTCACAGAATGGCATAGTGTTTGACACAAACAGGAAGGTATCTGTGAAGTGGCTTATCTTAGACGTGAAAGTGATTTGGTTCCTTCTTCCAGCCACTATGTTAAGTGTATTATTTTCATTCTAGATATTTAATTTCCGCTATGATCTCTATGCACTTTGGTATCCGCAGCATTTTATTTGCAGTTGACTTTCACTTGCCACACTTAATTAATCAGCCTACCCATCTGGATACAGGAAGGAATCTACTTATAATGCAGGGACAGTAGTTAGATGCATTTTATCTATAACTTACTTGTTCAGGTTACATAAACTAACATGTTACTTGTCGACCTACTTCATTGAGTTTTGTTTCTTACTTATCTTGGCAAATTCTGAGTAGGTATTTTATGCCACGATCTATTTGATATTCATTGTACCAAGTGACATGAAAAAGATAAAACATGTTTCTCAAATGCCTACATGGTCTTAACTATTTGACGAAGTTTTTTTAACAGAAATTCATATTAATTGAGGGCAATTGATGTCTCCGATACTTATTTTAATATTTTAACATTTTACGATCTATTTGATCATTAATAATAATAATAATAATAATAATAATAATAATAATAATAATAATACAAGTGAATGATGACAAATCAAGAGCTTCAGAACATTTGAATACTATAATAATACACAGAACAACAAAGAAGAAACTTTTTTTTTGTCTCAGAAAGAAAACTATGTGATTCTGATAGTATTTTTTCTACTGATTTCTAATATGATATCGCTTTTTCTCCATCACGCAAGGTTTCCGGGAGACAGGAATTTATAATTTCAAACACTTTAATATTGTATACATTCGTAACTACACAATACAATATTCGAACATTCGGACTCACCTAGAAAGTAAGAAATGACGATTTTGTGCTATATTTCGCCTGTGGAGCATCCCTCTTGATGGTCCAACAATAATTGGCCAGCATATTAGGATTCCATTTGCCTTGATATCAATTTTCCATAGCTGAAATCTCCTGATGAAAGCTGTTCCCCGTTTTATTTTAGAATGTACAAATGGACGAAAAAAAGTTTATTAAAAAAATAATTATTTAAATCCATTAATTGAAATTAAAATAAAAAAACTGTGGGCGATGGAGAAATTCGAATACATATTTGAAAACACGATAAAAAAACTGCATTAAGTACAACTATTGCTACTCATGAGACAAAAATCATGTTGACCAGTGTAATAATAATAATAATAATAATAATAATAATAATAATAATAATAATAATAATAATAATAATAATAATAATAATAATAATTTGTTAAAAATAGCAATTGTTTTTACACAAAATACCATACGTAAATACAGACAACAATAGACTACAGCCTATAACCTCTAATATTAGGCGTATTTACACAAGACTATAGGTCTATAGCTTACTGACACATATCCAAATATTTTAGACGCGATATGATCAAATATATGAAAACGTCTCAAAATAAAATTATAAACAAGAAAACAGCTATTGGAATGAGGTGCTTCCCATACTGGCCTATCTATTTTTTTTAAGTTTAATTTTGAAATCCCTAGAAGAAAACTGCAATATACCAATCGTGTTGGCTCAGACAGTAATGTTTGAAACTCATTCAAATCCCGATGCTCACAAAACTGAGTTAGATTTTTTATAGTTTTCCTCAAAGAAGATGATTGTTTAGAATCTAATTCCAGTTTGCCAATAATCATAATTTCTTAAATTATTAAATGTAATGTTAATTGAATTCACAAAAGTTATTGCCTACAAATATAGCCAATAGTACACATACACAGTCTATTGGTAGTTTATGCAATAATAGAACCAAAGATGCTCAAGTGTCTCAAAATAAAATTGAAATAAATATACTGGGCTGTATTTCCTTTTACTTTTATCCTAAACGCCTCTGTTCTTCATAGGCGTGTAAAGCTTTTATTACGTTCTTAAGTTCTTCTCCAAAGGAGCACCCTATAATTTTTCTTCTCGTGAAAAATCTCATCGACCTTGACATATCGGACCGTACAGCGAAGGTTCTTTCCCGATAAACGTCAAACTCTTGTCCTAGTTGTGAAGACGAAAATCAAGAGAGTAGGCCTTACATTCACTTTGTGTTCTCTTTGTACAAAGATCAGAAATGTCCTAAAGTTTCAAAGTAGGGATAATTCGAAAACAATATCGTCAAAAAGTGGCACAGGGGATTAAATCCGATTGATTTAACTGCTCTATTGTAGATATATTTCTTCTAATTCCACTCTAATGAATATTTACTACGTCATCAATATAGGGAGTAAGTGTGGATACTAATATATTTGTTATAATTTTGTTCGAAGTTGAAATTAATAAGATGCGCCTGTAGTCGCAATCAGTTTTATCGTACTAAGCAACCGACGTATCTTGATCATTTTTTTCTCCCCCTGATTTTATCAATTCAGCTGGGATCCCATCTGAACCTGATGCTTTATACCGCATATCTTACATTTTTCTATCGCCATTTCAATATCTAATGCACTTGATTCTGTGACTAATATTTCTGCTCCTCTTCAAAATCCTGTTCTGCATGCACATTAAATGCTGATTAAAGTAACTTTTCCATCTATATAATAACTCCTCGAATCTGCAATAATATCTCCATTTCATTCCTAATTATGTTTGTTTTATTAAATCATTTTAATTTAATAAAACATCTTTAAGAGTGCATTTACCATAATTATTCATTATGGATTTTATGGGATATAAATATACTCGTTAGATTTCTATTTGTGATATGCCTAGTCCACGTGGATATTTAATCTCAGTATTCGTACGTGATCTAAAATATATTACATTTGTAGTTCCTCTCGAATATCTACATTCTTTTTCATATCCAGTCTGGTATATCCTGTTCTGTTATGTAATACAATCAATTAGCCTCAGGCATTTTCCTGTTGTCAGCTTGTTTGGGCCATGTTAGCATAGCTCTAATCTTGTGACAGGTTTTTGATCGAATTAAGTGTCACTTTATCTTGAATACTTGGATCATCACATCTAAAACATGCAGGAGTACAGTTTTATTTTTAGATTGTACAAATTTAACAGAATGCATTATTTTATTTTACTAGTAAAATAATAATACTAATATTGCGGATCATGTTATGTAGGAAGTGTTGCAGCCGACATTTCCTTTTTGAAAAATAACAACAAAAGAACAGGCTCTTGTTACATTTCACTATGACGAATCAATTTGTCGCTTCCGTTAATACTTTCTACGGCCCTTACATAACATTCATAACAATGATATATAATTTCATAGCAATAATGCCATCATGTCGCAATTATAAATTAGTAACCGATATTATTTGAATTATAATATATGCCTATTTTCGTTTAATACTGGAAATAAAATCAGATTGTACCGTTTGGAACTCGTATTCCGGAGATCCCACTTGCAAATTCCAGGACCACCAATATGGATGAAATCCACCAACAAAACAGAGGATTAAATTTTCTTGTCGTCAAGGTTTGATTTCCAATACCACTAGATCAGCGGTTCACAACCTTTATCGACTCGCGAACCCCTTCCACAACGATCTGAGTTTGGTGAACATACTACATACAGTAGACATGCATAAAATTGAATTCCAAGCAAAAGGCTTAATTACCTTAAGTTAACTTAACTCTTAACGGTTAAAACCTACTTACGGCTTGAATGTTATACAGCGTGTAGGCCTAGTTGTAGCGAAATGAAATGCATTCCTAACGTTGTTACATAACTGTAAATCAGGCATTCGCGGTAAATATTAATTTATTGTGGAAATAATGTGATACATATGAAGGGTACACAGGAATAATGATCAAGGTCCATTTTTAAAAGTTTTGAGAAAAACGCATTTTAAAGTTTAAGTACTTACTTACTTACTTACTCACTGGCACTATCGAACCTGTAGGTTCATGGCCGCACGGACATAAGCTCTCCATACATCCCTATCCTGAGCTAATGCTTTCCAATCATTCCCTGTATAATCTACTTCCCTCAAATCATAGTTAATGTTATTCTCCCACCTCATTCTTGGTCTACCAACTGGGCGTTTTCCCTCTGGGTTTCCTACAAGAAGCTTCCATGCAAGTTTTTCATTTCCCATACGTGCAACATGTCCTGCCCAACGCAGTCTACGAGACTTAACTGTTCTTATTATATCCGGCTTCCTATAAAGACCATGTAATTCATTGTTATGTAGTCTTCTCCATTCACCTGTCTGTTCATCTCTCTTTGGTCCAAAAATTGTCCTAAGTACTTTATTCTCAAATACTTGTAATCTCCTTTCCTCTCTTAAAGTAAGAGTCCATGTTTCGCACCCATGTAATATAACTGGTAGAATAATAGTTTTATATATTTTCAGTTTAACGTTTTTTGAAAGGAGTTGGGACATCAAGAGTCTCTGTAATGCATAATAGCACGCATTTCCAGAATTGAGCCTATGTTTAATTTCTTTGTGCATCTCATTCCTATTTGTGATCATTGTTCCTAGGTATTTGAATTCAGCCACTTCCTCAAAATTTCCCTCATTTGTCATTAGCTGTCCATTTCCATTATATAATGAATTTCTACTTGTGACGATATATTTAGTTTTATTGATATTTACTTCCAGTCCTAAGTTCTTAGTGTGTGCGTGTTGTCCTTTAGTATCTCCTCACTATCAGCCAACAATACTACATCATCAGCATAAACTAACAGTTTATTAATACCATTCAGTTGTAAGCCTTCTTCATTCTCTAAAGATTTAATGGCATGCTCTAGTACAAAATTAAATAGTAGAGGAGATAGTGCATCTCCTTGCTTCAACCCATTCTGGATTTCAAAAGTATCCGAAAACTGTTTGCCTACACGCACCCTACTCTTTGTGCCATTTAGACACATTCGTATAAGTCTAACTAACTTTTTAGGAATTCCGACCTCCAGCAGGATACTATATAACTTCTCCCTCTTAATTGAATCATAAAGTTTAAGTACTCAATACTTAATTGCACGTGTGTTTTATGGAAATTGATAAAGTGCAATGCAAAGACCAACTCTTTCTTAACAGTTATACAGTATTGTTAGTTTTTGAAGTTGAACATCAACAAGGGAAAATTAATATAGCCAAACAATGTTTAAATTTCCATACTAAGAACGATCGAGGTCCAAATGAGAAGCAACCTAAATACGGTATAAGATATGTCTGAATTAAATTAAATCACATCCAATTGGGGAAGATAACTGTTTCTCACTGTCAGATTCTATAATTTTCCTTTTTTCTTCATGGTATCCTCTCGTTGACAATTAAATAAAATAATCTTGTAAGCCTACTGCAGCACTGCAAAACTGTTTTATTCTTTGATAGTCATTTAATATGCACTATATCTATCTTCGGGTTTTTACAGTTGCTGCCGTCTTCCCGTGCCAAACCTCCAAAGACTACGGTCTTGGGCATCTTCGATGCTTAGCCCTCTAGCTTGCATTACTGTCATCATGTTTTCCTTCCATGTTAACTTTGGTCTCCCTCTTTTCTTCTTTCTGTTCGGATGCCATTCATATAGTTGCTTCGGCCATCGCTCATCTTCCATTCTTAAAACATGTCCTAACCACTTTAATTCTTTCTCCTCAATTCTTTCAATTATGCTTTCTTCAGCTTCCATTATATTTCTAATTTCCTTATTTGAGACATGTTCTAATTTAGACTTTCTGGCACTTCTGCGTAAATAATCAATTTCTAAAGCTATTACTCTATTCTTGTAGTACTTATTGATTCACTTCCATACATTGCAACAGATTCCACCAATGTTTTACCAATATATTTGTTTGTGTCTTTCCAAATATGCTTATCCCACCATATGGAATTTAACGATGATATTATTTTGCTACTCAATTCAATTCTATGTTTTATGTTCTCTTTGCCTATACCTTCAATGTTATCCACAATTATTCCCAAATATTTAGTTTGTTTCACTTGCTTTATTTGAATTCCTTCTTCCAATATTAAATTTTCTCTTTCATTGCTATTTATTGCCAGATATTCTGTTTTTTGTAAATTTACTGTGAGACCCCATGATTCATATGTGTTTTTCAACCTTTTTATCATGAATTCCATATCAAATTTGTCTTGCGCTAAAACCAGTTGATCATCGGCAAATTGTAATGTCAGCAAAAATCTGTTGCATCAGAAGTATGGAGATTTATAAAAACACTGAAAACCAACCAAGGATCCAGCAAGATAAATTTGTTAGTAAAATCTGACGCAGAAAAACATTACAAAGCTTTACTATCAGAAAGTAGAAATGAGTTCATGGAAACAATAGAAAATCCAAATATAGAAATGAACGCCCTGGAATTTGATGCAATAGATATAGAATTAAAAATTCAAACCCTAAAGAATAAAAAAGGCACCAGGGCCGGGAAACATACCCAATGAGTTAATTAAATATGGCCCAAAAAATTTAATAGGTAGATTGAGGGACTTGTTTAATAAGTGCATTGCAATACAGAAGATTCCTGATGAATGGAAAATAAGCTACATTGTACCAATATACAAGAAGGGCGATAGAAGAGACGCAAAAAACTACAGAGGACTAAGTGTAAATGACACATTATATAGAATATTTACGAAGTTATTAAAAACAAAGTTACAAAAGATATCAAAGACAAATTAGGAGAAGATCAAAATGGATTCAGACCAGGAAGGTCATGTATTGACAATATATTTGCAATACAACAGTTAATTGAAAAACGGACTGCAGTCGGAGAAGAAACCCATTTGACAATTATAGATTTAGAGAAAGCTTATGACTCAATTCCGAGGAACAAATTATGGGAAGTATTGGAGAAATACAATATTGATAGAAACCTAATAGAGATTATTAAACAAATCTATAAAGATAACTCTGCTTATGTTAAAATTGGAAATATAATGTCTAATCCTATAAAAACCACAAAGGGATTGAAACAAGGGTGCAGTCTATCACCAATTTTATTTAATATTTATGAGGAATTTATATTAATGAAATGGAAACAAAGCTGCAAAGTATGGGAATCCCAATATGCAACAGATTTAATATGCACCTTTGATATATAATAACAATTGATGTAACTGTTGAGGCATTTCAGCCCTGTTGCATTGTTTTCCACCAGACTGAAATATAATAAAATATTGTCGTAAAATTATTTAAGGGCTAATTTGGAGTTTGGTAATTAGGTTATATTAAAACTTAATTAAAATATGAAATACCTGCATGGAAACTTCTTGTAGGAAAACCAGATGGAAAACGCCTAGTTAGTAGACCAAGAATGAGGTGGGATAATAACCTAACGGTTCGACAGTGAGAGTGAGTTAGTTATTATGAAAATTTTAATTTTATAAATAAAATAACTAACCGACTAACTCATTGGCACTATCAAACCCGTAGGTTCAAGGCCGCACCGACATAAAATCTTCATACATCCCTATCCTGAGATAAAGTTTTCCAATCATTCCCTACTTCCCTCAAATCATGGTTAATGTTATTCTCCCACCTCATTCTTGGTCTACCAATTGGACATTTTTCCTCATAAGATACCATAATTTCTAGATTGATATTGTTCAGTGTATGACTGTCTCAGAAAGACCAATTTAGAATCTTCTCTGATATGGTACCTTGCAATGAGTCTATGAGAAAAATTGCTTTTTGTTCTACAGCATCCATTCGAAAATTCTCCATATGCATGGAACATCCATTACGATGAATGATTCAGGTTTATTTTTCCTAGCATTAGAAACCTCATATCTTCAGGCACCTGCTATCTCAAATCCATCTGGTTTGTAAGGCCCTTAATATGTGCGCTGTTTCAGTGTGTTCGGATTTTTAATCATAGCTGTATCTTGTTCATTCTCTCTGTCTGAATTGATTTAAGACATTTCGGGTCTAAATTTATCACAGATGGAATGATTATGTCTTAGGATATCTAGAACTAATATTGTATCTTCACAAAAATCAATTGATACTGTTCATAAGAAACAGAATTTTCAGGAGATTTCATTGAATGCAAGTGGTGTAATTTTCGAATGTCAAGGTCGTCTGGTAAGGAAACTAAAATGAAAATTTATAAGAGTATAATACAGAATATTTTGTCATATGGAAGTGAAACTTGGTTTTTGACGGAATTACAAAAAAATAAAATTAGAACAGTTGAATTTGATTATTTTAGAAGAAGCCTCCAAAAAACAAGACAGGATAAAATAAGAAATGAATTCCTTTGGAGAGAAATAAATGTCACCACATCTGTTGTTAAGAGGATTGAAAATCAAACGCTTAAATGGTATGGCCATATACAAAGAATGGAAAATGAAAGATGGCCAAAAAATATATACCAATGGTCACCCCTTGGAAGAAATAAACGTGGCAGACCTAGATAGAAATGGAAAACCTACGACAGAACAATAATGGATGATAGGAATTTGGAAGAGGGAGATTGGAATGATAGAAATAAATGGAAAGTGAAAACACAAACTATAAGTGGGGGAAAGCCGAAGAAGAAGAAGAAGGTCGTCAGGTAGGTGCAACCTTTTACATTCATGAATACTATAATGGGGTTTACAGCCTCTAATGACTATATGCTCATGGATTTTGGATACTGTTTTTCCTTTACGGTTTTTAGATCTGTTGGTATATTTTCCTCTAGTTTCCACATGTTCTTTCCCTGTGGTTAGCAATGACTTTTTAGGATAATTAGAGGTTTATTGGCAATTGCTTGAAATTATATGAATGCTGGTTGTTATATCTTAAAATCTTGTATTAGATTATCTCTATTACTATGCAATTTATAGATGTAAGAAAAGACGTGACATACAGTGTATCAGGACTTTTCTTAGACATTCTTCATCTCACACGATTTACACTAATAATATCTGTTGGCGAGCATTTTGTGTATGGGTAGGAAGGCATTTCATTAAACTGTTATATTAATCTATTCCTACTAGTGAAATTCATATAAAATTCCGTTGAGGTGAAGTCATATGATGAAAGTTAAAAAATTAAATTGTACTTGTTGGTAGGTGCCGTCATCCTCGAAATTATAAAGGAAACAACACCTCACTTCTTAATGAGTACGCACCCCAGTCAAACCCATTATACGAGATCGTCAAAAACAAGTCAGTTGCTGCTACAAACAGTTGGGAGTATACATCACCGTACACAACAACAAGTAACGGAAACTCAACCTGCAGAAGATGGAAGGTAACTTCCGAAAGGGCTCCAGTTAATTTTATATACAATATATTAACAAAGTTGAGGACGACGGCACATACCAACAGGTATAATTTAATTTTTAACTTTCATCTTAATCTATTCCTTTCCAGTAAAGAAACATTCCGAAAACTTTTCAGTAATGAACACTTATAATCGTCTCCTGTAATGTGACTCACGGGTTGTATCTTTTTGGATGAATCAGAAATTCGTCCGAACACTTTTCTTTTATTGAAAATAACATTCTATTAGTCATTCAAAATATCTCTGCAGGCGGAAGAATTACGAAGCTCGAGTTTGTTGCTACACATGACGTCATGTAAAGGTACGTACACACCTGCGTGCCGCAAACACAAACGGCGCGCGCGCCGCACCATGTTCGTCAGATTTGGACGGGGTTTTAAGGTGCGCGCGAACGGCGCGCGCGCGTCTCTCACCACGATCCACTCATTGTCGGTTTTTTCCACGAACACTTTGATGGTTCGCTGTTTATATTTGGACGGGTACCTGAGAGGTTCGTTGTTTCCGGTGCGCACCTATTATTTGAGTATGGAGTGGTAAGAGGAAAACATGTTAAAACTTATTGATATTTATAGAAGCAAGCAATTATTGTGGGATCCTCAACATAAGGATCATTTTTAAAAATCATTGAAAGGAGATGCCTGTTTTTTTTCAATGTTATGTGTTTATTTTTCGTGTGTGCTGTAATTGTATGAATAAATTAAAATTATTTAGAAAACATTATTTATTTAAGACGTTCATTTCATAATATTATGTATGAAGTATCACAAAACAATACAATATATAAACACATTTATTACTAATTATTTATTTATTTCTTCAAAGACTCCAAAGAGCAAGATTGCTCATGTTAAGGGGCAATATACAAAAAATAATGGCCATTAAAACAATTAACAATAAAAACAAGAAAACAAATTCAGGCATAAGTTTAAGTAATACAAACTACTATAGATGCACAATATATATATATATATATATATACATATAAATACAATATTTAAACAGGATAATATTAATAATAATAAAATTAACAAAATTAACTAAGAAAGCAATGAGAAAATGTTTTTTAATACAATTATAAAAATGTTTAACATTCGTGAAATGTTGATATTCAATAGGTAAGTTATTGTAATGGTTGATTAATGCATACCGAATCCCTTTATACCTTTTTTTTTTTGAGAAACTAGTATCTTTGTGCAATAAAGTACCTCTAGTATAATAATCATGTACATCTTTATTAAAAATTAAGGCCATGTTATGGTGAGATAGATTCTTAATAATTTTAAACATATATATACAAATCATATATTTTTAAATTCCTTTAATGCCATAATATTTGAAAAAGTATAAATAAAGTTATAAGATGTAATAAGTAATAAGCGTGACCAGACGTCCCGATTTTGGCGGGACAGTCCCGATTTTTAACAATTTGTCCCGCGTCCCGCGGCATTTTAAAAAAAAGTCCCTATTTTTTGGGAAAGAATGCAAGACAAGCGGGAGAACGGAAAGGGAATATACGGTTTTCGCCGCCCATGTAGCTATTTCACCAGGATATGAGTTTTATATTATTTTTGTTAATTTTGTAATGTTAAACTTTCATCATCATCATAGTACATTCACGAATTTAGGCCATTTGTTGACCTGTTTCGGCCTCAAGAGAAACACCATCCAGAAGTCTTTTGAGTGGACGTCCTGGTCTTCTTCTTCCTGCAGGTTGATATCTTAACATTAGTTTGGGTATTCTGTGATCTTCCATTCGATGAACATGTTGTATCCATCTTGACTTATAATCAGAAATTTTGTTTTCTAAAGATTCCATGTGTAATTCTTCTAAGATGTCTTCATTTTTTTGTGATCTAGTAGTGTGTATCCTGCAGTCCTCCGAAGATATCTCATTTCAGCAGATCTAAGTCTCTGTATATCCTTCTGTTTCAACGTCCATACTTCGCTACCATACAAAAGAGTTGGAAGAGCCAGTGTTTTATACACTTTCAGTCTTGAATGCTTTTGGACTAACTGTGGCTTGAAGATAGAATTTATTAACCCTAAAATTCTTAAAAATTTAGATATTTTTGCATTTACATCCTTTTCTTCTTCATATGAGATATTGCATCCTAGATATGTAAAATTATTCACCTGCTCCAAAATTTTATTGTCCAGTACAATTTTACTTCTGACAGGATCTACACCTTGAAATGCCATAATTTTTGTTTTTTTCTGTAGATATCTTTAATCCATATTCTTCTGTAATTTTGTTAAGTTCATACAGACCTTTCTGTAGATTATCTTCGGAATTTGCTATTATTATTTGGTCATCTGCAAACAGTAGGGTGTTTAATTTTCTATTTTCTGATATTCTTATTCCAAATTTATATGTTTTGTTCCAGCAACATATTACTTCATTGATATAAATTGCAAACAGTGTTGGGGATAGGGGGCAGCCTTGTCTCACACCACGATTTATAATTCCTTCTTCAGAAAATCTGTTATTTAATTTAATCTTTATGGTGTTGTCTTTGTAAATATTTTGTATGTTCTGCCGAAGTAAATTTGGTATATTTCTGTCTTCCAATATATTTAAGAGTTTTGATCTCTTGACTGTGTCGAATGCTTTTTCAAAATCTATGAAAGCAAAATGTGTTTCTATGTTAAACTTTAATAATAACAAATCATTGTTGAGAATTGCTTATCAAAGTTAACATTGTTGATTCGACCACCATTGTTTGGTAAATAAAGTGCGGACAAAAAAAATCGCAATTGAGTGTTGAGACTTCGAAAGTTATTTTATGTGAAGTATAATTTATCAAATTCTTGTGAAAAAAATCATGACCTTTTTAAACAACGACAGCAATCTACTTAAAAAAATCACTCAAATGAGAAATATGCCAAAGAATAAAATAATACTGGTACTATACATAATTTTGTAATGTATTACATTTGTAAATTATACTTATGTTGATATTATTTTTGCGTTCTACAAAATTTTTGTTGCTCCATAGAGTATCTTTACATTTTATAATCAAATAAGACCAAAATATTTTTTCATATTTCATAATATTTTGGCGAAATGTTCATATTTTAGTAAACATTTAATATTCCTTCAATTCTTCAATTTTTTAAAATAAAATTTCAATAGCTAATTAAAAACATGTTTGAAGTGATTGTAGAGACATAGTTGGTTACACCTGCTCTGCAAAATGTATACTGAAGGTTTGTGGGTTTCCTATGGATCGCAGGAGGTTCGTTGAAATTAATCATTTCGACGAACATAACACGCGCCGTGCGCGCGCGGCGCGCATATGTGTACGTACCTTAAGGCAGTGTATACTGTCAGCGTCCCACGTCCCATTCCCCTTAGCACTCATAGATAGCAGTGTCACGTGTTGTATTCCTGCATAAACACGACTGCAGTGCCCTCCGTCAACAACTGCACTTACTCCTTGAACGGGTAATATATTACCCATCCAAGTGTTTTGTGCAGGCGGAAAATATGTTAACTAACAAACTGTGTTTCTCTTTATCTTCCTTACTATGTTGCCACTTCCTATTATTTGTATTATGTTGTTTGATTGGCAGGTGGAGAGCTGACAAAAACTATGTATTTTAATGATCCGTCATTCTGCGCGGTCAGTGGCAGAATGACTAACTTGACAACCCTGTTACTTTTGAGGTTACGTCTAGGAATGAGTTGTCCCTTCCTTGCCCTTCTCATTGCATACTTGTGTGATTTATTGTCAGGCTGATAACGGAGAGACGACAAATGCTGTGATTTTAAATGATCCGACCGCTTGAGCGTTCAGTGCTTAAATGACTAATTTGACAACCATGTTAGGATCTTTCACACGTGTTTCGAGATTCTCCCCCCACATTTGAAGTTGAAAAATTTCAATACGTGATTGGATGTACAGTTTTCTCCTACATCCCTTCCACAGATTCAGTAGATCGGCGACTTAGGGCCGGTTTCACCAACATCGGTGAAATTTAACCTTCACGACGAGTTACATAACCGGGTGAAAAATAACTAAGCGTGTTTGCGTTTCACCACGCCATATAACACCGACGTAAACAAACTGGCGGTTTACCGTTAAAATTATTTTGAATCGTATATTTCTCATACCTCATATTCAAGCGGAACAAATTTGAAGGAGGGGAAAGAAATGCTATTGGTTGTTACTTATCGCGTTACCATAGAAACCTAAATAAACACATTGAACCAACACAAACACGTTCCACAGATCATGTCGTACACGTGGTACATTTTTGACAGAAATAAAGAACATGTCCAACGAAAGATTTTCAAAACTATAATAGAATTAATATAGAAACGTTGAAACAATAGGAAATAAGAAACTATCCATAAAACATGCGTAACGGCGAAAAATATTTTTTCTTGATTAGGCCTGTTTTTAAATTAACCTAATGATTGATTTAAAAACACTTTTACATTAATATAATATGGGTGTATTATTATCATCATCATCATCATTGGAATGCTTTAGTATATTTGGGTTATGTAAAAGTTTTCATGGAACAAGCCATTTTAATGGTATAAGAAAAGTAATTATTTTGGTTGGGACCATGTATTAGTGTTTATAAAGTATCTAATCCATCTCCTGAAAATGTTGCTGCTGTCAACTCTCATTCTTGGAAGAATTATTTAATAACATGCAAAATGATGATGATAATGCAAGTCATGTGTATATATATATATATATAACTACATGGTCTTTATAGGAAGCCAGATATAATAAGAACAGTTAAGTCTCGTAGACTGTGATGGGCAGGACATGTTGCACGTATGGGGAATGAAAGATGTGCCTGGGAACTTCTTATAGGAAAGCCAGAAGTAAAACGCCCAGTTGGTAGACCAAGTATGAGGTGGGAGAACAACATTAACTATGATTTGATGGAAGTAGATTATGCAGGGAATGATTGGAAAGCATTAGCTCAGGATAGGGATGTATGGAGAGCTTATGTCCGCGCGGCCATGAACCTACGGGTTCGATATTGCCAGTGAGTAAGTAAGTAAGTATATATATATATATATATATATATATAAGGTGATTTGGAGCCATCAAGCAACAAATCTGATGAGAGGTCCTTCAAAAAAATTCCAACATTTCTCCCTCTCAATACATAGAATTGCTAGATTACAAACACTTGTGCTTCATGGTTAGTCAGGTGTAATCATAATGTAGGAAACTCCTGTCTGCGGATGAACTTGTGATGGAACAGATTAGTTTAATTTGTAAAACTTGGAGTAGATCTTGGGAAGCTCAATTTTTTTGGTTGTTCCTGGACCTATTATAAGAACAGTGAGAGTTTTCTTTTTGTCTTACATATATTCATTATTTTCATTGTTGCACTTTGGAATACTCCAACCCAGTCTTAACGAATTTCACTACAAATGTTTGACTTTATCAGACCCATACCCTTGTCACATTCTAGGTATGTAGGTCCACTTAATGGGAATGTGACAAGAACTGACTGCAAATGTGTCTTCTCATGAACAATGTAGTGTAAATATCTAAAGAGCATGTAATTTTTATTTGCCCTCCTGCAGATTCACAGAATATATTTAACTACTGGATTTTTGGGTTAAGGATATTTGTAATATACTGATTAATAAGAAATGAAGTTACCTTATTGGCTCCTTTCCTACCATGAGTTTCAGAATAAATATAGAAAATGGCCTTGTTATCAAACAACTTTTGAATGTTGAAAGAAAAGTAGCTAAATTTTTGCTTGTAATATACGATGTTTGGACAGGGGAGATTTTTCTGAAAATCCATGGACATAAATTTAGTACTTCTTTTCCATGCTTCCCTCTGGCCATTATAAATAATCTCAGTTCTTGCTATGTGAACCTTGTTTTCAGTGTCAAGATACATTACCTTCTTCTCTATCTCCAGCCTCATCTCTTCATTTGCAGTGGTACTTAACTGAACAGGAGCGACTTCTTATTAGCAGTAAATTCAGCACAGATACTATATGAATCGTTTCTGGGGTATCCAAATTAAATGTTGAACTGTGTTATGAAAATGGTTTAATACATTTCAGAAGATATAAAGTTTTCAGAATAATTGTCTTTATACATGTTATACGTTGTTAAAATACACAGTTCCCCAGGTAAATACAACTTCTGTTTTCTTTATGCTATAATGGCTTTTAGGACCCTTAAATTATGTGTGTTCCATAACCAGTTTTGGACAATTTGGTCTGCCTGTTGGTGTGTTTGCCTCTCATATCCTTGCCTATCTCTGCATTAGTATTTATAGATTTTCGGATATTTTCAATTCTCTATTTTGAAATGGCATTTATAAACCTGAAAACTTTTTTACATATATCTTTATTTCATTTGCATCATTGTCATCTGAAATTCTTACCTTGTATCTGAAACTTTACTATGAAGGAGAGCATCATCTTCATTTATTTTGGCCTCCTCTGTTTAATATTGTGGGACCAAATATATAAAGTTAATAGTGAGTGGAGAACATATTTTTAATAACTCGTCTCATACAATTTCAAATTTATTTGATTTAAGACCATTGGTTTCGAATGAATTTTTCATTCATCTTCAGTTTATTTTCATGACTCCAACTGTTGAAATTCTATGTTTGTTGATTTCACCATGGTTACCTCTAATTCTGCCATCTTTGGTTGGCTTTATAAATTGTTTTCTATAGGAATATCAAAATTCATTGATCGATATTCATTCTTTTGAATGAATATCTTCTCCCAAACTGTTCATTCTAATGGTTTATCCAATTGTTTCAAATTGTGAAATTGAAAAATCAGCAATTGCCGCACATAGTTTATTAGAACATCATAAAATTAATAGAGATGCAAAACTTTTGAAACAATTGGATAAACTATTAGAATTAACAGTTTGGGAGAAGATATTCATTCAAAAGAATAAATATTGATCAATGAATTTTGATATTCCTATAGAAAAAAATTTTATTTCAAAATTTATAAAGCCAACCAAAGATGGCAGCATTAGAGGTAACCATGGTGATATCAACAAACAGAATTTCAACAGTTGGAGTGATAAAAATAAACTGAAGATGAATGAAAAATTCATTCGAAACCAATGGACTTAAATCAAATAAATTTGAAATTGTATGACGTGAGTTATTAAAAATATGTTCTCCACTCACTATTAATGATATAACCTCATAATGTTTACTTCCCAACATTAATTTTAATATATATAAAGATTGTGCCTCAGACATTGTAAATTTTGAATTTGTTGATTCATTTATTTTGCTGATTTACATCAATACGTTTTAAACATTTTAACCTACAATTACAGGAGTCTCCAGTTTCATCAATCTGAGCTCTCAATTTTTTGTTAGTATCTTTCATCCTGCCAAAAACTCTTCCTCTTCTTACAGCTTTCATAAGATACACTGTTATTGAGCATACTCATTCATTTTGAATGTATGTGATTCCAGTTTTCACTTTTCTCGCACAATATTACTAGTAAAACAACATATGAAGCAATACAATGAAAAAATAGTGTACATGTAATTCTCCTCCCAAATAAGACCAATATTGAATAAATCCGGTTTTATTACTCTGCACTGCAACAGTTAGATTAAAATGACTTGCCTTCCTTTTTCCCTGTTCACTATAGACTTACTTTTTTTTTCACTATCAAATGGGCCTTGGGTTCGATCCCCGGTCGGGACAGTTTTTCTGGGTTTTTCCTCACCTGTAAGACAAATGTCAGGAAAACTTTAAGGCCTAAACGGTCCCCGAAATCATATGGCCATCGCAATCATCGTATTCATATTCATCTTAGATTAAGCTTGGGATTAGGGACTCTCCTGGTGCACCACTATCATCATCCATCATATCATCGGGGCAACGTAACCCTGCCTTCCAGGCGCCCCAACCTCAGAAGTGGGTTACAAGTACGCCATGCCAGGAGAGAACACCAGGAATGTCGAAGGGCAACCTGGGGCATTTGCAAAAAAAAAAAAATCTCAGTGACTAGCCTTACTTTTGCTCCGTAATTTAGCCCATATAAAATTCACTGCTCAAGCTATATGAATGTGCCCTTAACTGATTTTTTTTATCACATTTACTGACTTACCTCTCTTTTTCCCTATAGTCTTCAATTCCATCACTGCATTTCCTCAAGAAAAGATAGTCTCCAACGTAACATACAGGAATATTAATTAAATTATTTGGAGTCTGTTCATCTTACCTCAATATTAATCTTGATTGATCTTGAACATGTTTCGCTTATATCATAATCATTGATATGCTATAATCGAAACATGTTCAAGAACAAATCAACATTAATATTGAGTTAAGATGAACAGACTCCAAATAATTTAATTAAAAGAACCTCAAAATATTACTTCCTAAAATAAAACATTAAATACAGGAATATGTTTGAAAATGACTTGAAAACACTAGTGGGTAACACATAGAAGTAATTATTTTGAAATTATATTTTATTTAATATTTTTCAAAATTATACAATAATTCATGTCTCTATTATTTACTGCTTCAAATATCTTATTGTTTCTATCAGATACAACAAACTGCAAAACAATAAGACTGAGGAACATGTATATAATTTACTCATTTTATAATTTCATACTGCGTAACATTCTACAGCATCTCTCAAATGTTCACAGGCAATCAGTTCTAGTAAAATATTTAAAATTGTACTGCACATTTTGAAGTTACTGACCATTACTTTGAATAGTTTATATTAGTTGCATGTTATGAACACCAAGCTAATTAAGAAAATATATAATCAATTGAGTTGGTGTTTACTTGATGAAAATCCATATTTATTAATTAAATAAAAATAAAACATAGTTTTATTTGATTTTCATATTTATTATATAATTAATAAGAAAATATATGTATAACAATAAATCACATAAAAACCTAAAATATTTTAAAATTATTACAGTATCATCACTGATTAAAATATTATAGAACAAAAATATAATTAACAATTTACTCTACAATGGGATTTGACGAGCCTTCACTTTACACCATTGTTGTCTCCATTAAAATTATATTTTTCTTTCTCAAATAATACAAATAAATTGAGGTTAAGAACATCCTGAAGTACTTGCTCACCTGCATATCTTAAAATATTGTGTAAAACATCAGTAGCCCCATAATATGAAATTCATTAATCAGTTTTAAATTCATTCCTATATCACTTCCTAGAACTGGAGAGCTTCTCAGTAACCTTCAACATTCTGATTTAAGATTCATTGTACATGTTGTCTGCAAGTGTGTACAAAGAAGACAGAAATACATTAACGTTACATTTTACAATGTGAGAAATGTAAGCTAGGTGAGTTATTTTTTAAGCTTTTCTAAGTTTAAGACTGATGTGTATAAATATTTATAACTGTTAGACTTAATAGTTGCAAATGTTATAATTTGCCATAAATTGTTCTTCATAATTTTTTACTCAATTATTAAATATATTGCTGTCATTGCTGCTTCCAGGTCACCTAGTCACAAAATTTCATATTTGATTTACAAATAGCCTTCACTTTTAAAGAGAAGTAGTATTTCAAGTTACTTGAAGTATTCTGCAACACTATCACCAGATCTTTATTCTTTGTTTGTGTAATCCATTGAACATCCGGTCTTTAGGGATGTAGCTTGAAGTCGAGAACTTGCAATGGCACAACTGACTCGGTAGACAATCTTAGGACTGTTGATCTCCTGACCCCTCCTGAATGACGAACAACTTATCTAATCATTGTCCAAAGCCAGGAGCAGCTGATTTATTGGAGAAATGGCTTGATTTCTAAAAAAAAAAAAAGCAACATGTAATATAAACTTATTGTGTTGTACAAATCAACTCACATAATACACGCATATAGCAGTACAAGTGAATTATTCATAACTAGCTGAAGTTATTTTATCAATAATTAAAATTATAGATTTCACAATCAACATAGTATACCATTGGTGTATAATACATAAGGATTACTGAATGCTGGCTCAACTGCACTTTTACTAGCGCTTGATTTTTCAGTTATATTATTGTAAACTATAGCTCTTCTTTTGTATTTACTAACATTATTTATTATTTTAAACTTTTTCAAACAATTTTATAACATTATTAGACAGTTTTGAAGTATTTATTTAAATATGCAAATCACAATATTATGACACTGTTAGACAATATTGTGATGCTAACTGCTATTTTCTCCACAGAGTATATTACTTAGTCTATGATTTTTCTATCGCTGTTTTGGGTTATCGCTGTTGGATCAGCGTTAGGGAGCGATAAGTAAGTGTACACCCATTTTTAATAAAGTTTGGTAATTTTAATATTATTAATATATCTTTATAACATAGATTTGGGGACTTATTGCAAATATTGGTCATTTAAATTTCATAGCGACGGATAGTAATCGAGGATGATAATCAATATGTGGTTCGATTGTGGGTTATCGGTGGCTCTACAAACTCTGGTGCATGCGCACTGTTAATCTATAGGACTTTGAAAATATTTGACGCTAGTTTAAGTGCAGTTTTTCCCTGTATGCTTAGTAACTTGCATTTCTTACAATTTGTAACTTCTGTGTATCATAGATTTGCATATGCTGATATATCAAATGTTATCATTGATCTGCAGTTACTTCATGAATTATTTTTAGTGCTACAGGTGTGTAGTCTACAATATTAAGACTCGTCAAAACATATTATTTAAAGAAAAGTAGGGAAAGCCGAAAAGTAGTATTACAGAATTAGAATAATAAAATCAAATAATAGAGAAACTGCTGCATTGCATATAATGACTGTTCTGTTCTGGAACATGTTTTCAGAGAAATACTTGATCTTACAATTAATGACAATATATGTTAGGCCACTATACAATTTTAGTATAATTCCCACTGCTCTAACGTTAAATAACAGGAAAATTTTCTTGGATGTCAGATATATTACCGGTACTGATTATCTACAAGGCATTTAAGATTAACACATTTTTGGAAATTATCTCTAGAAATATTTGTATTTAGACCTAGGATCTCATTACTTGTTCTATATAATAGGTATATAATACTAGATTTAAATTACGGTACTTGCTAACAATTTCAACAAAAATAGGCCTACTGTATTTAATATCCCAAAATATTAGGAATGTCAAATAAAACCAAATATTTTATAAAATATATTTCTGTAATTGGTAATTAAATATATAGTTCAAAAATAGTCCATAAATAATAAACATAACCTCACATTATTTTGTAATGATACTAACTTGGTTTTAAATATGTATTCATGAGTGAATAAAATTAGTAATTCATTGTGTAAAGTACTGGTATTATACATGAATAAAGTAATTTTCATTAACGAATTAAACTTACTTGTACTCGTATTTATGCCTGACTTGTTTTATATAATAGGACAGTATTCATACTAGATTTATATTATTTGCTAACAATTTTAACAAAAATAGGCCAACTGTATTTAAGAACTCAAAATATTATGAATATGAAATAAAACTCAAATACTTTCTAAAATATATTCTGTAATCAGTAATTAAACATATTGTTAAAAAATAGTCAAATAATAAACATAACCTGACATTATTTTGTACCGATACTAACTTGGTTTTAAATATATAAGCATGAGTGAATAAAATTAGTAATTCATTGTGTAAAGTACTGGTATTATACATCAATAAAGTCAGTTTCAATAATGAAATAAACTTACCTCTCCGATGATCCAAATGTACAGTAGCCTATCAGGTACACAGGCCTGGTATCTTCGAAAGTCTGCGATATCACTGTAATCGTAATTTTCAAACTATTCACACAGTTCTTCTACCCAACTAGAGTATTTTCAATGCAATTGGCCTTCAAAATAATAATTAAAACCATATTCACTTTCAATGTTAAAAATGTACAGTCTTTCACACGCCATTTTAATATAGGAATCACCCTCCGTTATATATCACCCTCCGATTCTACCGACCAAATTCGTGCGGTTACGGTTTACTAACGAAATACGACGAAATAACTCCCGGTGAAAAGTTACTGTTGTTGGTGAAACGCAAATTGTAGTGAAGCTGGGAAACGCTCCGTTTAATTCACCGGTAACACGGTTACCTGTGTTGGTGAAACCGGCCCTAAATGAAGTATACTACTACACCTGCTGCTGAGTTTATTTTGATCCATGGATTATGTGTACATGGAGCTTGATCGTTATACCACAGAAACGAAAGGATCTTGATCGTTTTTCTCAAGTACATGAAATCTTTAACGCTCATTTAAGAGGACCATGATCATTTTAACAGAAAACTGAATATACCATAAGATAGTACTTCCTCTCTACTATCGAATGACATCAATAATTCAATTTCGATTTTTGATGGACTTTGATCGTTTTTCCTGTGTACCCTTCATATCTAACAAGGGGCATTATAGGGCTAATTTAATTTTAAAAAATAATTATTATTATTATTAATTAATAATAATAATAATAATAATAAATGATTTATTGGTATATGGAAGTGAAACCTGGACTATGACAAAGAGCACCGATAATTTAATTAACTCTTGAAAGAAAGATTTTGAGAAGAATATTTGGACAAGTAAAAGAGAATGGAACATGGAGAATGAGGTGTAATAAAGAAATCTATGACCCGTTTAAGGAACCTGATTTATCAACTATTGTGAAATTAAAAAAAAAAATGCAATGAGCCGGACACGTTCAAAGAATGGACGAAGAATGCATACCTAAGAAAGTGGTGTGATGACGGAGGGGAGTTTGGGAAGCAGCCAGTAGGAAAACCTAAGAAAAGATAGATGGGCTCAGTGAAGGAAGATTGTCATCAAATCCTGAACTGTTGGAACTGGCAACAGAGAGCATTGGATAGAGACGATTGGAGGTTTCGCATCAAGAAGGCTCAGGCCCGCTATGGGCTGTAGCGCCATTGGAAGAAGAAGAACAACTACAAATAATAATAATAATTATTATTATTATAACAATGCCACAGAAATGAAGTAAACAATAATAGACCTAACCTCGAAACTCGCCATTATGGAAAAGTTTTTGGCGAGTCCCTTGAGATATTTTGCGAACTCCAGGAGGTTCGCGAACCACAGGTTGGAAAACGATGCACTCGATCATCGCGGTGGTTTAAAAATCTCATTTATTTACAAACACTAGCAATTTATTTGTATAAACTTTCAAATGTTTATAAATAACAGTTATGGGCTATAAAGGAAAGAATACAAATTTCTTAGGAACATTATTGGAGCAAAGAGAGATGAACAAACAGGCGAATGGAGAAGACTACATAACAGTGAGCAACATGGTCTTTAAAATAATTAAGA
Organism: Diploptera punctata; assembly: GCA_030220185.1. NCBI lineage: Eukaryota > Metazoa > Arthropoda > Insecta > Blattodea > Blaberidae > Diploptera > Diploptera punctata. The sequence continues at coordinate 466,319 of JASPKZ010009354.1, read as the reverse complement.
TATAATAAGAACAGTCAAGTCTCGTAGACTGCGATGGGCTGGACATGTGGCACGATTGAGGAATAAAATAGGTGCATGGAAGCTTGTTGTAAGAAAACCAGAGGGACAATGACCACTTGGTAGACCAAGAATGAGGTGGGAGAAGAACATTAACCATGATTTGAGGGAAGTATATTATACAGGTGATGATTGGAAAGCATTGGCTCAGGATAGGGATGTGTCGAAAGATTATGTCCGCGCGGCCATGAAACTACGGGTTCGATAGTGTTGGTTAGTTAGTACCTTTTTATCTCTTTTTTTGGTTTATTTTATCATTATTTCCGCTCCTTTTTATCATGAAAGATTTACCTTAAATCCTAAGTCTAATTATGACAGATCACGTTCCTTGTTACTAAACAGCAGCATGATCTACAAATGGCCAACATATATAAATTGGTTAATTAAATAAAAATAAAACTTAGTTTTATTTGATTTTCATATATATATATATATATATATATATATATATATATCCATATCCATCCATAGTAATTCTGCCCGAAGGCAGGTCCTTCACTGCAATCATAGCATTTTCATGCTATGCTTGCAGCTTTACTAGGGAATTGTAGGTGTGGTACCTTCCCGTTACTTTCCACACCGGTGAAGGATGATGATGATGATAATAATGATAAGGATGATGATGATGATGGCCATATAATTTCGGGGACCGTTTGGGCCTTAAAGTTTTCCTGACATTTGTCTTACAGGTGAGGAAAAACCCCGATAAAAACCTCACCCTGAAAAACTGCCCCGACCGCGGATCGAACCCGGGCCCGCTGCGTGACAAGCATCACACTACCTCGAGACCACAGCGGTGGACTATATATATATATGAAAATAAAAAAAAATAGCTTTTATTTTATTTAATTAATGAATATGAATTTTCATCAAGTAAACACCAACTCAATTGATTATATAAATTGGTGTGTTTCTTTTTAAAACGACCAAAATGTATATGTGATGAAGAAAGTAGAATGGCCAAGACGGAGAATCGATGTGGCCGCGCAATTTTCCGCTTGGAGGGACAGCTTCCGGTAAAAGTAACGAGACAATACATTTTTATGACTTCTTGTTATGATGCACATATCACCTTCTTTTTGCATTTCTGCCAATCAAAAGTAAAGAAAACATATCCAAACCATAGAACGCAGTTTTTTTAACTTTTTTTTTTCTTTTAAGCTACATTTCATACAAAATTATCCCTAACTTTTTAAATAGTATAGGCGAAGTTTAAATCAGATATAATAAAAGCAGTTAAGTCTCGTAGACTATCATGGGGAATGAAAGAGGGGCATGGAAACTTGTAGGAAAACCAGAAGGAAAGCGCCCAGTTGGTAGACCAGGAATGAGGTGGGAGAATAACACTATGATTTGAAGGAAGTAGATTATACAGGGAATGATTGAAAAACATTACCTCAAGATAGGGATGTATGGAAAGCTTATGTCCACGCGGTCATGAACCTATGGGTTTGATAGTGCCAGTGAGTTAGTTAGTTAATTAAAACAAGAGGTTTAGCCTGAAGATGATAAAGTTTGCTCCTACTTTGAGTTTGTCATATAAATCTGTTAACTGATGGAATGTTACATATTATCTTTGTTGACTATTTAAGTATATTTTATCCAATATAGATACACCATATACATATTTTAAGTAAAATATAAATAACGAAATTTCCCTGCACGATACTCATTTTATAGGAGTCTGAGTGGTGTCTCAAATTAAGTCTGGACGTGGCTAATTGGAGAAATATTACGTTATCATTGGTTACCAGACGAATAAAATATGAAATTATATTAAAATTCTGTGTTATTCATTATTTAAACGTGTATTAGAAGAACTGTTCAATTCTCTGCAATGGAATACGATTAAAACTAAAGTTATTTGCCTATTTAAAAATGCAGTAGGAATGGCATAATGAACTACAAAGGAATAAGTTTATTAAATGCAGGATATACAATCTGTGGGAAAATTATTAATTATAGTATATTAAAAGCTATTACTGATATAATAATATAAGAAAAACAATCAGGGTTTAGGAAAGGACGTTCATGTACTGAAAATAAGACAAATCATCGAATAACTTGAGCGTTTGGTTTGGAGACTCAATTAGCGTTTATTGATTATTATGAGAAAGACTTTGATAAATAAAAATTCTCCTTTTATGAAAAATATTAGAACCAAGAGGTTTTCCTTAACGCCTTATTAATGCTATTAAGAGTTTGCATGTAAATACCAAAATAGCTGTCTGTTCAGGTTTTAAAACGTCGGATAGAATTTTAACAAATAAAGGTGTTAGACAAGGTGTAATTTATCACCTACTTTATATAATTTATATATTGATCTAGTTATGAAGTGGAAGGATGGAATACGGTCTGCGATTAAAATTAAAATAACACACCTTTAAATACTTTACTGTATGCATACTACTCAAGAAACAGAAGATAATCTACAAAGAGCAGAGTATAGATTAAGCAAAAGTGCAATACAATATTTCACAATTTAACTACATCTACAATCAACAGAGATGTAATGGTTTTTAATGAGAATAATCATGTTAGATCAATGATATCAGTAAATGGAAAATTATTAAAGCAAGTACTCCATTTCAATTATCTAAGATGTGCTATTGTTTTAAATTTAACAAAGACATTGAGAAGAAAGTTAATAGATTTCAAACCATTCATGGGACATTTTTAAGAACTTTAGGAAGAAAAACCTAGAAAAGAAACAAATGAAATTTTACAAATTTATGACTGTGCCTACTCTCATAAAGGATGTTTCCAATCTTTAGGTTCAAAATTAGTATAAATGACAGAGGAACTCTGAACTGAGCATTTTGGCATGCGGAACCACAGATCGGAAATAGATATTTTGGATGCCATGAAATCTTGAAAGAGTATGTGATGGTTGTTTCTGTACGCTGCTTCAATTAACACACTGCCGATCGCCGGATCTCTCTCCCCTGGATTTATTTTATGGGGACACACGAAGTCGTTGGTGAGTGAAACCTCAGTAGAAACTGAAGAGGAACTGCTTGTTAATGTCTTCAGTACCGCTTCCCTTGTGGAAAAAGCACCAGAGAATTTGGAGAGGGTGCGACAAAATTGAGGCAGGTGGTCGCCATTTTTAACAACTGTTCTGAACTCTAAGGGTCGAATCTATGAACGCATTAGACCGTAAAAGGCGTTCTCTGCTGAGAAAGTTGTATCCTAATACGATTTTGCTTACTCAGAAATCTGTTCATGCGATAATAATTGTTGAAATTCGTAAGCTACCTGACGAGGTAACTTAAGAGAGAAACGAATCGTGAGAATCCCGAAGAGAACCGATGGTAACAGATGTAGTTTGAAACCCTGCCGCGTCCCTTGCTGCTTTATCCAAGATGTCGGACCTTGAAGACTTCGATCATGTTTTCTGTATACGCGGAGAAGAGGAATTTGATAGAGTCTACCAAAGAATTCAACTGGAAGAACAGGAGAATCGGCGTAATATTGCGCGACGCAGACGTCGTTGTATACGGTATTATTTGCGGGACGCAAGCGTAAATACGTTCCTCTAGCAGACGAAAATAACGGAAGTGGTTTTATGGCTGAGAATTCTGGGTAATTTCTTGCCAATATTACGAAAACGACGACTTTCATGCATGACCAGTTAGTGGGTAGCTAATTCGATCTTTGCACTTGCTCACGGTGAGTCAACTCACCAGTGATTGGAAGTAATTTGAGTAGAGACTAATGTATTTGCATGCGGCCCAAGTTGGTTATGAGTGTCAAAGTATAAGCAGCTCGCAGCATGTTACTTATTCTAGATCTCGTAACGTCCGAGATATTCATTTCCGATCTCTGGTTCCATATGTCAAAATTCTAAGTATAGCGTTCTCTCTATCGTCTGTACAGTTTTAACCCTAAATGCTGGAGACATCTGTGCATACGTCCGAATTGTGGACAATAACAAAAATAGAAAGAACACTTATATAGTCTGCAGAGATTACATTTATGAGATAAGTAAGAGATGCATTAAATTTTATAAAATAAGAAATGAAACAATAAGAACACAGACCAGATCTGAATATTTTCTTCGTTAATGACAAGTTAGAAGAAAACAAAACGAAATAGAAAGATCATGTTGACAGAATGGCAGATAATAGATTACCAAAGAAGATATGAATTATTATCTGCCGATCGGGAGGAGAAATTTGGGTAAACCTCTTAAGAGGTGGTTTGACGATAGAGACCGGAACAGATTATAATCTAATCCTTGAAGGGAGAAGAAGAAGTAACATGTAACAAAAAAAAACTATAGAATTCAAAAGTTTATTATCAACGTTATTTTAATCAGATTTCTGAGTACCCAAAGGTCAGATTCCAGCAAGAAGAAGCGACCAGCCATTCTGGGGTATAACCAATGAGATGCCTAATACTTGTTCCTCAATCGCATAATTTAAAGATTCGGAATGTCCCGTGGCCGACAAGGTAAGGGATAATAGCGAATTATTTATGAAAGACTTTGCGCAAATTTTGGGCTCTCTACGATCGAAAATAGAATGAGTAGACTTAAATGAAATGTAGTATTCAAAACAGTTTATTTACAACAAAATCCATTTTATATTGAGTACTTAATGTTTATTGTAAGCAACACTTGCTATCACCTGGCATTGGAGGAATTGTTACCCATTTCTTAGGTTGGAGCACCTGGAAGGCAGAGTTACGATATCCCAATGATATGATGGGTGATAAGTGATAATGAACCCCCAGGAGAGTCCTTAACTTAAACTTGACCTAAATTCCCGACCATGGGCAACCACAGAAAAAATGTCTATGGTCTTTGGAAACTTGTGAAAAGACACTGAACAATATTACACCTTACAAAGCTGTGTATAAAATGAAAAACTAGTGGTACAATAATATACTCGCAACAAAGCACATATTGTTGTATCGATGTTCTATTTGCTGCAGATGGCACATAAAGAAATGACCAGCTTTCCCTTTCACTCAAAATGTTTGCGATGACGCAACACAATGAACAGTTGTTGCGTCACAGTTTGATTGTTTTATACGTTCCTTGGTCTCTTGACATATGCAGAAAACTTCTTAATTTTAACAAAAGTTATAAAGTGTTTGTTTCCGTGTCCTGTACCAGGAACAGCGTCATTTACTTTGCACCCACACTGCATATTATACTGTATTTCCTTCTGCAATTTACCGTACCTGGATACACGTTCTATATACAACATTAAATAGGCATCTGTAATGATATATGGATCGGAAGTCTGGACAATGACACAACAACATGTCAACAGAATAACTTCAGTTGAAATGGATTTTTGGAGAAGAGCTGCCAGAAAATCTAGACTGGAAAAATTAGAAATACAGAAATTAGAAAATGGATGAATGCAGAAAGAAATATAATGGATGAGATTGAACACAGAAGGCTAAAATGGTATGAACACGTAAGAAGAATGCAGGATGGAAGAGTACCAAAGGCCGTCTATGCATGGAAAATTGAAAGAAGGAACAGAAAAGGAAGACCAAGAACAACCTGGAAGAACAACACTCAAAATTCAATGTGGGAATTTGGTGTAACAGATGGAGACACAGAGGACAGAGAACGATGGAGAACTTTAATTAAGGGAAAATTGTGAATGTTTGTTGCAAACTGATGGTCTATAAGTCCGTAGTCATTTATATTTATTTATTTATTAAATTCATATTAATTACTACGATTGGTTGAAGAAAACCCTCAATGATGAGGAAAATTCTCAAAATAATAAATAATAAATAGGAGTTGTAGTGCAATTAGGGTCAAACTTATACAGATGGTAAAAGGCTATAAACTGAGTACTGAGTTTTGAGATATAGAATCAATGGTCTAAATGCAAATTTCGGACTCGAGTAGAGGGTTTATAAACCATAAATAAATACATAACTATCTAATTCTATAGCTTATGGTTCAATGCCCCATTCACTAGACTCTCCACTACTCTCTATTCTCAGTCATATGAATTCAATTCATATTTCTGATATCCAGTTCCATCCGTATAAAAACCAGAGGGAAAACGCCCAGTTGGTGGACCAAGAATGAGGTGGGAGAATAACATTAACTATGATTTGAGGGACGTAGACTATACAGGGGATGATTGGAAAACATTGGCTCAGGATAAGGATGTATGGAGAGCTAATGTCCGCGCGGCCATGAACCTACGGGTTCGATAGTGCCAGTGAGTTAGTTAGTTAGTTCCATCCGTATTTTATTCTCCTACCTATATCTTAGCGTTCCTAATGATGTTTTCCCCAATGGTTTCCGGCTATTGTTAAGGAAATATGCATTATGCATGTGAGAACGGAGACAGGTTGTAAACTATATCAAATGGTATCGATTACATGTTTGTGGTTTTTTTCTTGTATTGCAACATCTAACGACATCTTTCGCTTACTATGTCCTACTTCGTTAATTTTTATAATACAGCAATCAGAAGTGTCTTTATATTACAAATAGTAATTGGTATTTTATCGTCAACACGGCTATATTGACGGCACTGCAGATATCCGCGTGAAGACGAACTAATACCCATCGCTGGTTGCTCTTTTTATCTTCGACAGGTGTACAGAAGTAATTATCTTCTTGTATCTTGTAAGCCCATGTTTCCCTTAATAAAGATTTAGGGAATAATTTGAACCATACTAATTTAGTTACACTTGTTTTCGTAAAGATGTCATTTGAGTGGTCCGTGATCAGCGTTCCGCCTCATACTGACATCTAGGAAACCAAGGTAGTACTAGGACGGGAAAATTCGGTAAATTTTGCTTAGAGGCCTTTCCATTCAGGCTTAAGGATCTTTTACGAGCCTGAACATCTTCAGACTCGGGACCCACGGCTTAAAGTCCCTCCCGGAGGACTTGCTCTTTGAATTTTTCCATCCTAAAAAAATCCATCGACCCCGGCCGGGTTTGAACCCGCGACCCTAGGGACCAGAGGCAAGGAGCATAACCACTAGACCACCGCGGCCGATTCAGAAGTAATTATACCCTGGTAAGGGTCGGTTTCACCAACAGAAGTCACTGTATTACGCCAGTTTAAGCTATGTATTATACATGGGGAAAACTGGCATAATACAGTTACCTCTGTTGGTGAAACTGACCCTAAATATGACAAATTACATTTCCTTATGTTTCGATTCATTTGAGTAGGTTGGATTAGGATTAGGGTAGGTTAGAGTCTGTTTTCTCTAAGGAAGGGAAGATTCCGCCACTATTTTTAAACCGTACTACCTGCTCCTTCTAAGGTGGGTTTGTGATAGGACGTTTCACAACCCTCCTTAAACCCTTCTCTCTGTTTTGAAACGAGTTGGCAGGATCCTTCCTTCCTGAGAAAAAATAAACTATAGCTATACAAGTACTTAGTTTACGTTATGAAATATATATCAAAAGTTGAATAGTTTTTTTTACTTAGATTTGGATAGAAATTGAGCCAACAAACTGGATATGGAGACCGATACCGAGTGAGGCAATGTGACCGGTTTTTAATACGAATATTCTGATCAAGGATTATGTGCATTCTGATATGTTGATGATTCTGTTTTTCCCGTGATTTATAGCTATTTTTCTTGATCCATAATATTCATATCACTTTTTAGATAATTTTTATGTCAAATTCTGGAGCCGGGATTTATTTTCCTTTTCATGTCATGTTTGCCTTCATTGCTAAATGTCAAAAATGTAATGATAACATCGAAATATATACGGTATATCAACTCATATCGCTAATAACATTCTACAACAGAAATTCGTCCTTTTGTATGTTTTCTTATTTATGGTATTCATTTCCCTTACATTCCCCTGGTTTCCAATAACAATTTTGAAAGCATATAATAGGCCCTATATATAAATAATGAAACATTGCAAGAATTAAAAGTACTCGTAGCCGAGTGATCTAAAGCATCATGCCTTGCCACAGATCTAGGACTGGTTCGAGTCTCCGTGGGAAATACATTTTCTCATGGAATTGAGCCCAATATGGGACCGGTAGCCACCCAATATCATGAAGAATTTGAATAAATACAATAGGACCTTCTAGGCCTGTCGTTCATTGGAATTCAGTTTAGTTGGGAAAGGTACACATAATAAGTGGGGGCACGCCGTAGCGTAGTGGTTAAGGCACTGAGCTACAAGCCGGAGGGTCGAGGGTTCATGGAATTGAGCCCAATATGAGACCGGTAGTCACCCAATATCATGAAGAAATTGAATAAATACAATAGGACCTTCTAGGCCTGTCGTTCATTGGAATTCAGTTTAGTTGGGAAAGGTACACATAATAAGTGGGGGCACGCCGTAGCGTAGTGGTTAAGGCACTGAGCTACAAGCCGGAGGGTCGAGGGTTCATGGAATTGAGCCCAATATGGGACCGGTAGCCACCCAATATCATGAAGAATTTGAATAAATACAATAGGACCTTCTAGGCCTGTCGTTCATTGGAATTCAGTTTAGTTGGGAAAGGTACACATAATAAGTGGGGGCACGCCGTAGCGTAGTGGTTAAGGCACTGAGCTACAAGCCGGAGGGTCGAGGGTTCATGGAATTGAGCCCAATATGGGACCGGTAGCCACCCAATATCATGAAGAATTTGAATAAATACAATAGGACCTTCTAGGCCTGTCGTTCATTGGAATTCAGTTTAGTTGGGAAAGGTACACATAATAAGTGGGGGCACGCCGTAGCGTAGTGGTTAAAGCACTGAGCTACAAGCCGGAGGCGGCACTATGGCCCTGGGGTCGACTCAGCCTCAAACGGAAATGAGTACCAGACGCTTGTTCTGGGGGTAAAGGCGGCCGTCACGCAGGGCTGACAACCCGGCTGACATAAAGTGCCGATTGTCTAGAAAAAGTGGTAGCCTTAACCTCCTACTACCCCAAGGGCCTCCGGGCCTGTTGTGGGATCACTTTACTTTACACATAATAAGTGTAAAAATAATTGGATTGTCTACATGAACAGCATTTTCAGACGATATTTTCAAAATAAATTAGCAATATATTCCAAATAACAAAAGAGAATAGGCACAACGTATATGGTTATCTGCAGGGCTAGCGGATCCTATACCGAATCCTTCAAGTGCAGGACAGCCCGACTGTTGGACTTCAGCAATAGGAACACAACGTCAAGACATGATCAGGTATAGTTAGTTACGTGTTGCAAAAATTGTGCAATATAGCAGACAATTACAATTGTACAATAAAGTAACTAAAACATTGCGCAGTATTGTCGATGCTAGCAAACATAGAGAAACAAAAGAATGCACACTTTATAAGTTCACCAATACCTGTAATACGTGTATCAGAATTGAAATATTACACACTTGTATAGTAATCGGACGATACTACGCAAGACCTCATACTGCTCCCCACCTCTCTAAATGAATGTAACAGGAAAATCATTATTTAAATCTTATATTATAGTGGTCCCACTACAGGCCTTAGGAGGCCCTTGGTGTAGGTAGATGTTAAGGCTCCTTGCTTTCTATACTATCGGCACGAGATGCCAGCCCTGAGTGACAGCCGTCTTTACTCCCAGAACAAGCGCCAAATACTCATTTGCGTTAGAGGTTGAGTCGATCCCAGGGCCATGATTCTGCCTGAAGATGTAGGCCAGTTTGAAATGTCTGCCTTAACCAGCTACACTAAGGAAATCATATATTAATTATAGGAAAGAGAAAACGAGGATTTCGAATAAGGCAATGTTGGCCAACAAAAAGTGCTGATTTATATTCTCATAATTTAAAAATAATAATTTCAAAATTTAAAATTGAAGAGTCCAGTGGAAAAAGTGGACATGCAAGTTGTCTAGTTCAGAGATGGTCTAGTTATTTTAGTACTGGGAGTCAGCCAACGCTATCTAGTATTAAAACGAGTAACTCCTAGCATAAAACGCTCTTTGTTGCAGCGATCAAGGATTCCTTTTGATCTATGGCAGCGACAACCCACTGATGGCACATGATCTATGGCACATGTGTTTTCCACTAAACTCCGCAATTGGTACAATCAATGATTCAACAGTTCTATTGTTCTTGTAAAACTTTAATTGGGTCTTCTTAAAAGGAGTATTCCTGGTTATTATCAAGTGAAAACTTGCATTAATTTAATTTACATTATTAAAAAAAATATATTTCTTAAATACTATTATTGACTGACAGAAACACTTTTGCAAGATTCAAGAGTACCATGGGTGGGGGGCATGACGTAGCGTAGTTAGTTAAAGCAATACGCTACAAGCCGGAAGCTCGATTCCCGGTGTCCTCAGGATTTTTAAAATGCCCTAAAAACGGCACCATGGCTTTGAGATCGACTCAACCTCTAATGAAAATGAGTACCAGACGCTTGTGCTGGGGATATAGGCGGCTGCCATGCAGTGATGACATTTCATGCCTATTCTGTAAAAATGTGGTAGCTTTAACTTCCTACTACCCTAGAGCCTCTTGAGGCCTGTAGTGGGACCAGTTTACCTTATTTTTAAAAATAACTTTTAATTTTAAAACTGGTTGCAAAATGTTTAAGTAATATTTTAGTGGTAATAGCAGTGGCGACTCCTGCTTAAACACTAGGGGATCACTATATTAAAATTAACTTTAAAATTAAGTTAATATAGAGCATAAGAAAATTGAAAGACTGAAATACCATCGGTATAAATGTATTGTTCAGAAAGAGGAAAAAACATAAAATTTTCATTCCCACTGACGAAGTTTAACCTCTCACCTTTTACGTGCCACACGCCACCCTGGCCTTACACCGACAAGACTTGTCGGGTGGGGGATTTAACTATGGATCACATACACATACTTTTTTGACCACAAAGCATGTAGAGCCTCCCCGATTGAGGGATTAGCTTAATGTCAGGGCCTCCTCCGAGACAACACAACATTAAGATGAAACCATTCAAACTAAACATGGCAAATATGATAATGATTATGATGGCCGGATGATATTTGGGGACCGTTAGGGCTTTAAAGTTTCTTGATATTTGTCGTACAGTCTTATAGGTGAGAAAAAACCCTGAAAAAACCATCACCCAGAAAACTTGTCCGAACCGGGTATCGAATCCTGGCCTGCTGCGTATGAGGCTACCCCAAGACAACATCGGTGGAAAAAAAAGTAATAATAATAATATACGGAGATAAAAGAAAATACATCGTTAACAATTGTGAATTAAGTTAATAGTTTGGTCTAATGCACGCATTGTTAAAAAAAAAAAGAATATAATTTGTACAAATACAGGGTGAAAATTATTTAAACCGACAAACTCTGGGAGGTTGTAGGGGACACCAAAACAAATATTTTTCCCTAATGTCATTTTTTCCTATGAGGATTATTTAAACCGGTAGAGGGCGTATTACGCTCTTCAGTTTTCATGACTGCAACTGCTGTTGATGGTAGGAATTGTTTTGTCCACCAGTGTAGTAGTGAATTGTATCTGTTTACTAATGGAGCGATACACCTGGAGTGAGTACACTGATATGGTTACGCGCACCGCAACGGACGAGCGGCACAGCGTGTTTATCATAAGTAATGCCACGAGTGATTTCCAAATTATCGATAAATTCACGACTCACGAAGTGAGGAGTGAATTTATCTAGAGAATTTGGAAATCAAGAGTGGCATTTGTTAGGACTATTTAACGAATAAAATAAAGCTGTTTACTCACAAATCATTATTTAACTACAGTTATTTAAAAATATTTTTATATTTAAAGTAAACGGTGATGTTTGAAAACTAATGAGAAACGATAGGTAGCCTACGCTTCTACTGCTTCTTTTGTTTATCACTGCAACCAGATCATACTATTTATTGCCAAAGGAACGCAATATTGTAAGAATGCTCTCTAGTGGAGAAAAAATGAAACACATCAATCTGTATATTAATTCATTTTTGATGTCGTATACATTTAAGAAAGTGCAAACAGTGGTTTCTTTTTTTGGTGGTATAATCAATTGCTACAAATGTTGACATGTAAGCACTATTATATACAATCTGGTAGCCGTATTTGTTATAGGCTCAGTCACTGCAAAATAACGGTCAGACCTGTTCAGAATATTAAAAAGGAGGAGCTTTGCTTAATATATGATAATCCTAACGTTGATAATTATTTCGTGAAACACGTCTCTGATTGGTTGTAATACAGAAATCATTGAAACGTGATTGGTCATTGACTCCCATTTGGGGCATGAGTTAAATAGTCAACAACAATATCCTAATCGCCGTATCCCGCATCATACGACGTTTACTGCTGTGTACCAACGTCTGCGTGAGACCGGGTCATTTAGCAGATTACCTGGACAGGGACGCCGTCGCACAGTAAGAACGCTGCGATTTGAGGAAGCTGTCCTGCAGCATGTAGAGCGAGATCCTTCAATCAGCACTCGTGCAATTGCGCGTAACATGGGGACTAATCAGAAGAATGTAAGAAACGTCCGTCATGAGCAATTCTTACATCCATTTCACTTACAGCGTGTCCACAACCTGGAACCAGTTGATTATGCACCCAGAGCACAGTTTTCGCAGTGGTATCTGGAACAGTGTCAAATGCATCCTACATTTCCATCCTCTGTATTGTTTACAGATGAAGCAACGTTCGGGCGTGATGGAGTCTTCAACATGCACAATGCGCATGCAACAGTTACTCACGCACATCAAGTGCGGTTCTTCGTTAATGTGTGGGCCGGTGTTGTTGGGGACTGTTTAATTGGGCCTACCTAGGCCATTAAATGGCAGGCACTATTACAATTTTCTCGCCAGAATTGCTGGAAGACGTCCCGCTCCCTACAAGACAACGCATGTGGTTCCAAAATGACGGGGCGCCGGCACATTTTAGTCGTCGTGTGCGTCGATTGTTGAACCAACGGTTTCCAGAAAAGTGGATTGGCAGAGGTGGTCCTGTACCATTGCCTGCTCGATCACCAGATATGACCCCTCTGATTTTTTTTTTTTTGTTGCGTGGGGAGAGATGCGAAACCTTGTTTACACAACTCCTGTTGCACCAGAAGAGGATCTGGTTGCCCGGATAGTAGCAGCAGCAGGAGCAATTAACGATACTCCTGGAGTTTTTGCCCGTGTTAGACAGAACATGATCCGCCAGTGTAACCTTTGTTTACATGTCAATGGAGGCATTTTTGAACCTCTACTGTAATTTAAGTAATTGCATTGTGTTAATGTGTTGTCTCTTGGTAATAAAAATTGCAAAAGTGCTTGTTGGTTTAATTAATTTGCTGCCAGAGAAATCTTTCTCTACCGGTTTAAATAATCCTCATAGGAAAAAATAGCATTAGGGAAAAATATTTATTTCAGTGTTCCCTACAACCTCCCAGAGTTTGTAGGTTTAAATAATTTTCACCCTGTATAAAATGTAACAGAAAAATTAGGCAGATATAGAAGAAGAAACATTAAAAATAATGAATTAAAAGGATGTGGAATTTAAAAGAAGGGTTACACTTGCTATAAACTTTATATACAGAGTGATTCAAAAGGTTGCACACAAATTTCAGGAGCTTATAGAGGGGTCGAAATACAACAACTTTTGATTAGTAACTTATGGTCTGGAAAGTAATCCTGGGTCAGTACAAGCCCTGGAATGTCTGGATGGACAAGAAATTATTTTGTGCACACACTTAAGCAAATGTAAATTTATTCACCAATTTGGTTTAACACTAGGTGTTCAAAATGCCTACTACCACATTGAATACAGGCATGTTCTTCCATGTGAGCAAGAACTTTCTCTTCCATAGCGACTGTTCGAAACATATGTGACTGGCCTACATGATGCCATGAACGCAAGGAACCTGTCTCCCCGAGTTGGTGGTGAACGTTTTGAAATGTTCGAGGATGTGGTTGACGTCTGTTCGGATATTGCGCGCTATACAGGCATTGAGCTTCATGTGCATTACCATTTGCTTTACCATACATGAAATGCATTTCTCGAAGTTCTGACAATGTGTATTCCATTTCACAAAAATCACAAATGCAGCTACCTTCAAAGTAATGTTGTAGTGGACCTTTACAATACACTGTAGATACTGTATTGAAATGAAAACCTACAGACTGCATGAATGACTATCAGATGTGAACAGAAAGAGTACTCAAGTACTGTACTGCACTGAACGGTATGATGACATAAATTCATAAAGTAGTGTATTGAACCAAGTGCCTCTCTGAAAAGTAATCTTAGACCCGCATTGAAGTTCCCAACTTTCCCAGCTTGTATTGACCCAGGATTACTTTCCAGACCATAGGTTGTTGTATTTCGACCCCTCTACAAGCTTCTGAAATTTATGCACAACCTTTGAATCATCTTGTATATATATATATATATATATATATATATATATATATATGTTCATGGCTTAAATCTACTACATCAGAACTTGTCCAGCTTAAATATCACTAAAGGGAACATTGATGTCCATTGTTCAATGGAGCTTTCCATAGTAGCAAATTACTTTTTAGCATTCCAGTGAAATCTGATAACATTAACCTTTTCACTGCTGAGATATTTCCAGCCTTTAAAACACTCCTTGCTCAATGCAGGGAGAAATATGGAAAAAGTTTATTTAGGTTCCTAGGAGATGGCAGTATATGCCTGCTTCGTTTGAAAGCAATGCAATACGTATTATATAACTAGCAGGCGTTTGGAGTTGAGAATGGATATACACACCCATAGCACAGCAAGCATATTCTTTGCCAATGGATATACCCGTTCGTAGCAGTGTAAAGGTTAAAAAACTAATCATTGTTGTCTTGTAATAAGTCATAAAGTGACAAAATTTTGTTTTAAAAAATAGCCCATCATATGACAACTCACTTCTTAAGTAGAGCGATTAACTTACAAAATAAAATCATCAAATCCCACTTCTTCTTTATCTCATACCTGAAAAAAGAGCTAGCTATACTCTTGTGTATGATGAAGCAAACAACTGAGGAACATCACCAGGTTATAAAGAGATCCCCCAGCTGAAGTCATTATTTTCCGGTTGCAACTTGAGTTTTTTACATAAATCAATGTTATTAATTTTTGAACTTTCAAATGTTATGTAACCAGCCCATTTAATTTTTATTATTGAAAATACATTTCAAGGATTATAAAAAAAGCCATTAACTCAAAACCTGCCAAGTTGCCCCTTTTATGAGTACATATATATGTATGCAAAATAACCAGGATATGGGTGCAAGAATCAACAAACTCTCACATCGAGATAAAAGTAGAAGTACTGATCCTAATATTGAATTGATTTAACCTTCATAAAAGTCCCGGAACTCAATTATTTGGGGGTTGGAAAGATTATGTGATGAATCTGGACATGAAGAAAAATCTCCATTTCTCAAATTGGGATTCTGTCCAATCACTCACCTAATCTACTTCATGCATAATCATAAAAGGAAATAATTCACTTTATGTTAAAATTCATCATCAGCAGCAGCATCAAGGATTAGACCTGTTGGTCTGTTCCAATCTCATGTTAGAATTGGTCTATCCATCTTTTACTGAGTCTTCCAACATTTCTTCGTCCTAGTGGTTTGTAATGAAGAATCTGTTTTGGAATTCTATTGTTATCCATTCTATTGATGTGGTCTATCCATTATGTTAAAATTAATACTCTAAATTTAGAATTATAATATAAAATTATATACCTTTTACATTATAATTCTAAATTGTGAATAACACCTCAACGGAGTTTATAATGAATCTTAATAATGATAATACTCTAAATAAAATTGTTTAATAGATTTAGAATACTTTTATCCATGATTTTCCATACCACATTCTCATTGTACTGTTGTTTTATGTACTTTTTCCATTTCTTTACTAAACATTTTGTACTGTTTTAAACATTTTGGAATCATACTTATAAAATTTTTTTTAGAATTATTAAATATTTATCTACGTATGCAAATTGTTATCTCAAATTATTTTTTCAAAGTTCTACACAATCGGTGTGCACATGCTCAAATGCTTAAAGGAACTTTCCTCTAGATGGTGGAGATATCTGTGAAATCAGAATGAGCAGCATTTGAAAATATATTTTAAGAAATGGATATTCAGTCACTTCATTTTGTTAGGTTCCGATGGGACAAGTTAGTGTACATAGATTAGTTTACTCTTCATTAAATAATATGCATGTATTTAAGTAAAATTTTATCACCTCATCTCATATTCTTTTTCTTCTTAGACCGATTCTTCTTCAGACCCATCCTAAGTATCTTCACGACCATTGCTTTGTCGTCTTGAAGAGGAAGAATATGAGGTGAGGTGATAAAATTTTACTTACATAAATAATACCTCATAGTGTTAATTCCTAAAAAAATACATATAATTTATTTTGTTAGATTAGGAAGGGGGAAGTTCGTGTACATCCATTTCTTTTAAATGTGTTTGCAAATTTATTGCGAAGGTAGGTCATACTGATTTTACACATAAGTCTGCCTAGTGGAAGATTCTTTAAGCATTCACACAAGCTCACTATGATTCTGTAGTACTGTGAAAAATTCTTGTAAGAGGTAAACTAAACTTTTTTCCTTTAACTTAAGAGTACTGTCATTTGATATTAATAAAATAAAATGAGAATAGAAAGAGTGGAAATAATATGAATTAAATAATTACACATATTAAAATATTCCTGTGTCTTTTAATTCAGTCTTTAATTACAACGAGTAATACTATTTACAAAAAAAAATCCATCTTTATTGCTATATAATAAACTAATATGGCCAGCTGCATAAAATCCATAGAAAATTTGTCCTTAAAAACACAGAAAATGACATCTTACGATTTTCTTGCAACTAGTTTTCTTCATTGCAAGTGTCTTTCTTTATAACAAACAACAAGATGACATATACTGACTTTCTGTTATATCTGGTCAGTAATTTTTAAGATAAGTGTTACCAGATTCCTGTATCTTTCCATAAATTAGATACTCTCATAAGCAATTTTGGTTTTTAATGTAATGTTGTGTGTCTGGTGGAATTTTGAAGATGTGATTCACTGGGACTTTGTCTGCAGTCAATGCGGATCTTTATTCTCAACAACTGGAACAAGTTCATGAAATTTTGAAGGTCACAGGTTCAAATGTGACTGAATCCATTACCGCATGAACCACCACACAACAATTCAGGAATTGGAAGAAATCAAACTTTGAGCATATGCCTGATCTTGCACCTTCAGATTACCATCTGTTTTGATCCATGGCCCATTTACTGCATGAAATTTCGAAAACATTGAAGCTGAGGAAGTGAGTCTCAATGAATTCTTCACATCTAAAACCAGAGATGGTTACCATTGTAGGATAATAAACCTTGCTGAAAGATGGCTCAAGACCATAGAGTTTAATAATTAAATTAATGTTTTTATTACCTCACCTCATATCTTTTTTCTTCTATACTGCAGTTTCGGAGCTTATCTCCATCGTCAGTAGCCTCTGGTCGACCGGTGTTACTTCTGAAGTAAGAAGGAAACCGCCAAGAAACGACATAACACCGGTCGACCAGAGGCTACTGACGATGGAGATAAGCTCCGAAACTGCAGTATAGAAGAAAAAAGATATGAGGTGAGGTAATAAAAACATTAATTTAATTATTAAATTAAACCTCATAGTGTTCTTTCCCTGTGAAAGTTAAATACCATAGAGTTTGTTGGTCTTTATTTTAAACTGAGACGGTTAGAAGTAAAGGGGTATGTGATATTTTTTTTTTTTTTTCCAAAAAGCGAGTTTGGTGCATTAATTACATTCTTGAACATAATTTTATTTACTAGCAAAGAGATATAAGTGTATGCATTAGGAGCAGATAAAGAATGTGAAATTACAATATGAAATAACATTATGAGGTTCTTAATAAATAAGTTGAGTCACTGTCATCTTACTCCTATTAGTGTTGATTTCTTTAGGACATGTTTCAAAACATCTCTGTTTTATCTTCAGATTCAGTCCTAAAGAAATCAATTAATATGAGGTAAGATGGCAATGACTCAACTTATTTATTAACATAAAGAATGATTGTCATAATATTCAATTACTTATGATTTTCTTATACAATTTCAACTTTAAACCTGTTTTTCTCAATACTGCAAAACTTGCATTTGCATGCCTTTGCCTCTAACCTCAAATTGTAGTTTAATTTCTCGTCATAAAACTATTCTAAAAAAATTTTGCTTTAAAAAAGGACATTACTTATGAGAAAGTACCTGTATATTATGTTATACAAGACATCCTTTGCAATACCATAACAATTGAGCATTACATTATTTTATAGAAGATTTAAAATTATTTTTTAATTATACAAGGTCTTCATTTCAACCCTAGTGTCTGGCAACCGCTCATCACACGGATCTCATATGGTAATCTCACCAAATAAATCTAAATAGCTGTGAAAATAATTAGAAATTGAAATGAAGTAAAATCAATTTTTGTGGTGTTTATTCATTATCTTATGATAAAAGATGTACAAAATTACCTCCTTCAGTTTCAATACAACATTTACACCAGCAAAGATTTTGAAACACACTATCCAATTCTTGCCTTGAAATGACGGAGATCACAGTTTGAATATTTTCTTTAAGTTCCTCTAATGTTTGAGGAATTGAAATTGTGCCTTTATTTGGGACAATTGCACTAGGGAACTAACGGCATAATTTATGGCCATAACTATTGCAAGATTTCTTCTCAGCATTTGTCAAAAGTAAAAATACCCCTGTATACACCATATTAAACTGAAATCACCACAGTCATAACTGAACACAAATTTATAAGCTGATTAAAAAAAATTCAGAAAACATGGTCTGTATCTGGCCTGTCGGCTGGTTGCCTGGCGCTAAGGTTGCATTTTTTATTTGAAGGCACTTTACTTTATATTTATTATCACATATTAGATAATATTTTACATTCAAAGATTTTTATGCACAATTCTAATTACGGATATGTCTTTATTTCAATTTAATTTTGACATGCTTCAATACAATTAGTCATGTAGGTTATATACCAGTTTGAGGAGCAACAGTTATTACTAACCTTTATCCACATTCCATATCTTGGAATATGTTTATTTGTATTCATATCTCTTATACAAATGCACGTGATACTACATTTAATGTAAGAGTAGTTCATTTTTTTACTTTCTTGTAAAATTTTATTTCTTGAAATATAAAAATTATATGAAATTATAAAATTAGGTAGGTACTTTGTAATATAAAACTATTATTCTACCAGTTATATTATATGGATGCGAAACATGGACTCTTACTTTAAGGGAGGAAAGGAGATTACAAGTATTTGAGAATAAAGTACTTAGGAAAATTTTTGGACCAAAGAGAGATGAAGAGACGGGTGAATGGAGAAGACTACATAACAATGAACTACATGGTCTTTATAGGAAGCCAGATATAATAAGAACAGTTAAGTCTCGTAGACTGCGATGGGCAGGACATGTTGCACGTATGGGGAATGAAAGACTTGCATGGAAGCTTCTTGTAGGAAAGCCAGAGGGAAAACGCCCAGTTGGTAGACCGAGAATGAGGTGGGAGAATAACATTAACTATGATTTGAGGGAAGTAGATTATACAGGGAATGATTGGAAAGCATTAGCTCAGGATAGGGATGTATGGAGAACCTACAGGTTCGATAGTGCCAGTGAGTAAGTAAGTAAGTAAGTAAGGTACTTTGTAATGCAGCCTTCTCAACTACTGTATATCTCTTCCAAACTAAGTTCCTGTTGTAATGTAAACAAACTAGAAGTATGACTGCATTTTCATTGGTCGAATAATGGTTTTACTTTTAAGCATATAACACAATTTAGTTTGCTAACACTCAAAATAAAAATAATAAAAATATCTTATGTATTAGGGTAAAAAGTGCATAAGTTTTATTGATTTTTATTTTGTAGATTAATAGAACAGAAATATAGCATTTTTCTTCCTCTATCATAAAGGTAAAGATTTTAAGTGACAGCTAATTTCTTAAGGAAGATATTGCTTGGTCAGAAGCAATACAAATCTCTGATTATATTAATAAGGTATTTGAATATTAATAAGCTCCCGTGAAAAGTTATGTTTTCAGACTTACGTATGTTTACTCTGTGGCCACTGATATTATCTAGCACATATCTATATAAGTTATATGGGAGAATCTTAAAATATATAATTACAATTTTAATACATTAAATAAGCATGGTTTTAATTTTATGTACACGCAATCCAAAATATGTTGGAATTTCAATTCTTTCAAAATGACAACATTTCTGTACAATTTCTGAAACATTGGAAAGCAAAGAATTTGAAAAAGAGAAACAAATTATTTTCAATATTTTCAAACAGTTTAGTGAAAATATCCCATATTAACGATTGAGGATGTGGTGAAAACTACAGGAGAATTTGCAGGTGAGTCAGCATGGAAAATAAATTCTGCTCATAATTAAGTTGTACTGGTAAATAAAGGTTAATTATCAACATCATTGAAAAGTGGCTTCTAGTACAAGATGTTATTTTGACCAAAGAAATTGTGGCCTACATATGTTTGAAAAGCATTATTTCAAAGCAAATTGGGATATTTGGATCAAGTTATTTTGGCTCCTTTTTTTTTGGAAATGGTTGCAGTTATGAGTTATTTGATGAAGTTGTGAACAGTAATTATAATTCAAAATTTGCTCGAAAGTGTCGTAATTTGTATAGACTTTGGGAAGATAGTGAGTTAGATAGGGCTAAAAGAACATATAAAAGAGTTTTATGATTTGAATGATTGTAAGCCTAAATTTGGAGAAATTTTGTGAATTGTTGGAGGAGTTAAAGGTTGGTGTTGATGAATGTGGAGCATTTAAAGATGATTCTGATTAGATAGACCCATATATAATTTTTTGTCATAAATAAATAAGAAATGGAGGAAGTTTCTAATTACACTGAGCAACAAAAAAAAAACTTTTTTTTTTTTGTCTCAGAAAGAAAAATGTGATATTGATAGTATTTTTTTCTCCTGAATTCAAATATTATATCAGTTTTTCTCCATCATGCAAGATACAGGCATTTATAATTTCAAACACTTTAATATGTTTTACATTTGTAACTAAACAATATTCAAACATTCAGACTCGCCTAGAAAGTAAGAAATGACGATTTTCTGCTATATTTCACCTGTGGAGCATCTCTCTCGATGGTCCAACAATAATCGGTCAGCATATTAGGATTCCATTTGCCTTGATATCTCTTTTCCATAGCTGAAATCTCCTGATGAAAGTGTTCCCTGTGCTCATTTGGTTTTATTTTACAATAGACAAATGGACGAAAAAAATGTTTATTAAAAAAATTATTATTTAAATCCATTAATTGAAATTGCCCTCCATGGTATCTTTACCTTGTTGTGGTGGAATGGCTTGCGTGCTTAAATGATCCTGAGAGCAAAGTCGGCGGTAGCCTTGCTGCCGATAGGGTTACCCATGCCGGACTGATCGAAGGTGATAAGCCAGACGAAAAAAGTACCTTGGTCGAAAGAGTGACGATCTTTCACCATAAAAATTACAACCGTCAAGAAATGCGAACATGGGTTCTACTGGGGTAAAATTTTCTGGAGGTCAAATAGTCCCCCGTTCGGTTCTCCAGGCGGGGACTACTTCAGGGAACCCATGTCAAAGGCTCAAACACAGGGGTCTTTATAGGAAGCCAGATATAATAACAGTTAAGTCTTGTAGAGACTGCGATGTGGCACGAATGGGGAATGAAAGACATGCATGGAAGCTTCTTGTAGGAAGACCCGAGGGAAAACGCCCAGTTGGTAGACCAAGAATGAGGTGGGAGAATAACATTAACTATGATTTGAGGGGAGTAGATTATACAGGGAATGATTGGAAAACATTAGCTCAGGATAGGGACGTATGGAGAGCATATGTCCGTGCGGCCATGAACCTACGGATTCGATAGTGCCAGTGAGTTAGTTAGTTAATTGAAATTTAAAAAAACACTGTGGGTGATGGAGAAATTCCGAATATACATTTGAAAACACGATAAAAAACTGCATTAAGTACAACTATTGGTACTCATGAGACAAAAATCATGTTGACTAGTGTTATTGGTACTGGTACCATCTTATCTTGTATTTAGTCTTATTTTCATAGAATATGATGTTGCCTAAGAACAATGTTTCTATTGTAGACAATTCATATGGCATGTAAAAGTAGCACCATGGTTTCACCAATAGACAGAGTTGGCGGAGTAATATCTTATGCAAGTTTTGTACAGTGCAACTGGAACTTACCTCGGAATAAATATAGTAAAATGTTTAAAATATTATAGGCCTTTCAGGATCAGTCCCATCCTCATCAGGTGTATTGCTGAGTATGGGACTGGTTTCCTGAAGGCCTACAATGTTTTAGACATTTTACTAGTTGATGATTCTGCATTACAAGGTACCTAATTTTATGTTATTTTCTTTTTTAACATAACTTATTTTGCTAGTAAAGCTTGTATTAAATCGATCACTTACATTAAACGACAAATTAACATTTTAAAAGAAAAATTAATGCCTAAATCAGGATTTGAACCCAGGATATCAAGAATTCCATTATTAAAACACCGAAAATCTAAATTTATATTATAATTCTTATATTGTGACTAGCATCTCAACGGAATTTACCATGAAATTTATTAGTATTTTTTGGACATATGATCCCGCGAAGATGCTCCTCATGTGAAAAGCTCAGGCTTGAACTCAGAATTTCTCAAATATGTGACTAAACAGTACCTTCTGAGGAAAGCCATGGCTATTATTATGTACCATCAAAATGTATCAATGCTTTAAAAATTTATATATTACTGTGTATATACAGGGTGTAAATGAATTATACCGCATAAGTTTAACTGCTTATAGAGGGGTATTATGCGAGTAATTTGAGATAGTGAACCAATGGTCTACGAGGGAAAATGGGTGAGTTATAGGGAATCAAAGTCATTGACAATTAATACAGATAAATCAACAGGAGAGCAAAGTAGGGGGGAAAATTATACTAGTATAATTTCAGATCTTAGTATTAATTTCAGATTTCCTGATTTGTAATAATTCTTCAACAATGTTTATGACATATTGGGTTAACTAACTGTAAATTAGTTATGGCTGTTATGCCATTGTAGATAGAGATAATGCCTGGTATAGAATAACTTTATTGTCACACTGTTTTTCTCTTGTTTCCAAGCAATAATTCACAGGCACTATGAATTCAGGAGGTCGGATGGTCGTGTAACTGCTTACAAACCAAGAATATTTTATCATGTTTCAGAACCTTGGGGATGAAAATTGAAAGTGAATGCAACACTGTAGTTTCATAGTACATTCTCTGTGGAAAAACCTCTTCATGAATGTTCTCATCTGATGAATTAGTTCTGTTAATGATAAAATCAAATGTTTCCTACTTCTCCTCATATAAATCTTCTAAGTAGATTGCGATTTCGAGACCATAGTGGTCTCATCTTCAGTACAATCTTGGCGACTGATGTTATGTCGATCGGAAGAAACACTTCTTCTTCCCTCTGTTGACGATGTAATTGCTACTGTGAATCACAAACAAATAGAGGATGCTTCTGAACATTCAGAGTAGAACTATAAAATTTACCATGGAAACTGAAAATGAAAGACAAATCCCATTTTTAGATCTTAGTTTAAGAAGGAACAGAGAAAACATGATAGAATTTGGAATATACAGAAAGAATACACATATAGATAACTATATTAAAGCTTCAGGATTCAACCATTTTGCTCACAAAGAGGCAGTATTCAATAGTTTGACACATAGATTGGTAAATATACCTATGAGCAAAGAAAATTATGAAAAAGAAAAAGAATACATAATTAATGTTGCAATAGATAATGGTTATGAAGAAAATATGATATACAAGAAAATAAATCAATTTTAAAAGACAAAAATTAATTAATGAAAGCACACTTATAAAATAAACAGAAAAAATAAAATTCAAGAAATTCACTTATCATCCATTGAAACACCATACGTTAAAAAAAAATTCAAAAAGTTGAATATAAGATTGGCACCGAAGAACGAATACAGCCTTAATAGCATAATTAAAACCAATGGAAATGAAAGAACTGAAGAAGAAAACAAATCAGGAATTTATCAGATCAAATGCAGGGATTGTGACAAAATTTATATTGAAAAACGAAAAGAAATTTGAAAACAAGGGTGAAAGAACATCTTAGAAACATCAAAAATGGAGAAGTGGAAAAGTCAGCAGTAGCTGCTCATGCTTGGTCCGAAACACATTTAATTGAATCAAAAGCCAGCGTAATTAAACAAATAGATAAACAAAAAAGGAACTCACAATTTGGTAAAAAATCTACATTTAGAAAAACAAAGGAAAACTTATGAACTTCGAAATTCCTGCAAATCCTGACCTGATCCAGAGGTTCATTGGTCCACCAACAGAGGGAAGAAGAAGTGTTTCTTCCGATCGACATAACATCAGTCGCCAAGATTGTACTGAAGATGAGACCGTTATGGTCTCGAAATCGCAATCTACTTAGAAGATTTATATGAGGAGAGGTAGTAAACATTTGATTTTATCATAAATTAAACCTCATAGTGATTAATTCCTATAAAAGTTCAATAGTTCTGTTAAGTTGTGGTAAAGAGCTTTCCACTGGTGAAAAAATAACTTATCGAGTGGTTGGATTTTTCCTGTAGTGCCAGGAGGAATTTTGAGCAAATCGATTGTCTTGCCTGGAGGAATAATTTTAAGACATGCTGTATCTGGTCTAGGAATCGAAAAGTAGGGAGGTTTTTTTTTCAGGGTATAGAAAGAATGTTCTGTAAACCATTTTTTGAGCTCTCTCTTTCCCATTTTCCTTGATTTTGTTGTAGTGATGATAATGCTGACAGCTTTAAATAACCTTTTAGACACTAAGGGACCAAAAGTTCCTGAACGCGATAAAACGTTAGGGAAATAATGAGTGTACATGCATATAGTGTACGAGTATGTCAGTGTACTGACTGATGTGGCTACTGTGTGTGTTTCTCATCGGCAAAGGACAGGGTTTGTTCTGTGTTATAAATAGAAGAAAGGGAATAATTGGTAAATCATGCCTGGCAGTTTTAAGAAATTCCTCTGCAGTTTTAATAATCTTTTCCTCATCCTGAAAATGGGAGCACGATATGAATTTAGTTCCTTTCCTGCTCTAATTTTATATTTGTTTCTTGAAACAACTGATCCAAGCATAAAATGCAGAGGAATCTACACTTTCAATACTCAGTCTTCTTATAATTTCCAAGGGCCACAATCACAAGTTGTCATCACTCACATTGCATTTAGTAGTTCTAGCTTCCACAAAATGAGAGTAGAGTTTTTCATACAATATGGTTTTACATTCTACCTGATTTAGCAGCATAACAAACACTTATTTCTTCTACCAATAATATTGTCTTTCTGTTGAGACCAAATAAAAGTTTCTCCAGATGTTTGATAAAGTATGTCACTTCTTATCACCTTCATTTATCCAGAAATTATCAGCTTATCACTTGTAATCAGTGTTTAGGTTAATCTTTTTTTCACAGGGCTATGAATGTAACTAGAAGAAATGGATTTCCAAGGTGACAGACTTGGATTTTAGTGCCTTGTAGTAAAAAAAGACTACTTTTTTGTACACAGCCGTGGTACATCACAATGTTTCTCTGGGAGAAATTTCTAGGTAGGTTTCGGTGTGCAATAGGTGACAGTAGTATAGTACATTTCCTTGTGATCATTACAATATTGTAGTATTTTCTTTGCTAGTCTATCTATTTCACTGCTATATACCACAGTTATGTAGTCTTCTCCATTCACCTGTCTGTTCATCTCTCTTTGGTCCAAAAATTCTTAGGAAATTTTTTGGACCGAAGAGAGATGAACAGGCAGGTGAATGGAGAAGACTACAAAACAGTGAACTACATGGTCATTATAAGGAGCCAGATATAATAAGATCAGTTAAGTCTCGTAGACTGTGATGGACAGGGCATGTGGCATGCCGGGGAATGAAAGACATGCATGGAAGCTTCTTGTAGGAAACCAGAGGGAAAACCCCCAGTTGGTAGACTAAGAATAAGGTGGGAAAATAACATTAACTATGATTTGAGGGAAGTAAATCTACAGGAAATGATTGGAAAACATTAGCTCAGGATAGGGATGTATGAGGAGCTTATGTCTGTGTGGCCATGAACCTACGGGTTTGATAGTGCCAGTGAGTGAGTTAGTAAGTATACCACAATGGGTAGGAAGCACTGTACAATTGTAGTTGTATTTAACTACCGTTGACTTCCTGGACTGTCATAAGGTTACTAGTCATATTAACCAATTCAGTTGGCCTTGGATCTTTGGACCTGTTATGCCAGGGATTTATTTTATATAAATATATAATTATTTGATATTGTCTAGTCACATCTTTTCTTGCTTTTAATTATATAATATTTTTTACATTTTATCATGCTATAAATAATAGTAAGATATTCTAAAGTAAATTTTTTGCTGACATTTATGGAATGCTTTTAAAATAATGTCTTTTTTACTGACATATCTTCTTCATTTTTGTATCAGAAGTTCCATCAGAATATACATAGCATCTGTATCAATTTGAGAAAAACACTGTATGAGTGGCAATGCCAGCCCTCCTATTTTCTATATGATCCTTAGCAGACAAGGCACATTACGTTTGCCACATGGTAATGGGAATCTCCATATTCTATCATTAATATGAGAGTTATTCCATGGAGATGTGCAATTTTTATTCATTACATTATAAACGACATTATTCTAAACAAATTTGCACATATAATTCTTTGCATACAAGCCATTGATATACAGAGTGAACGGTAATTACACCAACAAACTTCAGCGACTGATCCCGGACTGGAAATGAAGGGAAAAAGGTCTATAAATATGTGTCTGGAAATGAACAATGTACGTGCAATGACAAAAAATTGTCCCAGCATACAGTACATAGCATAATCACATTGACATCACAAAAGATGTTCAAAGTGGTCTTCATGGAATGTAATGTATGCGTTCACATGTCGTATCATGGATTGTCTCACTCTTTTGCATGTTCCAGTTCTCTTTGAATAGCATCATATGCGACGTAGACACACTGTTGAAGAGTGTGAACATCAGGAACTAGTTCAGCATACACAACACTTTTCATACGCCACAAGAGGTAAAAATCCAGGTGGTTTAATACTTTGAGTCCTGCAGTGGTATTAGTACCACGGCATTTAAATGACACTGAAGCCGGAGAATAAAACCCTCGGCATGCCTGTGCAGGCAGATTTACAGGGGTGTTTTCTGTTTCAGAAAAACAGTGCCACCTCCGGACTCAAAGTGTTAAGTCCGGTGATCTAGCAGGCCATATAACAGGGCCTCCGAGTCCTATCCAACACCTGGGGAAGATTTTGTTGAGGTGTCAGTGAATTGTAATGTGGAAATGGGGTGGCGCTCCATCATGCAGAAACCATCATCAGTGTCATCTACCATGTCAACGATGCATTTACAAAAAACACACTGCAAGTGGTCCGAGAGTATAATGCCATTTGTCAGTGTTATCTACTGTGGCAATGATGCATTTATGGACACTTATCCATAGGATATTTTTTCCTCCATTTTAAGTCAGGAATCAGTCCTTGCAGTTTGTCGGTATAATTAAAATTCACCCTGTAAGTGATGAAAATTTAAGGTTGTTGTAAACGTACATTATGGTATTAATAAGCTGTTAGTTTATGCTGATGATGTAGTACTACTGGCCGATAGCGAGGAGATACTAAAGGCCAACACGCACACACTATTGAGTAACACTAAGAAATTAGGACTGGAAGTAAATATCAGTAAAACTAAATATATGGTCACACGTAGAAATACATTATATAATGGAAATGGACAGCTAATGACAAATGAGGGAAATTTTGAGGAATTGGCTGAATTCAAATACCTAGGAACAATAATCACAAATAGGAATGAGATGCACAAAGAAATTAAACATAGGCTCAATTCTGGAAATGCATGCTATTATGCATTGCAGAGACTTTTGATGTCCCAACTCCTTTCAAAAAACGTTAAGCTGAAATATATAAAACTATTGTTCTACCAGTTATACTATATGGGTGCGAAACATGGACTCTTACTTTAAGGGAGGAAGGAGATTACGAGTATTTGAGAATAAAGTTCTTAGGAAAATTTTTGGACCAAAGAGAGATGAACAGACGGGTGAATGGAGAAGACTACATAACAATGAACTACATGGTCTTTATAGGAAGCCAGATATAATAAGAACAGTTAAGTCCCGTAGACTGCGATGGGCAGGACATGTTGCGCGTATGGGGAATGAAAGACGTGCATGGAAACTTCTTGTAGGAAAGCCAGAAGGAAAACGCCCAGTTGGTAGACCAAAAATGAGGTGGGAGAACAACATTAACTATGATTTGAGGGAAGTAGATTATACAGGGAATGATTGGAAAGCATTAGCTCAGGATAGGGATATATGGAGAGCTTATGTCCGTGCGGCCATGAACCTACGGGTTCGATAGTGCCAGTGAGTGAGTGTAAACGTACATTGACAGAAATTTCTTAAGTTATTTTAAGAAGTATGTGGTGACTATAATGGATCAAAAGACCAGAGAAAGGATGTTTCTCAATGGATTTCCCATCAAGAACAAAAAGCAGGAAAAAAAAAAAAACTGCACCAGTCTGTTCTATGGCAGTTTCAGCTAGGAGAACAATTATATTATTTTTAGTCTGATCATCTTACCTCAACATTAATATTGAGGTAAGATGATCAGACTAAAAATAATATAATTGAACAAGAACAAATCAACATTAATATTGGGGTAAGATGATCAGACTAAAAATAATATAATTGAACAAGAAAGATGATCAGACTAAAAATAATATAATTGAACAAGAACAAATCAACATTAATATTGAGGTAAGATGATCAGACTAAAAATAATATAATTAAAATAACCTCAAAATATCAAATAAAAATAAAACATAGTTTTATTTGATTTTCATATTTATTATATAATTCAGTGACAGCTGTTTCGGTACACTGTACCTTCTTCAGACATGTTAACAAATTATGAATTGTGTTCCAACTGATCTAAGCAACAATACAACAATATTTATTTAAATTTTTAAATTTAACAAAGGGGATTCATTCAAATCAAGTTGAGAATTTAACAGTAAATAAATATGGATTTTCATCAAGTAAACACCAACTCAATTGATTACTCAAAATATCACTTCCTAAAATTAAATATTAAGGAGAACAATTCGTAAGATGCTTTGCTGCGATAGATAATTTGTGACTTTGAACCTGAATTAAGATCACAATCAGTTAAATGGAAACACTAATCTTAATTACATCTGCCAAAATGTTATTGGCATCAATCAGAAGTCATAAAAATAATTATCATGATTATCCGGGTATTATTGCTGCTGATCAGAAAAATCTGATAAGGATATTATGGGAAGCCATTCAGGAAAGAGAATGGCAAATACAATATAATGAGAAATTATAGGGCTATCATTTGTATAAACCATCAGACATTGTTGCATATTTTAAACTAGCTAGATTGAGATGGACAGGATACATCCACAGAATAGAAAATACTGAGAAAGTTAAAAAATTATGATGGACCATCCAGATGGAAGAATAAATGTTGGACCTGAAGCTAGGTGGATGGATGGAATTTTGGAAGATGCCCAAAGACTTATAATTCAAAATTGGTGGACAGTCACCAGGAATAGAGAGGTCTGGAGAAGAGTTCTTATGGAGGCTGTGACTCGACCCGAATTAAGCCAAATAAGATGATGATTGCTGGTGATCATGTTTCTATTGGCATATTAATCATTATTACTGCACACATTTTTACAGAAGAAATTGCCCCCAACAGTTTGCCAGAATCTACCACAACTCTTGGAGTCTGAAGTCCTACCCCATGATAATGCTCATCTGCATATTGGTGAACGAGTGACTTACTTATTGAGCGATTACAATTGGAAACTCTTCTCAACCTATTTGGAAGATGAGTTCTCTCCATGTCTATATTATAGCCGACAAAATATGAACATAAGTAAGACTCATCTCTGATATTTTTCTGCAAATATTGTATGCACCTTGGGAGGGTGTACTAATAGTCAACATTATAACTAATACAAATATTCAGCTTGCTTTTCATGCTCTTTTGTTTTAAAAATAGATAAAAAATTAACATAACCATATTTTTCTGGTTTCAAAAAAATATTTTAAACCAATTAAATTTAAAACAAATGTGTTATACCTTTTCTCTGATTTGAAAAGTCCTTTTTTTGGTAATTTGCAATATTGAAAGAAGTAAACATGGAATGAACCAAAAACATTCAATCAAGAGAGAAATCCAACAGCTATCACAAATTTGGGAATAAGTTACTAATAGTACAGATATTAGGCAAATTGCCTATACTTTATTAAATATATGTAGGAAATAACACTATAAGGTTTATGTTAATTATATTTGAATAGAAAAATTTTTTCCTAGACTGAGACTCGAACCTGGGACCTTCGGCTTTCCGGGCCAAATGCTCTACCGAGGCGAGTTGCGATCTAGATGCAAATTTTTCTCTTATATACGTTGTAATTCCCTCATGCCAAATGCTTTGAAACCGTTGCTTCTATCTTTGCAAATGGCAGCTTTTTAGTTAAGAAGACGTTTATTAAGAAGCCCTACTGGCTTTATAAAGTAGTGTTAAATTCCCAATAAATGTCTTCTTAACTAAGAAGCTGCCATTTGCAAAGATAGAATCAATGGTTTCAAAGCATTTGGCACAAGGGAATTACAACGTATATAAGAGAAAAATTTGCATCTAGATCGCAACTTGCCTCAGTAGCTCAGTTGGTAGAGCATTTGGCCTGGAAAGCCAATGGTCCCGGGTTCGAGTCTCAGTCTAGGCGAAAATTTGTCTCTTCAAATATAATTTATCCTTCAGTGAGAAGTGTTAAATTAATAATAAAAACATCAATATAATTGCCTATACTTTATTGTTATAGATAGCACAGAAAATCCTCAATTTAAGTTCATGGAGTTGTATAGAGCAAATTAAACTTTGCCTATTTTCAGATATCATACCTATGAAGGCTGATATTGCCTACGTGTTTTTTTAATTCAATTTTCATTACAAAGAAGAAAGTTGAAGTGTACAGTGAATGCTAGGCTAATGTGTACAATGAATGTGGCCAATGTTTTCAGATTACATTACACTTTCATTCCATGTTGGGAAAATTTACTTCAGAATCCTATTATAATTCTGGTAAAAGTTCTAAAAGTTGTGGAAGGGGGCATTTTTCTCAGCAGTGATTACTGGATGCAGAGCAAGGATAAAAGACTCCCATCATTTTCCTTATGCTATCAATCATTTTGTTCATTCAATTGCAAATGTATGTTAAATACAAGTTTGATGAAAGAGATGACACAATTCAGTTCTATTTTCCCACCCACTATATTTATTGTGAAATCAATCAATAACCAATTCCTAAACAATGATTGCTAAAGATTCTTGTAAATCAATAGTGGTATAAGTGGCACCATGAGTCAGCCTCTAACGCAAATGAGCACCAGACACTTGTTATGGGGATAAGAGCAACCATCATGCAGGGTTGTAAACCCAGCTGACATCAGGTGCTGATTGTCTACAAAAAGTAGGAGGTTTAACCTCTTACTATCCCAAGGGTCTCCTATGGCCTGTAGTGGGATCACTTTACCTTTTTTATAATGCTATAATTAGATAGTGTTATATATTTTGGCCGTGGTGAACTAGTGGTTATGTTCCTTGTCTCTTGTCCTGAGGGTCGCGGGTTCAAACCCGGCCGGGGTCATTGGATTTTTTAGGATGGAAAAATCCAAGGAGCAAGTCCTCTGGGAGGGACTTTAAGCCTGGGTCCCGAGTCTGAAGATTTTCAGGCTCATAAAAGATCCTTAAGCCTGAATGAAAGGCCTTTATGCAAAATTTACCAAATTTTTCCATCCTAGTACTATCTTGGTTTCCTAGATGTCAGTATGAGACGGAACGTTGACTATGGACCACTCAAGTGACATCTATACGAAAACAAGTGTAACTAAAATAGTATGGTTCAAATTCTTCACTGTAGGGGGAGAGTGCCTAAATCTCTGTTAAGGGAAAGATGGGCTTACAAGATTACAAGAAGATACATTTACTTCGGTATTATTTGTAAGTGTATATCGACAGTAGGCAATGAAAACCTCGTAACTCCATCAGTCATTGAAAACCACATAACTCCAGTAGCCAGCAAAGAAATATGTGATGCATAACCTGTTGGGAACAAGGACTTCAAATTTATTAATAACTTGACTTGTATTATAGTAAAATATGTGAGAACTATTGCTGTATCAATTTTAATAATTATTTAAACAGTGTCCCGCGCCGTAGCTGAGCGGTTAAGGTAGGAAGCCTTGGCGCAGAGCTACGGGACTTGCGCTGGTTCGAGTCTCCATGGGGGAAGAAATTTTCTCATGGTATTTCGGCCAGTATGGGACCGGTGCCCACCCAGCATCGTGAGGCAACTGGGTAGCTACAATAAGTAGCGGCTCCAGGTTGAGGAACCAGCTATAATGGCTGGGGGACTCGACATGCTAACCACATGTCACCTACACTGTCTGTTGATCATCTACCTCTGTAATTGACACACGTGGATGTGAAGGGCCAGCAGCCGGCTGGTAAAAGGGCAACCGCTGAAAAGTGGAAAGACCCTCAATCGGATTTAAACAGTTATTTGTTTCTCCTGTAAAAACTATCAAAATGGAGTTACGAGATTTTCATTGCCCACCATCAATATTCAGGTATGTTGCTTTAAAAATTTATTTTATTTGGTAGCTACTAGTTAGTCAAATATTTTCATGTCCAATATGTCTTTTTATGCTCTAAAATGATTTAACACAAATTGATAAAATAGTTAAGTTATGTAGATAGGAAATAACACTATGAGTTTTTTTAATATTGTTTATTTTTTATTATTTCACTCACCTCATACTTCATAATTCATAGCAGACCCTGGGTTTCTTCACATCTTTTGTGACATTCTCAATGCTGCGTCACGTTCACAACTGACGTCCAACGGCCTTCTATCCTGCAGACTGACCTCCGCGCCATCTGGTGGCCGACCAAAGAATTTCCAAATCAGTCCTCTTTCTTTATAACCGGGTATTTCAAAATTCATAGTTGTATTTTCATTCTTGCATATGTAAATTTTTTCCCAAATTGTGAGTTCCTTCGGTTTTTCCAATTGTTTAAGTAATTTTGTTTTGGTTTCTATTCTATGTTTTTCTGACCAGGCATCAAATTAATTGTAAAGATTGTGAAAAGATATACATAGGAAAAACAAAAAGGAATCTAAATACAAGATTAAAAGAACACCTCAGAAATGTTAAAAATGGAGAAACCGAAAAATCTGCAATAGCTGCACATGCCTGGTCAGAAAAACATAGAATAGAAACCAAAACAAAATTACTTAAACAATTGGAAAAACCGAAGGAACTCACAATTTGGGAAAAAATTTACATATGCAAGAATGAAAATACAACTATGAATTTTGAAATACCCGGTTATAAAGAAAGAGGACTGATTTGGAAATTCTTTGGTCGGCCACCAGATGGTGTGGAGGTCAGTCTGCAGGATAGAAGGCCGTTGGACGTCAGTTGTGAACGTGACGCAGCATTGAGAATGTCACAAAAGATGTGAAGAAACCCAGGGTCTGCTATGAATTATGAAGTATGAGGTGAGTGAAATAATAAAAAATAAACAATATTGATAAAATAGTGCCTATTTTCATGGTTATTAGTGCTTTTTTTGCTGCCTATTTTGATTTTTTAATGCCTAACAATGGTAATCATTTAACTCCATGCTATGCTTTGCAGCTTTACTAGGGAATTATAGATGTAGTAGCTTGCCATTACTTTCCACACTGGTGAAGGATGGTGATGATGATGATAAGGATGAAATATTAATATAGTAGATTAAAAATAATTTCTAATGTATGATAATTAAGTAACTATGTGCATTATTTCTGGAATAACCCTCATATTTCATATTAACCCAATTAATTTTGAAATAGTAGATATATTATTGTATGGTGTAATATATTATACGAGGGCGGATCGGAAAGTAACGCACAATAATTTTTTTCTGCCTTGGTATTGCAGCTAGAATGTTGAAATTTCACAGAGATATAGTTTGAAGTTTTCACTACAGATGGTATTTTTTTCTCAGGTGCACCTCTTGCGAGAGAAGCTTGAACTATGTAACAAAGATGGCGCGAATGCTACAGTCGTCCACCTGTGAGGAACAGAGAAGTTTGTTCGATTTTTGTGGGCCAAAGGGCATAAACCCAGTGAAATTCAAAGGGACATGCGTGGCATGTATGGGGATGATTGTATGGACCGTAGCAATGTCTTCCGTAAAGTTAGTGCTCGCTGGGTGCCTAAGAACCTGACAGACGACCACAAGGGCCAGTGAATGATGGCAAGCTTGGACCACTTAACGCGGTACACCGCACAAGGAGATGACTTTCTGGAAGGAATCGTCACAGGTGATGAGTCGTGGGCATACCACTACACACCCGAAACAAAGCAGGCATCAGCAGTGCGCAGATGGCTACACTCCAACCAAACAGACATCTACGAACAGGGCATATTGAAACTGGTAACACGATGGGAAAAATGTGTTGAGAAAGTTGGTGACTATGTCGAAAAGTAGGTAAAAGATGTAAGTTCATTTGTGATTTTTTTCCTTTTTTTTACTATTAAACTTTTTAAAAAAAAATTATTGTGCGTTACTTTCCGATCCGATCCATCCCTCACAGGTGGACGACTGTAGCATGCGCGCCATCTTTGTTGCATAGTTCAAGCTTCTCTCGCAAGAGGTGCACCTGAGAAAAAATACCATCTGTAGTGAAAACGTCAAACTATATCTCTGTGTGCTCCCCATGTATTTAAACGGATGTGGTTTATCTACAATGCAAATTGCTGGTGCGAAAAATTTTGCGTTGACATGTCGCATCATGTATTGGAATCACTTGAATCCGGGACGCAATTTGCCAGCGCAAACAAAGAATATAGAAGATATTACCCATACTCATTGGTGTAATTGCTAAAAACAAACTCAGATTTTATGACAAATTGTCGGAAATACAGTACTTGTTTTATAACTTTCCAATTTTAACGACGAAAGTTAGATAGTTTTGTTGCAAATCATCGAGTTCTATACAGCATGAGCATGAAAGAGTACAGAGATGTACAGGAAAAAGAGTTATTGTGGCTTGAACTTAGTCAAGAGATAAATAAAAGCTGTAAATATTGTATCTTGAGGATATTATGGATGTACATAAATTTCGTCTTCTATTAAATTCAAAACCTGATAAAACTGCTCAGGCAAAAATCTGAAGTATTCTAAAATTTGGTATTTTCATCAACC
This sequence comes from Diploptera punctata, assembly GCA_030220185.1. Classification (NCBI taxonomy): domain Eukaryota; kingdom Metazoa; phylum Arthropoda; class Insecta; order Blattodea; family Blaberidae; genus Diploptera; species Diploptera punctata. The sequence goes on along the minus strand of JASPKZ010009354.1, from coordinate 430,784 downwards.
ATATGTTTATTTAAGAACTAAAGAATAATTTATTCTATAATTTTCCATACAACATTCATATGATGCTGTTGTTCTAGGTACTTTTTCTGTCTATTTCGTACTATTTTAAATGTTTTGCAACGATACTTAAAACTTTTTTTATAAAGAATTTTAATATGTTTATCTATGTAGACAAATTATGACTTTTCCTCTCAATTTATTTTCAAAGTTCTTTATTAGAATTGAAGTTGGCATACATGAATGCTTATAAAATTAAATCCACCAGATGGCAGGACATATGTGTGAATGACCAACATTTGCATTTAATTCCAAACCATATTTTAAGAAATAAATGTTCAATCACTTCATTTTGTTAGGTTCCGATGGGTCAGTTTAGTGTACATCAGGTTAGTTTATAGTTTACTAAATAGTATGTATGTAATTTATTTCATTAGGTTATGCAGGAACAGGTTTGTATACACATTTGGAAATTTATTATTAGGCGAAAATTTTTCTCTTCAAATATAATTTATTATAAATGTTGGTCATTTTGATTTCCCATATACGTGGTGCCATCTGGCGACAATTCCATAAACATAAGCGCTGTATGGTATGCACTCCATGCAAAACCAGCATCACACCGAGCGAAACGCGAGTTCGCGTCACGTCGGGCGCAACACACTGTATAATAAACCTTAGCATAAGGGTAATGTTGTAGCTCAGGTGAGAAAAAACTCACCCAAGAAACCAGTAAGACAAACTGTCAGAAAACTTTAAGATCCAAATAGTTCCTGAACACCATCTGCCCATCATCCACATCATATTTACCTAGTTTAGTATAAATGTATGAGTGAATGGTGTGTTTCATCTTATTGGCCTATGTTCACATTGTCTTGTAGGTGGACGTGGCATTGAGCTAATCACTCAACTGGAGAGACCCTTCATGTCGTCATGTGTTCAAAAAAAGTATCTAACAGTATGTGATCCTCTCCTGACAGTTCATGTTCTTGTAAGACTGGCAGGCTTGGGGCACATAAATGAAGGCTTATCTACAAAGGTGGAAGTTAATCTAAGAAAGAATGTTTACTACTTTATAAATTCATGTATACACATTTATTATGGAAGCATGTGCTCTCTGGATTAAGTCCAATGCTCATGTTTACAATACTCATGGAACTCTGATACAAAAATAAAAATATAGAAGAATGGTATAAAAATCAAAATTTATTGTTGAAATTTAAGTATAAAAAAGTAATTTTGTTCTCTTATAAACATTTCTGTGTTAATCCAAAAGATTTTGTAATATAGTTCACAACTATGGTTCAAGTAAAACTTTTTATAAAACCGAATGAAAATAACATTTAGTTATATTAGCATTGATAAAAATTTAAAAAAAGAATTGCACTTTTATTGATATTAGTTTGTACTTTTTTCATGGAAGAATTCAGAAACTGAACAATTTTTGCATATTTAATACAATAGGCCTATAAATAATCTTTTGCATTTATAAACATAACTGCTTGAGCAATGAATTACTAATAATGTTTTTAGCTATCTTCAATGATTTTGATTGAGTCTGGAGACATGATAATGTGAACTTTGCTAGAGACTCCTTTGCATCCTGTGTCTTCTGGAAGGAGCTCTAGAACTTTTTGCACATCGTTATTGTTCCAGTTGGAACCTTTCCTTGACAAACTCTCTTTAATGCATAGTTCAACAACATCTTGCTGTAATGATTTAAACTCTATCACGTTGACATGTAATCTTTCTGCCTGGAAACTGCTCCCAATCTCGAAAGCACCCACATTCTGCGTAGTGAAAATAAGTAAAACTACTGCCCTTGTACCTAACATATTGTTTTGTATCTCCAAATCCTTAAGGAACTGTGCTACATTCTCTATATCTTTGGGTTTTAGATCATCCAATATAATAAGATTATCTCCACATAATGAAAACCCGGCACTAATTTCCTCAGCAGACAAGGATCTGTGCACTGGCATCACATATTCTTGAATATTGCTATCCCATAAAAAATGTTTTCTGATTAATGAAGCAGTATATGATTTACCAATACCAATACCTCCAGCAAATGCCATAATCTTAATACGAATCTCTTTCATATTGCCAAAACCATTTAACTCTGTTACAATTTCCTGAATTGCTGCTTCCTGACCATAAACATGATCCTGTAATATTAACTTTAATTCTTGTGTATTCAGTTTCATTTCACAAATTCTTCGGTATGAAGCCAACTGCATGGAACTTAGAACATATATAGCAACAAACATGACAATAACAGGCAATACTACAAATAAAATGTTCCTCCTTGATTTTTTCTTATTTAGACATTTCTTTTGTTCTTTTTTCAATGATCGAATCATTCCAATTTCTTTTTTAGCTTTCTTGGATTTATCTGATGAAGTCATATCATTAATTCCAATGCATGTGTTTTCATTTGATGATAATTTATTATTCAAATCACTAAATCGTCCTTCAAATTTGAATGCCCAAGATTTTAATGATTTAATATTATCCTTTGAAACACTAAATTCTTGAACCATACGATGAAATTTGACTTTTTCGTCAGTAAATGATATTTGTTCACAACTAAAATGTTTCACAAATTTTCGTTCTTTACTTAGTCCTAGTTTTTCACTCTGTTCTTTTGTAGTAGTCATTTGAGAAAGCGATAAAGATCTATTTAATATCATGACCTCTGCAATTCATATATACATCAGCTCATCACACGAATATATAAATTTCATTCCATTGGTTAAAATTACACTTTCTTCATTACTGATTTTTAAAGGTTATGTTCCTATTATATTGGATAGAAAACAATTCTATATGAAAACATCTCAATACTAATTGTGAGCAGTTTATATTAATCATATAAGTAACTCTTCGATTTTATAACTTTTTTTCTGTTAAAATACGTAATAATTCACACTTATTAATTTTGACTTACCGCGTCACATTTGAACATGTTCAATAATTTAATGTCACAGACAATAGATACATATATTAAATGAGGTAATTTTTTGTAAATCCAGGGAAATGAAAATGAAACACTCATTGTTGAAATAGTAAAATATGAATGAAACTGATACAATGAAATATTATTTAATCATCTTTTGAATTTGTTTTCTATTATTTTCTTAATTTCATAGCTTTATTTGACAAAGAAGTATACGAATAAAAATTATGAACACACTTCAATTTAGTTAATGATCTCTATGTTTATGATTATTAAACGAAAAAAAAATGCGCACAAGGTGTGCATACAGTTATGCTACGGTTTATTATACAGCGTGTCGCGCCCGACGTGACGCGAATTCGCGTTTCGCTCGGCGTGATGCTGGTTCAGCATGGAGCGCATACGTTACAGCGCATATGTTTACGGAATTGTCGCCAGATGGCACCACATATATGGAAAATCAAAATGACCAACGTTCATAATAAATTTCCAAATGTGTTTACAAAAAGTAATGTATACAAACCTGTCCCTGCATAACCTAATACAATAAATTACATACATACTATTTAGTAAACTATAAATTAATCTGATGTACACTAAACTGACCCATCGGAATCTAACAAAATGAAGTGATTGAACATTTATTTCTTAAAATATGGTTTGGAATTAAATGCTAATGTTGGTCATTCACATATATGTCCTGCCATCTGGTGGATTTAATTTTATGAGCGTTCACGTATGCCAACTTCAATTCTAATAAAGAACTTTGAAAATAAATTGAGAGGAAAAATCATAATTTGTGTACATAGATAAACATATTAAAATTCTTCATTAAAAAAGTTTCAAGTGTCGTTGCAAAACGATTAAAATAGTTCGAAATATTAGTAAAGACAGAAAAAGTAACAGCTTTTATTTATCTCTTGACTAAGTTCAAGCCACAATAACTTTTTTCTGTACATCTCTGTACTCCTTAATGCTCATATTGTATAAAACATATATAGAACTCGTTGATTTGCAACAAAACTATCTAACTTTCGTCGTTAAAATTGGAAAGTTATAAAACAAGTACTGTATTTCCGATATTTTGTTATAAAATCTGTTTGTTTTTAGCAATTACACCAATGAGTATGGGTAATATCTTCTATATTCTTTGTTTGCGCTGGCAAATTGCGTCCTGGATTCAAGAGATTCCAAAACACGACGCGACATGTCAGCGCAAATTTTTTTGCGCCAGCAATTTGCGTTGTAGGTAAACCACCTCCATTTAAATACATGGGGAGCAATTTTTGCGCTGGCGCGTTGCGTCGTAGATAAACCACAGCACTAACTAGTTCACTTTGCTTTTACAGTTATAAATCTGTGCAGGTCTCATTTAACGATTTTGATCGTTTTTTACATGCTTGTGACGTGTAAACGATCACAAGACAGTTCACAAAATTCGCATATGCATGTTGCGTTTGGGTCGTGGTAGGTCTTCACTTTACACACTTTGTGATGGTATCCATGTTTATGATCGATTCTCTATGGTTTATGATCTTAACACCTTCGTTCTCTGTGCTTAACACTAGATGGCGGAGCGTGAGTAGGAAACGGAAATAAAGAATCGTCTTCTTTTCGGAAATTATTGTAGTGTGTATAGGAGGTTTGTAAGTTTGCGATTATGTATTTTTGCATGTAATAAATATCTGCTTTTTATATCAAGTTTCAATCGTGCCTAGCAACAAAACAAATTAGGTATTTTGAATAGTTAATGTAGAAATTGGCTATTTTGCTTCCATGTATGTTTATTGAAATTTTTGCACGCCATGATGTTTGAGGACACGTGTAGTCTGAGAGAACAATTATTTTAACGCTCAAAATTTAAGATTTTTTTTACTAAAAGCAGATTAAATTTCAGGTTAAATAAATATGGAGACAGAAAATTTTGATGAAGAAGTTCCAGTACCAGAATCCGAAGCCACATTGGCTGTGGCTCAACCTGCAGAATTACCAGAGATTAAGTTATTTGGCCGTTGGAGCTGCGATGATGTTCAAGTATCAGATATGTCCCTCCAGGTATTTATTTTCTTAACCTGAATTTTAGTTTATGGGATATAGTTTCCAGTATGCGATAATTTTCTTTTCCAAAGCAGAGAGCAGACACCATATGCATGCGCCAGCAGATGAAAAATGGATACAATTTAGAATTACCGAATGCTGTGAACATATACAATTCTCGTTTCCTAAATTGAAGTTTTGGATATACTTTCCTTTAGGTCCGGAGAAAATTTTTCTAAGTTCTATAGAATCGCAGTGCGCATGCGCTAGTGCTCCAATTATCCCAGGTAGATAAATGCAGCCTCCAGCAGTTGGCGGTGTATATATGTGAAATCAGTATGACCAACATTGACACAAAATTCCCAAAACTTGTCTAAAAATGTATAATTTATTTTACGTATCAAATCACTTTTAAAAAGCAAGGAACCTAAAAGCTAACCAAACCTAAATCAATTACTGTAATACAAATCAATTACTCTAACGTAGGTGAAATCCAGGGAACGTGGAATCACATTTAAAAAGCAAGTTCGGGTTGTTGATGGTGGCAACGCTGGAACAACATAGGAAGTGGAGGGAAAAAGACAAAGAGCAGGAAGTAAGAAATGTAGCACGACCATGTTTTACGCAAATATATAAATATGGAAAAAAACTCGGAACATTGGACTATGTTTAAAATGTGTTAAAAAGTGTTGCAAAATGTTTTGAAAGTGTTTAAGAGTGTTTAGTGCATCAGTGGAATAAGATATAAAATTGGAAAATTTTTCGGACCTAAAGGAAAGTACAGCCGAAGTTTTAAAAAGAAAAATGGAAAAAGTTCATGGAAAAACATCACTTTAGGTTACCTTATATATTTTCAAAGTTCTATAGAACAACAGTGCGCATGTGCCAGATTTTATAGAGCCAGTGATAACCCATCATCAAACCACATCGAGTATTGCTCTGAAATTTAAATGACCAATCTTTGCAAGAAATTCCCAAATCTAAGTTTAACAAATATATGGGTGTGGTGTACAAACCGTCGCACAAAATTTTGTCTTATTTCTTATGCCACTGATGCACTAAACACTTTTAAACATGTTTAAAACATTTTACAACACTTCTAAATACGTTTTAAACATCTTCCAATGCTGCAACAATCTTTTTTTATATTTATATATTTACGTAAAACATGATCGTGCTACATTGCTTACTTGCTACTTTCTGCTATTTTCCCTCTTCCTATGTTGTTCCAACGTTGCCACCATCAACAATCCAAAATACTCCAGATGTTGCCAACATCACTTTCACGTTCCCTGGATTTCACCTACGTTAGAGTAATTGATTTATGTTACAGTAATTGATTTAGGTTTGATTAGCTTTTAGGTTCCTTGCTTTTTAAATGTGATTTGATACGTAAAATAAATTACCTCTTCATATCTGTTATTTTATGAAAAATTCAAAATGTCGGACGGTTACCACCATAGAGAACGAATAGAGTGGCCTCTCTGTGTTAAATTTTGGAAGCAATTTTCTACCGCTGCGCCGTCTTAAGATGACCTGGGTACTACATGGTACTGCTTTAACCGATCACGGTGGATCAATTGGGGTGTTGGTGTCTCAATAGCAAGAAAAGTACCCTACCCTTTCCATTCATTTAAAAATAAAATTGAAAGCATCAACACAAGTAATGCTACGGCTGTTATACACTTCAGGTCGCAAAAATTTTTCAATTTAATATCTTATTCCACTGATGCACTAAACACTTTTAAACACGTATAAAACATTTTGCAACACTTTTAAACACATTTTAAACATCTTCCAATGTTGCAACGAGTTTTTTTTCATATTTATAATTGTGTAAAACACGGTCGTGCTACATTGCTTACTTCCTACTCTTTGTTATTTTCCCTCCACTTCCTATGTTCCAGCGTTGCCACCATCAACAACCCAAACTACTCCAGATGTTGCCAAGCATTTCCACATTCCCTGGATTTCACCTACGTTAGAGTAATTGATTTGTGTTACAGTAATTGATTTAGGTTTGGTTAGCTTTTAGGTTCCTTGCTTTTTAAATGTGATTCCACGTTTCCTGGATTTCACCTACGTTAGAGTAATTGATTTGTTACAGTAATTTATTTAGGTTTGGTTAGCTTTTAGGGGATATGCTTTCCTTCGGGTCGCACGAAAATTTTTCTAAGTTCTATAGAATCACAGTGCGCATGCGCTAGTGCTCCAATTATCCCAGGTAGATAAATGCAACCTCCAGCAGTTGGCGGTATATATATGTGAAATCAGTATGACCAACATTGACACAAAATTCCCAGAACTTGTCTAAAAATGTATAATTTATTTTACGTATCAAATCACTTTTAAAAAGCAAGGAACCTAAAAGATAACCAAACCTAAATCAATTACTGTAACACAAATCAATTACTCTAACGCAGGTGAAATCCAGGGAACGTGGAATCACATTTAAAAAGCAAGTTCGGGTTGTTGATGGTGGCAACGCTGGAACAACATAGGAAGTGGAGGGAAAATAACAAAGAGTAGGAAGTAAGCAATGTAGCACGACCGTGTTTTACGCAAATATATAAATATGAAAAAAACTCGTTGCAACATTGGAAGATGTTTAAAATGTGTTTAAAAGTGTTGCAAAATGTTTTAAACGTGTTTAAAAGTGTTTAGTACATCAGTGGAATAAGATATTAAATTGAAAAATTTTTGCGACCTGAAGGAAAGCACAGCCCTTTTAGGTTCCTTGCTTTTTAAATGTGATTTGATACGTAAAATATATTATCTCTTCATATATGTTATTCTATGAAAAATTCAAAATGTCGGACGTAAAATCATATTTCCACTAGTTCATTTTGTGTTAATTATACATATTTAGACAAGTTCTGGGAATTTTGTGTCAATGTTGGTCATACTGATTTCACATACATATACCGCCAACAGCTGGAGGTTGCATTTATCTTTCTGGGATTACATGGAGCACTAGCGCATGCACATTGCGATTTTATAGAACTTAGAAGAATTTTTTTGCGATGGTAAGTACACCTTATCTGTAATTTTAATATTAATATATTTTTTAACATTGATTTGGGGATTAAATTCGTAGCGACGGATATTAATTGAGGATGATAATTGATATGTGGTTCGATTGTGGGTTATTGCCGGCTCTATAAGCTCTGGTGCATGCACACTCCTGTTCTATAGGACTTTGAAAATATTTCACGCTAGTTTAAGTGGTTTTTCCTAAAAAAGTTTAAAATATTAAAAAATGTTAGTAAATACAGAAGAATAGCTATAATTTACAACAATAAACTGAAATGTCAAGGGTAACCATAACTGCTGTTCAGCCAAAGTTCACTATTCGTTGCTACAAATTCTTATAAGTTCTACAGAATCGCAGTGCGCATGCAGCAGTTGGTTAATGTAGCTGCCATTAGATGGCTCTGAAGTCAGCGTGGATAAAGTGTACTCTTTGTCTCATGAATTCTTCTAAGGGTTGTGGCGCAAAAAGTGCACATCTGAATTTTGAGATAATTTTGGGGATGTTTCCATTAAGCACAGTGATAATTTTTTTCTAAGTCCCAGGCAAACACCATGCGCATGCACCAACAAATGCGAAGCGGTTTACTGTATGGAATATTGCGATGCAGCCAACATTATACATGCTATTTAAAAAATTTAAAAGCTAACCTAGCACAATTTAAGCACTGTAACCTGTGAAAGAATGCAATGCCCAAAAATAAATAGTAAATTCTGAAATTCTAAAGTGCATATTCTAAATTCTGAAATTCTAAAGTGCATATTCTATGCATACTCTATGTTGGCTGCACGTGTTGTATAGAATATTCGTTAAAATCAATATGGCTGCCACGTCTTCATGTTACGTATAGAGGTAAATATCATAGAAAAATATGTTGAAATAATCGTTGCAAACAATGTAAAATTTATTGTAAATAGTGGGAAATAATTAAAAATATAACCTGTTGGCACATATGCGTGGGACATAGAAAAAATTCTCACTGCGCTTAGTGAAAACATCAGACTAATTTTGGTTTTAAAATGAAGCTTAGGAAACATTTCTTAAGATTTTTAAATATTTCTAAATTATGCGAATATTGTACCGAGTTCTACAGGTGCAGAAATGCTTCATGTAACATCTGCTATGTGGCTCTCACATCAGCATTTACCAACATTTGAAAATAATTCCAAACCATATTTAGTGTTAGAGTATGTAAAATTATGTTTTTATTATTGATTTAACATTTCTCACTGAAAGATAAATTATATTTGAAGATAAAAATTTCAGTGAGAAATGTTAAATCAATAATAAAAACATTAGAAGCCTTACTAGCTTTATAAAGTAATGTTAAATTCCCAATAAATGTCTTCTTAACTAAGAAGCCGGGGCACGCCGTAGCGTAGTGGTTAAGGCACTGAGCTACCAGCCGGAGGGTCAAGGGTTCAAGTCCCGTTGGGGTCAGGATTTTTAAACTGACCCAAACCCTCTGGCGGCACTATGGCCCTGGGGTCGACTCAGCCTCTAACTGAAATGAGTACCAGACACTTGTTCTGGGGTAAAGGCGGCCGTCACGCAGGGCTGACAACCCGGCTGACATAAAAGTGCCGATTGTCTAGAAAAAGTGGGAGCCTTAACCTCCTACTACCCCAAGGGCCTCCTGAGGCCTGTTGTGGGATCACTTTACTTTAACTAAGAAGCCACCATTTGCAATGATAGAAGCAATGGTTTCAAAAGCATTTGGCGATAGGGAATTACAACGTATATAAGAGAAAAATTTGCGTCTAGATCGTAACTTGCCTCGGTAGCTCAGTTGGTAGAGCACTTGGCCCGGAAAGCCAAGGGTCTCGGGTTCGAGTCTCGGTCTAGGCAAACATTTTTCTCTTCAAATATATGTAAAATTAGTTTATAGTTTATTAAATAATATGCATGTAAATTGTTTTGTTAGGTTAAGAAATGGGAAGTTAGTTTACTCTTTTTTTTTTATATTTTTTTATTTGGGAATAAATAATATGCATGTAAATTATTTGGATAATCTTTCCATTAAGCGCAGCGAGAATTTTTTCTAAGTCCCAGGCAGACACCACGCGCATGTGCTAACAAATGCGAAACGGTTTACTGTATGGAATATCGCAATGCAGCAACATTATACATGCTATTTAACGAACCTAAAAGTTAACCTAATGCAATTTAAGTACTCAAACCTGTGAAAGACCAACCTAAAAGCTAACCTAACACAATTTAAGCACTCTAACCTGTGAAAGGGTGCAACGCCCAAAAATAAATAGTAAGTTCTCAAATTCTGAAGTACATACCCCATGTTGTCTGCACAGTTGTATAGAATATTCTTAAAAATCAATATGGCTGCCACATCTTCATGTTACGTATATAGTTTTATATTATAGAAAAATATGTTAAAATCGTTAGAAAAAATTAAAAATTTGTTGTAAATGGTGAGAAATAATTTGAAAATAAAACCCTGTTGGTGCTTGTGCGTGGTGTCTGCCTCGGACTTTGGAAAAATTCACATTGCGTCTAATGGAAACATGAACCAATTGTTTTTTTTAGGTTAGGGAATGGGAAGTTAGTTTACGTCCATTTTTTTAGCACTTGGAAATTTATTGCCAAAGTTGGTAGTACCAACTTCAGAGCCATCTACCGGATGCTACATGAACCATTACAGCAACTCACACATGTGCACTGCGATTCTGTAGAGCTTAGAAGAATTAATGTGTGACAGTTTCTCCATCTTACCCAAAATAACATTTTATAAACACTACAAAATACACATTTCACTTGTTTACTGTACGAGACATCCCTGTTCGATATAAATTTGGGGATAAGATGGAGAAACCGTCGCCACATGTATTCTTCTAAGTTCTACAGAATCGCAGTACACATGCGGGAATTGCTGTAATGGTTAATTTAGCTTCCAGTAGATGGCTCTGAAGTTGGCATTACCAACCTTTGGAAAAAACATATGCGGCAATTGCTGTAATGGTTAATTTAGCTTCCGGTAGATGGTTCTGAAGTCGGCATTACCAACCCTTGGAAAAAAAATTGCAAATGATAAAAAAATGGACGTAAACTGACCTCATTTCCTAACCTAACAAAACAAATTACATACATATTAAAATTCATCGGAGAACATATTGTTTAAACAACTCACCTCATAGGATTCATGCTTCCATGATATCGCGATTTCAAACATAGTCATGTTCATCGTCAGCCATAACTCCGACTGACGATGAACATGACTATGTTTGAAATCGCGATATCATGGAAGCATGAATCCTATGAGGTGAGTTGTTTAAACAATATGTTCTCCGATGAATTTTAATGATTATACCTCATAATGTTTACTTCCCAGCATTAATTAAATATACATACATATTATTTAATAAACTATAAATTAATTTTATGTACACTAACGTGTCCCATCGGAATCTAACAAAACGAAGTTAATTTCTTGAAATATGGTTTGGAATTATTTTCAAATGTTAGTGACTCCAATTTAGGGCCACCTAGTGGATGTTACATGAAGCATTTCCGTGTCTATAGAACTCGATTCACAGTATTTGCATAATTTATAAGTATTTAAAAATCGTAAGAAATGTTTATAAAATGGTTCTAAAATGTTCAAAATAGTGTGAAAAGTTATTATAAATGATTGAAAAGTTTTTAGTGCATCAGTGGCATAAGAATGTTAGATGTAAAATTGTGTGGGTCTTGAAGCCATTCTCAGCCAAATTTAGTATTAAACTGAAGCTTAGGATCACCAAAGATGAAAACACAAGAAAATCTACAGACCATCACTAAAGAAATTATACATAGGTTAGGTTAGCTTTTAGTTTCTTTCACATATAGTATAATTTATTTTCGTACCTGTAATTTATTGTGTAAATGCCATTCTATTTATTACTTCCATAGGTTGGAGTAATTTAATTAAGTTAGGTTAGCTTTTAGGTTATTATACATGTATTCTAATAAATTATATAACAAATTTCGAAGATTATGATATAAATAATTGGCATCTATTCATTGAATATTTTGTAAGGGCTAATTTGCCGTTGTTCATTTTTGAGAAATACGTACGATGATGTATCGATTATTATCTACAATCAGTTTTAGTTAAACCATTTTTTTCTTAAACTATGTGAAGATGTGATTTTTATTAAATTTCAAACTCTTTGCTATGTAATTTTGGAAATGCAGCAGTGCACTTTTATTACAATAAAATATTTATTCAATTTTTGCATCTCTATGGAAGAAAACGTGTTTTCATCCTGGACTAACATCTGAATATTGAATCTGATGTCACGACCACAATGGCACCACTTCCTGCAAGTAATATAGGGAATAGTGCTTTATAAATTGTTTTACAGCTTTATTTCTGGATGATCCACAGCCAGAAATTATCAAGCAAGAGGAAGGCGTGATGTTGGAAGACCTAGAAGACGTTGGGCTGATGCATTATGAAGTCGGAACGGGCAATTGCCTAATCCCTGGAGTGATGATGATGATGATGATGATCCACAAACTTTTTCATGTTTTCATCTTCGGCGTTCCTGAGCTTAATTTTAAAACCAAAATTATCTCAAAATTCGGATGTCCACTTTTTGCACCATACCCTCTTCTAAGTTCTACAGAATCGCAGTGCACGTGCATGAGTTGCTGTAATGGTTAATGTAGCTTCCGGTAGATGGCTCCGAAGTCGGCATTACCAACTTTCGGAATAAATTCCCAAATGTTAAAAAAATGGATGTAAACTAACTTACCGTTTCCTAACCTAACAAAACAAATTACATGCATATTATTTAATACACTATAAACTAATTTTATGTACATTAACTTGCCCCATTGGAATCTAACAAAATGAAATTAATTTCTTGAAATATGGTTTGGAAATATTTGTGAATGTTGATAACACCGATTTGAGAGCCATCTAGCAGAAATTATATTAAGCATTTGCATGTGTGTAGAATTCAATTCACAATAAAAAAAAGTGCATAATTATATAAATGTTTTCAATATTTAAAAGTCATAAGAAATATTTATAAAATTATTTCAAAATAGTTTAAAATTGTATAAAACATGTTTAAAAGTGTCTAGTGCAACAGTAGTGTAAGGATGTTGTATGGAAAATTGTGTGAGACAAACAGCGAACCTCAACCGTCGGTGTTACCAACTTTGGAATAAATTCCCAAACGTTTAAAAAAAAAGACATGAACCAATTTCCTGTCCTAATCTAACAAAACAAATTTCATGCATATTATTTAAAATAAACTAATTTTATGTACACTAACTTGTCCCATCGGAACCTAACAAAATGAAGTTAATATCTTGAAATATGGTTTGGAATTATTTGTGAATGTTGGTAACACCAATTTGAGAGCCATCTAGCGAATGTTGCAATAAGCATTTGTGCATCTGTAGAAGTTGTAATATTCGTGTAATTATATAAATATTTAAAAATCGCAAGAAATATTTATAAAATCATTTCAAAATGTTTAAAATAGTATGAAACATTATTATAAATGGTTGAAAAGTGTTTTGTGCAACAGTTGGCATAAGAATGTTGTATGGTAAATCATGCCAGACAAATAGTGAACCTCAGCCCAAAAAAATTGAACCAAAATAAAAAAAAATACCAATACTCTGTAACTAGATTTGTCAGGAAAGTTTAAAGGGTGACTACGATGGTATTTCCAATTTAATTGGTACTGTTTAATATATTCCAAAATTGGCGTAGTCTTCAATTCTTTTAAGATATCGGTGTTCCTTTTCCGATCCCATCTGGTGTAACTCAGTTCTGCGCATGAATCTCTTTTCACAAGCCGTTATTCTGCTTTCATGTTGTCTTTTTAGTGTCCATGTTTCACTACCAAAGGTCAACACTGGTCTAGCCAAAGTGTTGTATAAACGTAATCTGGTGTTTTTTTGTTAATTTATAGTTTATTAAATAATGTGCATGTAATTTATTTTGTTGGGTTAGGTAAAGGTAAGTTGTACATCCATTTTTATGTTTTAGAATTTATTGCAAAGGTTCTTCATTCTCAACAAAATATACTTCGCATTGACCTTGCAGAAGCATTAGTTGTGCAGCATGGGGGTGGGGTAGAAAAGAAAGTTCCTGGATAAGTTCTAAAATAGCAGTGTGTAAGCGAAACATTTATGGAATTGTTGTCAGATGGAATCACATACCTGTGAAATCAGTATGACTAATCTTTGCAATTAATTTCCGTACAAAGTCTGAACTTCATAATAATTTTCTCTATTCTAATTTGTAATACATGTCTTAATGCAGATATATAACAGTTCATATTCACCATGATTTGAGGTTTTTATTGGCTTGGTTAACTTCACATTCAGTACCAGGCACTGAGCAGGGCATTTAAACCCACAGGCCAGCCATTTAAATACCCCAGCTACCCTTTTCGTGGCACTTCAGAAAATGGACCATTATTCACAAACTCTAGAAAATTCAAATTTTGTACATACCTAAAGGAGATATCCTAGTAGGATTTGATGGTGAAATAACTTGGGTGATTGACATCACATGGAATTGGTGTATCAATTTCAGGAAGTGGAAGTTCATCTTCACTTTCACTTTATGAATCTTCTAATTCAGGAACCAGTTCATCACCTGAGTCATCATTATACAAAATATTCACTAATTCTTCTTCAGTGAGATATTTTTCTTTTGCCATGGTTTCACTCATGCACAAACAACAGCGCGATAACGAGAAACATATACGACTGCATTGGAGCAAGTTTGAGTGAACGAATTCCATGTGTTGTTTGTTTTAAATATAAAAGGGGATTCACCAAGGTTAAACGTGTCAAACGAGAATAGAAAATGTACATTTACATGCCATCTATGATCTCCAAGACATACTAAGCCAACACAATATTTAGGCGTCGAATATAAACGCGTTTTGTTAGCACCCGCTCTAAAGCGAGTTACCTGACCGACGGCCGCATACACGATAGTCTCCTTGCCTTAACTGGTTTACGGTACTGAATGTGTTAAGATACTTGAATACAATATAATTGTATATTTCTTTGTCCAAGCTAAATTAAGGTAACCTATTCTCTAACATTAGTGGGAACCAGTCTAAATTGACAACTATATCTCCATCTAAGATTTGAATTAAAATTTGTACTTTACCTCGCATCCAGTCTTCTAATTATACCGGTTTCGAAACATAGGTGGTTTCATCTCTGGTAATATCTTGTTGGCTGAAGATGAAACCACCTAGGTTTGAAAACCGGTATAATTAGAATACTAGATATGAGGTGAGGTACAAAGAATTTCGATCTAAATCTTAAATAAAACCTCATTTTTCCTATAAAAGTTCAGTATCTCAATGTGTCTCATTTCAATCCATTTGATCCATCTTTCAACATTGCAGACCATCTCCATCAGTAAGTTTGTGGGTTTGGTGAATTCAAAATACCTTGTGAAGTACAAATTTTAATTCAAATCTTAGATGGAGATATAGTTATCAATTTCCTACATTTCATTGATGATATTTAGAGTCTATCTCCATTATCACATTCATTTTAATAACAAATAATGAGTCGTATCTCACCTCATGCTCGGTGATCATCAAATACGGTACTGCAGTTTCAAGAGGCATACCTATTCATAATGATGGCTGAAGATGAGAGGGATGCCTCTAGAAACTGCAGTACCGTGCTTGAAGGTCACGGAGTATGAGATGAGGTATGACTCATTATTTGTTAGTTATTAACTTGAAAAACATAATATTATTTCCCATAATTTATGAGTCACATAATTTTATATCAATCTAAAAGAACAGAAATATGTAAATAAACTACTGTTTATAAATAGTGGTGAAATTAACACAGAATAGTTGTTTGCATTTTTATTGATGTATATAATTTTTGTTGTAGGACTACATTGCAGTGAAGGAGAAAAATGCTAAATACTTACCACATTCAGCTGGTCGGTATGCAGCTAAGCGGTTCCGCAAGGCACAATGTCCCATAGTTGAACGATTGACAAACTCTCTGATGATGCATGGTCGCAACAATGGCAAGAAATTAATGGCAGTACGCATTGTGAAGCATGCTTTTGAAATTATCCATCTGCTTACAGGAGAGGTATAATTTCTTGTTTTTACATAATTATACTCTTAGCTTACAGTTCGAATTCATTTCTAAATAGTTTGACATCTATGCAGTCAAGTAGTGGATGAGCCTCCTCATGCTTTTTGTTTAATTAAGGTATGAGTAGTAGTTTCTTCACATTGAAGTTTTTAATTTTGTTCTTTGGAGTAAGAAATGTTAAGCATCAACATGTAATAAATATAAATTGATAAAGGTGTTTTCTGAGAGCAATGTGTTATCTGTCTTATTTTCTATGAGACAGCTCTGAGTAAAGATAGTATAACTCATATGGTCATGTTGGATAAAATTTTCATCCATCATCTTTGGGAAGTTATTTGTTATAAAATATTAATAACCATGCTCTCAGGGAGGTAAATTATACAGGAGATGATTGGAAAACATTAGCTTGGGAATAGGGATGTATGGAAAGCTTATGTCTATGTGGTCATGAACCTCCACTTTCGATAGATAATTTATTTAATTATAATTGTTTCATGGGTTAACTTGTATTTTATATTAGGATAGCTTATAGTATTTTTGTGGAGTTTTCCGTTTCAATACATGAAATATAAATTAATAATTAAGTCATGAAGTAATAGAAAATTTTGGTGTTGAATATATATTATTATTGTTTTAGAACCCATTGCAAGTATTAGTGTCTGCCATCATCAACTCTGGTCCAAGAGAAGACTCGACACGTATTGGTCGTGCTGGTACTGTGAGACGTCAGGCTGTTGATGTGTCTCCACTTAGACGTGTCAATCAGGTGAGCAATGTCTAATTCTAATATACCTCCAGTAGAATGTGTTATATATTTTTCTCCAACATTTCAACAGCCACCACTAAATATTTTGAAAGATTTAAGTAAAATTTTATCACCTCACCTCATATTCTTCTTCTTCTTCTGCTTAGACTGGTTTCAGAACTTTCTTCTGTTAAAATAACACCACATAGTATTAATTCCTAAAAAAAAGTAATTTTGAAAGGTGTGCAATTTTACGTACAACAGAATAGATATACCTACAGTACTAACATGCTTACGTTTTTCCAGAATATCATTTAGGAAGGTTAAATAACCCTAGTATTAAAGGCTAAAATGGTCTAATTGATCCCTCTGGTTTTTCTGCTACTGAATTTGACAGAATCTCAGTGTAAAGTAGTAGTAGTGTCAAATGATATGCACTTATTATTTATTAATAAATTACAAAAGGAAGTAACATTATTAGGTTCTGTTACACATTACCTCATATATCGTTGAGTTCTTTTGGATATGTTTCAATACTCCTGAATATCATCTTCAGCTTGTCCAGACAGGGCCAACAACGTAAAATTCAACAATCTGGGCAGCTGAAGATGATACTCAGGAGTATTGAAACATGTCCAAAAGAACAACTTTTTATGTGGTAAGATGTAACAGTTAAATTCATCGGAGACAATTTTTTGAAAACTCACCTCATAAATAATAATTAAATGAATCGTGATGTTTTCTTACCTCATACATCTATGTTTCTTTTAACACAGCACTGCAGTATCGGCGACACTTTGTCGTCATCGTCAGCTGTTTTCACGACTGTCAATTTTTTCTCCTTTTTGCCAGTAATTATCTAGACTGCCATCTGGTGTTCTTTTGAAGGAATTCCTCTTCAAACTGCCATCTGGTGTTATTTTGAATGAATCATTTCCTAAACTGCTATCTGTTGTATTTTTGAAGAACTTTGTAATCAAGCTTGGTTCTTCCGGAATCTCAAAGTTCATAGTTCTAGTATGGTTTTTTTGAATATATATTTTTTTTCCCAAACTGTTAAATCCAAAGGTTTAGATAGATGTTTTAAAAGTTTTGCTTCTTTTTCAA
The DNA here is from genome assembly GCA_030220185.1 of Diploptera punctata. Lineage (NCBI taxonomy): Eukaryota > Metazoa > Arthropoda > Insecta > Blattodea > Blaberidae > Diploptera > Diploptera punctata. The sequence goes on along the minus strand of JASPKZ010009354.1, from coordinate 412,796 downwards.
TCCTATGATGCTCTAATAAACTATGTGCTGCTATAGCTGATTTTTCAATTTCTCCATTCTTCATGTTTCTGAAGTGCTCTTTTTTACGAATTTCCAAGTTCCTTTTTGTTTTTCCTATATATATCTTGTTGCAATCTTTGCAATTAATTTGATAAATCCCAGATTTTTTGTTGTCTGGGGTATTACATTTATTATTAGTTAACAGCAGATTACCCAGGCTGAATTTGTTAATTGGAGCTAATGTTATATTAAAATTTCTGAAAATTTTTTGAAACTTATTATGAACTTCAGGATGGTAAGTGAATTTCTTCTGAATTTTACATCTTTCTTGGGACCATGATGTAAGGTGGTGTATTCCTGTAACCTTTTTTGTTGTTTGAATTTCTTTAATTTATTCTTTATAATGTCTTCATCGAAACCATTTATTTTAGCAACATGAACAATATGATTATATTCCTTGTCAAAATCTTCTACATTAAGTGGAATATTTAACAATCTGTGTAATAGACTATTGAAAATTGCATGTTTGTGTGTCTCCACCAACTGAGCTACTAGCCTACTGGCTATAAAGTAGTGTTAAATTCCTAATAAATGTCTTCTTAACTAAGAAGCCGCCATTTGCAAAGATAGAAGCTATGGTTTCAAGCATTTGGCGCGAGGGAATTACAACGTACATAAGAGAAAAATTTGCGTCTAGATCGTAACTCGCCTCGGTAGCTCAGTTGGTAGAGCACTTGGCCCGGAAAGCCAAGGGTCCCGGGTTCGAGTCCCGGTCTAGGCGAAAATTTTTCTCTTCAAATATAATTTATCCTTCAATGAGAAGTGTTAAATTAATAATAAAATCGTCAATAGAAGCCCTACTGGCTATAAAGTAGTGTTAAATTCCCAATAAATGTCTTCTTAACTAAGAAGCCGCCATTTGCAAAGATAGAAGCTATGGTTTCAAGCATTTGGCACGAGGGAATTACAACGTACATAAGAGAAAAATTTGCGTCTAGATCGTAACTCGCCTCGGTAGCTCAGTTGGTAGAGCACTTGGCCCGGAAAGCCAAGGGTCCCGGGTTCGAGTCCCGGTCTAGGCGAAGATTTTTCTCTTCAAATATAATTTATCCTTCTATGAGAAGTGTTAAATTAATAATAAAAATCGTCAATAGAAGCCCTACTGGCTATAAAGTAGTGTTAAATTCCCAATAAATGTCTTCTTAACTAAGAAGCCGCCATTTGCAAAGATAGAAGCTATGGTTTCAAGCATTTGGCGCTAGGGAATTACAACGTACATAAGAGAAAAATTTGCGTCTAGATCGTAACTCGCCTCGGTAGCTCAGTTGGTAGAGCACTTGGCCCGGAAAGCCAAGGGTCCCGGGTTCGAGTCCCGGTCTAGGCGAAGATTTTTCTCTTCAAATATAATCTATCTAAACCTTTGGATTTAACAGTTTGGGGAAAAATATATATTCAAAAAAACCATACTAGAACTATGAACTTTGAGATTCCGGAAGAACCAAGCTTGATTACAAAGTTCTTCAAAAATACAACAGATAGCAGTTTAGGAAATGATTCATTCAAAATAACACCAGATGGCAGTTTGAAGAGGAATTCCTTCAAACGAACACCAGATGGCAGTCTAGATAATTACCGGCAAAAAGGAGAAAAAATTGACAGTCGTGAAAACAGCTGACGATGACGACAAAGTGTCGCCGATACTGCAGTGCTGTGTTAAAAGAAACATAGATGTATGAGGTAAATAAATCACCTCATAAATTTCATGCTTTTCACGAAACCATGGTTTCAAACGAAATCTTGCCCATCTTCAGTCAGAATTCCGACTCGTGAAGATGGGTGAGATTTTGCTTGAAATTTATGAGGTGAGTTTTTAAAAATTTGGGTTAGCTTAGTGGACAGAGCATTAGCACGGAAAGCTAAAGGTTCGGGGTTCGATTCCCGCTTCAGGCAAAAATTTTTCTCTTTACCATTGATTTACAATAATTTAATTGGGTTCATTAATTTACTTATTTCTATCATAGTAATAGCTTTAGCTTCTCAATATTAATTTAATAAATAATGCTTTAGCTGTGTGGAGTCCCTTCATGTCTTCTTCAGGTAGAAGCCATTCATTGTGTATTTGTGAATGATGATTCATTGCAATTGAATGTGGGACCAAGAGAGTAAGGTAAAGGAAGGATTTCTGCTTGGATGGGAATGAAGCCTGGATTAGCCCAGTGGACAGAGCATTAGCACGGAAAGCTAAAGGTTCAGGGTTCGATTCCCGGTTCAGGCAAAAATTTTTCTTTACCATTGATTTATAGAGTAGTACTAGGATGTTTGAGATCGGTAAATTTTGCTTAGAGGCCTTTCATTCAGCCTTAAGGATGTTTTATGAGCCTCAGACTCAGGACATACGGCTTAAAGTCCCTTCCGGAGGACTTGCTCCTTGGAATTTTCCCTCTTGATTCTTTCTAGATTGAAAGCTTACAGGAACCAACCTGGACAATAACCCAGCATCCAATCCTTACCTTGTCGTGGTGCAGCTGTTAACATATAGTTTATGCAATATGAACCAAGGGGATGGGCTACCCATTGATCAGCTAGGTGGGTTACAGACCAATCTGGTATTATCCAGTCTCCCTTGCCTGACCTCTTGTTTTCTTTGACCCTGATGGTATTTGTGGTTCATATCTGTCTTTTGTATATATTTTTCTTTTAAACTCGTGGGCATGCCCACATAAGCTGCATATTCAAATGCATAAATATGCAATGGATTCATGTCATGAACTATGGCTGGATATATGTAATGGATTAATGAAATTCCTGGGGAAAAAGATTTAATTTGGAAGTTCATGAGTCAGCCATCAGTGGGAGTACGTGATCACAACCACCAATTCAACAGTTAGATAGAACTGAAGATGGTACACAAAAGTATCGAAACTAGTTTTGTAGAAATCTATAATTATGAGGTGAGGTTACTTATTTTAGGAATTCACACTATGAGGTGAATAATATGAGGTAAGTGATACAAAATTTTACCTAAATGAGGTGACGTATTCAATTCTAATTGAATATTAATTTTGACTATATTTCTTTGGTTTTTGTGTGTTGGCAGGCAATCTGGTTGCTATGTACAGGAGCACGAGAAGCAGCTTTCAGAAATATCAAGACTATTGCAGAATGTGTTGCTGATGAACTTATTAACGCAGCAAAGGTAAATATATATAGTGACGTATAAAACAAATCAAACTTGATACTTGATCTGCAGTAAGACATATTTTCATATGACTCTGATCAGTGGACCACTTTTTCATATTTATGGTAACGATGGAGGAATTATGTTTTGAGTTTAACTAAATTATGGAGATGTGAAACTGTGAATTCTTAAGTACATGATAAAAGGCCTAAGGTCTAGTATTTGTGTCACGATTTTCCATACAACATTCTTATGCCACTGTTGCACACCATTTGTAATATGTTGTTGTTTTCAAATGCTGGGCCTTAGCAATGAAGCCATTGCGTTCTTACTCTCCAATATTTCTCTATGGTGGATCCAACAGGTAATACTTCACAGGTTTGTGTATGTCGTCCTGCAGATGTCCCCACCCGGAGATCCGAAAAGGGGACTGTTTTACCTCCGGAAAATTTGTCTGAAGGATTTGCCATTGTTCAGCATAAATGTAACCGTTTTTTAAGCTGGCACCAAATTTTTTATTTGTAATGGTGGTTACATCACCCACTCACATAAACCCCCAGTATGACTGGAGGGGGCCACACATGCCGTTGGTTAATGGGTCCATCGGACCTTGCCAGGAGGATATATATTTTTTGTATCCACCGATCATTCTCACAAGCACCATTTGTGGACCATTTCTACGCCGTGGCATGCCAGCGCAAGTTTTGAAATAGCATTTCCTCTATTTCTGATGGTGTTGTTATACCGCCATTGCTCGGTCCCCCATTTGTAATAACATTTCATACTTTTTAAACATTTTGGAATGATTCTATAAACATTTCTCATGATCATGTTTTTGTGTAAAATTTTTAACATTGGTTTGAGGTAAGATGTTCGCATTCTCACAAAAACTAGATTAAAAGAACCTCAAAATGTTACTCCCTAAAATAAACCATTATTTTTTATGATTTTTAAATATTTATACAATTACGTGAATCAATAAGAATCAAATGAATTGTGAATTCTTCTTACCTCGTAAATCTATGTTTTTTAACATAGTAGATGTATGAGGTAAGAAGAATTCACTATTCATTTGATTCTTATTAAGAAAACCTTTTAATGTAAAAATTCCGAACTTTATTATATTAATTGTGTATTTTATATATAATTAATACAAATAGGACAAAATGCTTAACAATATCAAAAGAACCAGTAAGGTGCAAATTAGAAATGGGAAGAAAAATTATAGAACAAGTATCAGAATTTAATTATTTGGGTTGTATTAATAACAAACATTAAAAATTTAATAAAAGAAGTAAAGAAACAAGCCGATAAAGCAGCACAAATATCAGGATGTATGAAGGATTTAATTTGGTGCAACAAACATATGCCAATAGAAAGCAAAAATATGACTAATTATCATATATGGAGCAGAAACTAGGGCTGATACAACAAAAACTAAACAAATAATAAGCACATGTGAAATGAAGATCTTGAGAACTATTCAGGGGAAAACATTATTTGATAAAATACACAACACCGAAATTAGGGACAGATGTCATATTCAAGACATAACCAAATTTATTATAGATAGACGAAAATATTGGAAGGGTCATATAGAAAGAATGGAAGACAACTGACTTGCAAAAAGAGCTAAAGAAGATAGACCAATGGACAGGAGAAGAACAAGAGGAAGACCACCCAAGAGATGGATAGACAGTGATTGCACATCCAATACGTCTTCCTCTGAGGAGTGATTTTGGAAATAAACAGGATGAAAATCCTACAAATTATGTTTAAGAAGAAGAAGAAGAATTGTGAATCAAGTTCTACAGATGCACAAATGCTTAACCCATTCGCTTCAGATTTAAATGCTCAATGCATTTTCCCAGAAACCAGATTTAAGTTACCCTAAATTATATTGTCTGTTATCAGACATTCAAAACAAGCAAGAGATAACAGTACTTGAGATCAAAATAAGGGTGAATGGCCAAAACACATTCTTCTACTATTCATACATATTAACAAAAGATTACACTGCCAAGGGATGTACAAAACATTGCAAAATATATAAGAGCAGAGTCTGCCTTATCTTCTGAGTTGAAGGCCATTTAACTGCCGGCAAGTCTACCTCGTCTTTTGAGGCGAATGGGTTAATGTAACTTCCATTACATGGCTCTCAAATTGGTGTTAACATTTGCAATTATTTCCAAACCATATTTCAAGAAATTATGAAGTATGAGGTGAGTGAAATAATAAAAAATAAACAATATTAAAAAACCTCATAGTGTTATTTCCTAACTACATAACTTAATATGCATATAACTTGTTTTGTTAGGTTAAGATATCGGAAGTTGGTTTATGTCCAATTTTATAGACGTTTGGGAATTAATTCCGAAAGTTGCTAACTCCGAAATGAAAGCCATCTCATGATATGAGATTACATTAAGCATTAGAGCAACTTGTGCATGTGCACTACGATTCAGTAGACTTAGAAGAATTCATGGAGTAAGTCATCGACAAATATTGGACTTTTTCCAATCCTTTATTCATTTGTTTGTATGATTATTTGGGGAGCAATCTTGTTTCTGGCCTCTGAGCAAGTCTTCACTGTATCCTCTTGTCATTGGAGATGCTGGCCTACTCCTATATAATACATAAAATAGTTTTCATCCATGACTTTATTGTACTTTAGAGGGGATCATTTTATGCAAAACAAAAACCTTGAAAGCTTGGAGATAAAATTAATGCTTTTAGATAATCTTGTGTTCCTTAAATTCTCCGGTGAGTGTGTAAATAGAGATATGTTCATCTGAGTTAAATTTTTTTTAGACCAACAAGTTTCACAAAATTATGAGATACCACAAAATACATTAATCACCATTAGCAATCTGAGATATCACTGTCCTACTGTTTCTATATTTTACTTTTTCATTTTACTAATTCATTTTTCACAATTTTGGAAATACCCCTCTACATTTTTTTAAGGGAACAGAGGGAAAATGGTATAAATTAGGGGAAAGTGTACATTATGAAAAACGAGGAGGTGCTAAAAAAAATGATCACCCCCATGTTCTGCAACCATTTTAGAACATACAAAAAAAAACTGAATGGGATAATATACAATATTGGCTAAATAATGTAATGTGTGTTTTGAACTATTGTAAACATAAAATGACTTTTTTACTTTCTCCATTTAAAAAATAAATAATAAGAAGAGTTGCAGCAAACAGCACTATGGATCTTTGAGGATTAAAAAATTTGTATTGCCATAGTAGTAATGCAGGTTGAATTTCAGATGGTGTTTCAGTCAGCTCTGAGCCAGCTTCGATGACTCATTGAATATGCTCTGCTCTTTACTGATTTTACAGAAGCAAGATAATTGATTAAATAAATTGAATGTCTGATCAAGAGAGAATGTTAGGTAGTGAAATGACTACACGTGTCAATATGCATATGAACATATATCACTATCTTTGATTTTAAAGCTGAAGATTTATATGATGTGACGTAAATAGCAGAAAATAAAATTTCAGACATGTAAAATTGTAAAAATAGATTGTGTATATAAGGAAACTGAAAGGGACCTTTAAAGAATGTTGTAAAAGGTGGGAAAATGTTAAATGCAGGAGATGATACTATATTTTTTATTTAAGCAAATTTTTGTCTCCTCACCTCATATTCTTCTTCTTAGACTAGTATAGGGACCTCCTTTGATTCCATCCTCAGTATTTTCACGACTGTTATTATGTCGTCTTGAAGAGGTTGCTCTTCAAGATGACATAGCCGTCTTAAAAATACTGAGGATTGAACTGAAGGAGGTTTCGAAACTAGTCTAAGAAGAAGAATGTGAGGTGAAGTGATAAAATTTTACTTAAATATCTCATATATTTGGCAGCATTATCAGGATAACTTTCACTCTATTTATTTTTGTTTTATATTTTTTTCAGGGTTCCTCAAACTCTTATGCAATAAAGAAGAAAGATGAGTTGGAACGTGTGGCCAAATCCAACCGTTAAGAGCTGCATTTTGGATTTTACACGTCAATAAATTGTATCACAGGTTATTTGTTTTGATCATGTTTAATTTATTTCCAACTGCAGTTTTACACCCTTTCTGATCCTTATGTCTCTTACAATGAGTTATTCCTGAATTAGATATTTTAGTTTATTTTTAAATATGAACAAATTAATTTTATATATCAAATTTGGGAATTTTTAACATTATGAGGTTCAATTCATAAGAATTAAATAAATCGTGATTTCTTCTTACCTCATACTTCTATGTTTTTTTAAACACTGCAGTACTGTGTTTAAAAAACATAGAAGTATGAGGTAAGAAGAAATCACTATTCATTTAATTCTTATGAACAAATTAGATAAGTGATAGAACATAATGTTGGGTTTCAGGTATTAGGCTATTTGAGAAACTACAAATAATTATTTTTAAATTGCACAGCCATAGACAAGCCAATCTCAAATAGTTTATATGAATAATTTATTATTTATTTCATAAATATTATACTGTGAAACATGATAGCATATCAAGTATTATATTATCATTTAAAGTTGATAATAACATGTACTGTATTCTGAAATACCTAAATTGTTTCAAAACACTTAATTTAAATCATCTACTCTATTCAGTTGCTAATATAAAATCTCTCTCTTATCAGTTAGTATACTTTTATTTGAAGGGAAAAATATATGTCCGAATCAGGATTTATAACCTGATATCTCTTGTTCTGTATACCAGTGCTCTGACCACTGAGCTAGCAGGCTCCCAATTGAAATACATATGAATTTCCATGCGCCGAGACTAGGATCTTTTCATTATATATGCCATCTGTGGTGTCATTAACAAGAAGACTTTATTGGGAATTAACACATTTGTACCCAGTGAAGCTTATTTTTGATCTCACTTCTCACTGAAAGACAAATTTTATTTGAAGAGAAAAATATATTTACTTAATAAATTAATGAGTCATTTTAACATCTTACCTCATATTTCATGTTTTTCAAACACGGTAACTATAGTTTTCAAATGATCTTGTCATTCATTTTCAACCGCCATTATGACTACCGGATGTGTTTCCCAATTTTAACTTTGAATATATTTAAATTTGAAGAGAAAAATTTTCGCCTAGACCGGGACTCGAACCCCGGGACCCTTGGCTTTCCGGGCCAAGTGCTCTACCAACTGAGCTACTGAGGCGAGTTACGATCTAGACGCAAATTTTTCTCTTATATACGTTGTAATTCCCTATCGCCAAATGCTTTTGAAACCATTGTTTCTATCTTTGCAAATGGCGGCTTCTTAGTTAAGAAGACATTTATTGGAAATTTAACATTACTTTAAAAGCCAGTAAGGCCTCTAATGATGTTTTTATTATTAATTTAACATTTCTCAATGAAAGATAAATTAAATTTGAAGAGAAAAATTTTTCTCTTCAAATTTAATTTATCTTTCATTGAGAAATGTTAAATTAATAATAAAAACATCATTTGAATATATTTACTTATTTAACTTTCACAGGGAAAGAACACTATGAGGTTTAATTTAAGAATTAAATTAATGTTTTTATTACCTCACCTCATATCCTTTTTTTTTTTTTCGACCAGAGGCTACTGACGATGGAGATAAGCTCCGAAACTGCAGTATAGAAGAAAAAGGATATGAGGTGAGGTAATAAAAACATTAATTTAATTCTTATATTTACTTATATTAGGAATTCTCACTATGAGGTATATTCATTAAGGTAGAATTTTTATCACTCACCTCATATTGTTCTTCTTATTTGACTGAACAGAAACTATGTTCCGAAACTAGTTTATAGTCAAATAAGAAGAACAATATGAGGTGAGTGATAAAAATTCTACCTTAAAGAAAAATATATGCCTTAATCAGGATTTGAACCTGATGTCTCTGGTTCTCTACTCCAGCACTCTGACCAGGTTCCCAATCTAAACAAGTATCTCTTTTATGTGAATTCCTGTGTGCTGGGGCTATGAACTTTTCGTTCTACATGCCATCAGTGGAGTATACCTCTGAACTGGACAGGTTAAAATTGTAGTCGTGTAAGTCACATTTTCATCGTTTTTCCAGAAGTTGTCAAAAAATACTAAATAAAAAAAATACTAATAAGTTTAGAACAGAAATGTTGTAATGTTATATTAGAGATTTCATATAGATCCAATATTAAAAATTTTTCTCTTCAAATATAATTAACATATAGGCTTGAAATTATTTTGAAATAAAATTCTTTTTACCTCACCTCATATCCTGTCTTCTAATTAGACCTGTTTTGTAACTTTAGTGGTTATATCTTCAGTATTTAACAACCGATGTTGAGTTGTCCAGGAGCACTGCTTCTTACTACATATGTATGTGGACCGATGAACTTCCAATCAAATCAACTTCTCTGCGAATTTCAAAATTCATTAATTTTTATTTCTTTGAAAAAACTAACAAAAATACGAATTTTAAAATTCCCAGTGAAGTTGATTTGAGTGGGAGGTTCATCGGTCCACCAACAGATGGAGTAAGAGGCTGCTCCTCGATGACAGAACATCAGTCGTGTAAATACTGAAGATGTATTAATAAATTACAATAGGAAGTAACATTTTAAGGTTCTTAATAAATGAAACATCCAAGTATTTATGAGGTAAGATGACCAGATTCACCTATTTATTACTGAAGATGAAACTGGTCTAATTAGAAGACAGGATATGAGGAGAGGGAAAAAGAATTTTATTTTAAATTAAACCTCATAGTAATATTTCCTATAAGGCTTGAATTGAACTTGTACAATGCATTGTATGTTAGAATTTTACTGCCGACAAAAATGACTTACGGCACTGTGTAACATTAACTCATCCAATCGATGATTTAATATAGGGCAAAGGAAGATATTTTCATGATATACTGTAGATAATTTTATGAGAGTTAATTTTGAAGCTCGTCACAGTATTATAAAGATAAAAGAAATTAGTAAAAAATTCAAGAAATAAGTTATAAGTTTTAAAAAGTTCAGCAAATTTAACATTCAATTAGTATCGAAAAATGATTATAACTTGATTAGATCAATTAGAACCAACAAAGAACAAAGATTGATGGAAGGCAACAAATCAGGGATTTATCAAATTGATTGCAAAGATTGTGAAAAAAAATATATGTAGGAAAAACGAAAAGGAACTTCAAATACAAGATTGAAAGAATACCTTAGAAATGTTAAAAATGGGGAAATAGAAAAAATCTGCATGGTCTGAAAAACAGAGAATTGAAACAAAGGCCAAATTACTGAAACAGTTAGATGAATCTAAGGAACTCACAGCTTGGAAGAAAACTTACATCCATAAAAATAAAATTCCCAGAGAAGAAAAAAATTTGATTTGGAAGTCGCCGATTCAACAGTTGGAAAGAATTGATAATGATGCATAACGCATCGGAACCATGGTCTTGAAGAAATATACAAATATGAGGTGAGTCGTGAATATTCCAACTCATGTTAGACTTAATCTTTTTTAATAAAATTAATGTAAGTTAATTACTTTTTTAGGGATTAATATTTTCATGGCCCTTGTTTTGTCGTCTTGAAGAGCCGCTTCCTGCCCCCTCTGTTGCAGCGATAACCCACTAAAAAGAGATTGCTGACAATAATGTTAATCAGTGATGTCTAGACTTCAGGGACCTGAAGCGATTGGAAGAATGAACTAACAAATTACAGTGTTAATATTATTCGTTTTTAAACACCTTAATGATGGACAATTGATATTTGAAAAGAAAAATATACGCCTAGACTGGGGTTTGAACCCAGGACCTTTGACTTTCTATGTCAATGCTCTTCCATCTGAGCCACCTAGGCCTCCAATCTAAACGCGTATTTTTCTCTTACACATAGTTAATTCCCTAACCCCAAATGCTACGAGCCGTTGCTACGATTTTTGCAAATGGCGGCTTCTTTGTTAAGAAGACTTTTTATTGGGAATTTAAACATTACTTATAAAGCCAGTAGTGCTTCTTTCAATGTTAATATTATTCGTTTTTAAACACCTTTTTTCTTTTCAAATATAAATTGTCCATCATTAAGGTGAAGATGAAGCATGACTTTGAGGAGCTTTGAATTTTGATGATATAACGAGGATTAGAACATAAATTATTATAGTTGAGGACGACTGTGTTATATAATAAATCATTTTAGTATAATTGAAATAATTTTAACCTCAACAGTGTTCAAACATGAATATTAAAAGTATAAAATCATTAGTGCCATATATTTTTTTATTCCGTACTCCAGGTTGTAATTTTTTTCAACATTTCTAGTGTTGTCTCCTGGCATTGGCATAATTGTAACCACTTCTGAGGTTGGGGCACTTGAAAGGCAGGGTTACTACTTCCCTGATTTGATGGTAGTGATGCACCAGGAGAGTCCTTAATTCTAAACTTAATCTAAGATGAATATAAATGATGTTTGGGGACCGTTTTGCTCTTAAAAGTTTCATGATATTTGGCTTACAAGTGAGGAAAACCCCAAAAAAACTTCACTCAGGCATCTTGTCCTGACCGAGGATTGAATCCGAGCCCTCTACATGACAAGGCAGCATGCTCCCTTGAGTTAAAAGTGGTGGGCTTAGCACCATCTATTGGGTTACTTGAAATTAACATATCTCTAACCCGGTAGCTCAGTCATTATTTTTGCCGTTTATTATACCACAATTCAAATAGTTTCACCCCAAGTATCCATTAATAGAAATATCATTTCACATCATATTTTGTCTTCTGTTGTCGGTTTCAGAGAAATTAATATTCCATTGTCAGTTTTTACCCAACTGTTTATCTGTTGTGGTGATTCAATGTTTCCTCCAATGACAACAGTCCGGTAAAAACTGACAGTATCAATTTCTCCAAAACCGATCTAAAAAGAAAACAAATTATGAGGTGAGATGGTATTTCTATTAATGTTCATTAATCCTTGTCACTTCATACAAATTTTGAAATTCATCCTCTAAATTACCAAGACTTACGATTTTTTAATCAATGCAAGGAATATATAACCTCAAAATATTACTTCCTAAAATAAATCATTAAATATATTCCTAACATCAAGAAAACAGTTAATGGGCCTTAAAAAACTGGAAGAATATTTTATAACCCAATTAAAATTTTTTAAAGTATACATATTAATGGATTTTTTCAACATTTTCTTGGAATTAAAAAAAAAAGTATGTTTGATACTCAAGCAAACATTCAGTAAAAAAGATATAATTTAATAAATTATATATGAGAAATAACATTATGAGGTTCGTAATGTTGGTTGAAATTGAGAGAGATGGTTCTCTTGAAAACTGCAGTTCCCGTGTTTAATAATTATTTATTTATTTTAGAAACATGAACTTTACATAATAAATAGAGCATGGAATTTTATGAAGAAAATTTTACTAAAATATCAAATTGTTAAAACAAAATATGAAAATTATGACACAAGTTATGAAGTTGCTACTTTCTAAGCTTTTTATATATATTTGTATACAAGGGCCCTATGTAACCAGCACATAAATAAGACAAAGTAGACTTTATTTGTGGTTCAAGAAATCAAGATGTTCACTCTTATTTCCACTTTAATTAACTTTTTCATTAATTATGACCCAATTTAAAATATCGTGTTCACGATTTCAAAAAAAATTAATCGCTTGCATTGTAGCATAGTTGTTTGAGGAATCACGTTACAAACTGAAAAGTCATGAGTTCAAGTCTTGATGGGCTCAAGATTTTTAGCTGCTAGACCTTCTAGGGCTTCATGGCCCTGGGGTCGACTCAACTCCTAACGGTAATGATTTCCAGATGCATGTTCTGGAAGTAAAGGCGGTCATCACGCAGGGCCAACAGCCCAGCGGACACCTCGTGCCAATTGTCTGGAAAGATGGAACCTTCAACCTTCCGCTATCCCAAGAGCCTTCAAAGCCTATAGTAGGATCACTTTATCTTAATAAATCAATAATTGTAGGTTATATATATATATATATATATATACATGTACACAATTAATTTATTCAATTACTTAATCCACACATATAGAAGAAACAAAACATGGCAACCAAACAAAATGACTTCCATGAAATATAGCACTAACAAAATTTAAAGTAGATACAATTAGATTATTGCTATTTACATTGCATAAAGATATTGAACTTTGGATAAATACAAATGTAACAATAACATTAAATTGCATGGTCCAGAGCACAAGTAGACCATGTCCAGAATATTTGGAGAAACAAGATGTTAAAAGTTATTAATCCACAATTATTTCTAGAGATTGTTTAATTACTCTTTGCAATTACAGTTAGATTTAATCTTAAGCTATGAATATGGTGAAATGTAGTGAATTATTTTAACTTTTAGCTTATTTTGCAAAATGGGTTAAGCACAGCATCTAGTCTTGGTATACTTGTGCTTTGAACAATCCAACTATCAATTCTGTTCTTAACCTTTTGACCGCCTAATTTCCCTTTTACCAGCTGGGCTGTGGGAGCCAGGTTTTTTTTTTAAATTGAAAGTACTACACCATGCTATATAAGTAAAGTGATCCCACAACAGGCCCAGAGGCCCTTGGGGTAGTAGGAGGTTAAGGCTCCCACTTTTTCTAGACAATTGGCACTTTATGCCAGCCGGGTTGTCAGCCCTGCATGACGGCCGCCTTTACCCCCAGAACAAGTGCCTGGTACTCATTTCCGTTAGAGGCTGAGTTGACCCCAGGGCCATAGTGCTGCCAGAGGGTTTGGGTCAGTTTAAAAATCCTGACCCCAACGGGACTTGAAGGAACAAACATTTCCTTTAACTTCTAATTACATTTCTTATTATTTTGCCCCTATTTTTAGTCTATTCTGGCTTGTAGCTCAGTGCATTAACCACTACGCTACGGTGTGCCCCCACCATGCTATATAATATAAAGTATAATTTACTATCTACATGCTATGCTAAATTGAATTGAAACCCACCATTATACATTTATTTGGAGGTAAGATGATGTTACTTCCACTTACAAAGATCCCAGGTTCGAATTCAGCGTGGCATCTTCATTAAAATTTATCACTCACTAAAACATTTATCCTATTGAATAATTTTGATATTGTCACTAAACACTTATATTAAATATTGTTGAACATTATTGGGGTCCCGGATTCAAATCCTAACTAGAACAATACTAAAACATAGCATTATTTACATAGGCCTAGGCCTAAGCTTCTGCTTTGTACACATTTGAGAATTTTTTTGCGTGTAATAGATTTCAAAACACGGTATGACACAGAACTCTTTGTCACATTTAGAACATATATTGTGTTTCTTTCCTCTTGGTCGCAGAATTCTTTCCATGTGCACATACATGACAGACCTTATATCCTCATATCCTCGTTTTCTGGATTTTGTGTCTGGAACAGTAGTAATGAAATGTCTTTCTGTAAGGCACATAGGATTTTCTACCTTAGAAAGTCTTTCATGCCTTATGGGATTAGAATGAATTTCAAGAAGTCCATGTATCACATCCAAATGGAATACCCTGAGCTGAATATTTTTCCCGGTATGTACTTGATACACTGCATGCACATTCAATAGACACAAATCGACAGTGTGGAAAAAGAGCTTCTTATACCGTTTTAGAGTTTTTCTAACACACTCTAGGGATGATAACATCATTTCACATTCGTCGACTGCACCCATATTACGATTATAATCATTGACACATGCAGGCTTGAGTATTGATTTGTCTTGCGGGTCTTTTTTTCCGATGTCCACCATTTCATCTTTGTGCATTGTTGTTATCATGCACACTTCTCATTTGTCCCGCCAACGTAATAACATCATAGTATCAGTGAATTTTATGTCCACCGCTCTCCTTTCTACCCGTGCAGATTCAGACTTCTGCAATTTTGCTATACGGTCCCATAAACATGTGTTTTGTGTTGCAAGGGTGGGACACGTGTACCAGTTATCAATGAAGAGGGGGTGGCCACGATTCTAGAAAGGTTGCAATAATGTAAGCACTACACTTCCTGAAATTCCTAGATTCGGGTCCAATTGTATATGTGTCTGTTCCGGTTTATGGTATGAAGTCCAATACATATGTGGTTTTCACAACACACAGAACGAATAGTTTGATTCCAAATATATTTAGTTTCGATGGAATAAATTGTTTGAAGACTAATCTGCCTTTGAAGAGAACGAACGACTCGTCTATACATAAATTTTGGCTGGGGGAAAAATCTAATCTAAGTCTTTCTTTTATTATGTCAAGTACATTTCTAATCTTGAAGAGTCTGTCATCTTCAAATTCTTCATTATTACACATGTAACATTGACATACTTGCAGAAAATTTGTTTCTGGACATGGTGTTGCCGAAAATAGATGAATGTAGAAGCTTATCTAACGACCAGTGCTCTTCAACACACAGCCTTCCATTTCGAATTCTTAGCAAACACAGAGCAAGAAAAGTGTACATTTAATCAATTGTACTGAGATGGTTCTCTTGAAAACTAGTTCCCATGTTTAAAGAAACATGAAATATGAAGTAAGATGTAAAAAATGACTCATTAATTTACGAATTGTAGTGCTTACCTATTTGTACAGTCGTGATTGAGGTGACAGTACTTTTGAACTTGTCACTTGTTCATGAAATCTGTTGGTCTCATCTATTAATAGCTGCACTAGTTCTTCACAAATGATACTTTTCAGATAATCAACAGGTGTGTTGGCTTCATCAATTTCAATTTTGATACCACTGTTATCAACAAAATTGAAACGAATTGGTTCAAAGTCACCCTCCTTCCAAACGGCTGTTCTATGCTGTGTGTTTTGTCTGGTGCGACATGCCCACCACTGTCACTCACACCCTGTTCATTTAGGTCTACATCACTTGATTTACAATTCACAGGCTTCGATTGCAATAATCTCCTCTTAGAAACACGAGTTCTATCACATTTGTCAAATGAATAATTACTTGATAACTATTATTTTAATTTTGATCTGATAAATCGGCTGCAGTAGACTAGTGGTTATGCTCCTTGCCTCCGGTCCCGAGGGTTGCGGGTTTAAACCCGGCCAGGGTCAATGGATTTTTTAGGATGGAAACATCCAAGGAGCAAGTCCTATGCGAAGGGACTTTAAACCGTGGACCCACGGTCCCGAGTCTGAAGATTTTCAGGCTCATAAAAAATCCTTAAGCCTGAATGAAAAGGCCTCTAAGCAGAATTTACCGAATTTTCCCATCCTAGTACTACCTTGGTTTCCTAGATGTCAGTGTGAGGCGGAACGCTAACCACGGACCATTCATAATGACATCTATACAAAAACAAGTTTAACTAAATTAGTATGGTTCAAATTCTTCCTTGTAGTGGGAGAGCACCTAAATCTCTGTTAAGGGAAAAACATGGTCTTACAATAATCTTCTGATAAAACTGACACAATAAACTCATGTATTGTATTTTTGTCATCTTTGAGACACGAAACACTGTGTTTCACCACATGACCTGCCCCCTGGTCAGGCATCTTTTCAACCAAAAATAAAATAAATGAAAAAATTCTGAAACTGCAACATTTCCATAGCCAATGATAGACCTTGAAATAAACGTACACCCTCCTTTAGAAAACTCTTACCACCAGTCTGTACGATTACTTTGTAAGGGATGTGCTAAATATTGCCAAGATGGGATGTACAAACACAATAAAAATAATTTCTGTAAATTGAAATAAAAACTTCACGAAAAAAAAATTAAAAATAATAAGATTGAAAACTGGAGTTTGCCGGGCGTGGCATACTGCTATAGCCTCACTTTCACTGGCACATGGTGTATAAAGGGTTAATATAGAGTGAGTAGCTTTTTCTATATTTTCTGTTAGTAAACAATAATGCCTGTTGAATTAATATTGAGAAGCTAAAGCTATTACTATGATAGAAATAAGTAAATTAATGAACACAAATTATTGTAAATCAATGGTAAAGAGAAAAATGTTTGCCTGAACCGGGAATCGAACCCCGAACCTTTAGCTTTCCTTGCTAATGCTCTATCCATTGAGCTAATCCAGGCTTCATTCCCATCCAAGCAGAAATCCTTCCTTTACCTTAGGATTTAATTGTGTTCATTAATTACTTATTTCTATCATAGTAATAGCTTTAGCTTCTCAATATTCATTTAATAAATAATGCTATAGCTGTGTGGAGTCCCTTCATGTCTTCTTCAGGTAGAAGCCATTCATTGTGTATTTGTGAATGATGATTCATTGCAATTGAATGTGGGACCAGTAGAGTAAGGTAAAGGAAGGATTTCTGCTTGGATGGGAATGAAGCCTGGATTAGCTCAATGGATAGAGCATTAGCACGGAAAGCTAAAGGTTCGGGGTTTGATTCCCGGTTCAGGCAAAAAAAAAAGTTTCTCTTTACCATTGATTTACAATGATGTCTGTCTTCAAAATTGTTTTATATGATGAAATAGTAAGCTCCATATCACACTTTGTTATAGGAGTATAATTGTATGATACTATATTTGATAGTCTGATGTAAGTTAGAATAATGTTGGCCATACTTTACTAATTTCACAAAGTACTGTTTCAAGTTTAGCAGCAGCAATCTTACCTACATTTAAATGCTGTAACCCATTCATAAAGTAAGGACTACACATATCAAGAAGGAACTGGCTGATACCTAACTACAGAAGGGTGGCAGGTTAATATTCAAACTTATTCGGCTACGTTCATATTCTTGTTCTGGGAATGAGATTCGGAAAAAAAAAACTCCATCTAACTTGGTCATTCCGTGGCTCCTCATCCAATTAGTTCCTGTTATCAAATCTATTTGTATTGTGCAGAATGGAATACCGAAGAATTTTTACTTGTCTACCGTATTACATTGTCAAAATTTTCATAATTACACTAACTTCTAAAATTTTAATGAAGTTCTAGAACTTTAAAAAAAATTGAAAGTTGAAAAATATGAAGGGATACAACATTTAAAATATGAACATTTTGCCAAAATATTATGAAATATGAAACTTTCTTTTGGTCTTATTTCATTTTGCACATGATAAAATATAAAGATACTTTGTCTCAAGGCTCTCTGAATAATAGTTTAAAACATTGTTTCCCAACCTGTGGTTCGCGAACCCTCAGGGGGTTCGTCGAAACTTTTCCGCAATGGCAGGTTTCGAGGTTAGACCTATTATTGTTTCCTTAATTTTTGTGACAATGTCATAATATTATTATTATTATTATTATTATTTTAAATTTGGACCAAAGAAAGATGAACAGACAGGAGAATGGAGAAGACTACATAACAATGAACTTCATGGTCTCTATAGGAAGCCAGATATAATAAGAACAGTTAAGTCTCGTAGACTGCGATGGGCAGGACATGTTGCACGTATGGGGAATGAAAGACACGCATGGAAGCTTCTTGTAGGAAAACCAGAGGGAAAATGCCCAGTTGGTAGACCAAGAATGAGGTGGGAGAATAACATTAACTATGATTTGAGGGAAGTAGATTATACAGGGAACGATTGGAAAGCATTAGCTCAGGATATGGATGTATGGAGAGCTTTATGTCCATGCGGCCATAAACCTACGGGTTTGATAGTGCCAGTGAGTAAGTAAGTATTATTATTATTATTTAATTTTAGGAAGTGATATTTTGAGGTTATTTTAATTTTGAAACGTTCAAGAACAAATCAACATTAATATTGAGGTAAGATGATGAGACCAAAAATAATATAATTAAGTATTATTATTTTAAAATTAAATTAACCCTATGATCTCCCTTGTTGCATATGTGTAACATCGGGAATTTATCACATTATTTCCACAATAAATTCTGTGAATGCCTGATTTACAGTTATGTAACAATGTTCGGAATGTATTTGATTTTGCTACAATGGAAATTTAGTCTGCCAGCTATGTATTCTAACAATACCAACAACATTACTGCGGAAGTCGTTTTCTTCATATGCGTATTAAAAGTGATATGAGACTTTATTTAACTTCTGTGGTTCCTGACTTCAAAGCTCTGTGCCATGGAAAACAGGCGCAACTTTCTCACCAAATTCCAAGGAAGAGGTGAGTAATTACAATTAAAACTTGTATTTATTATTGCAACTAGGCCTACACTTTGTGGGTTTAAGCCATGACTAGACTAACTTTAGGTTTTAACCTATAAGGGTTAAATTAATTTAAGGTTATTGAATCTTTTACTTGGAATTAAATTTTATGTTGGTTTACTCTGTACTATCTATCATTAACTCATTCTGCCCTCAGAATTATTTTATCAGTCTCCTCAATGGACTACACAATAATCTGTTCTACCATTTGGATTTATTGCATACTTAATTTACTTTTTAAGAGCGAATGATTTCATTATCAAGTGCTCGATATTAGATACCAACCATTTACTTTTTAAAACTTTTTTAATATACATACACCAACAAAATCTGCTTCCTTCTAAAGCAGAATTTTAATATTGTAATAAATATGATAGTTAAAGTTAATAGTTTTGTATTTTAAAATTCTTTTAATATTTAAATATAACTCAAATAACTTATTGTTGAATAAAAATGTCTCGGTAACAATTAAAGAAATTGTATTATATAACAGTCTTTGTAGAGAATGCTTTTAAAATTGTTTTTAAGTCATTGTTGTCAAAATTATAAAGCTTTCTGTTATAACCTGCTTAACTTATTTTTAATTGAAAGTAAACTAAATTCTGATTGGATGTTAAAACAATTAACTTTCTTATTTAACAAATCAATTTAAACCTTATATTTAAAGAACTATTAACCAATAGAATTTAAATATAACATCATGTGATGTAATAATGGTCTTTAAAATTATAAAAGAATTACACTGGGCCGTCCTATGAAACGCTGGAGGGAAAATTTTCTATAGGATCGTAACAGGCCTTGGCCTAATACTTGGAAAGAAGAAGAAGAATTACACTAGTCATTCTGCATACAACTTTCCACAAAGATAGAAGCAAGAAGAGTTCTCAAGATAAAATGTAATATTTAATACAAGAATAATTGATTCCAGAAAGGAAAATAATTTATTTTAATTGATAGTGAAGAATAATACCACCTATATTTACTTAATCTGCTGGGAACCTACAAAGTGAATAAATTTGTAATTATTTCTACAAGAAACATTTTTTTATGATTTTGAAGTGTTTTCCTATCCAGTGTACCAACTTCCGACCTTGAGGAGAGAATCCGGCTCTACCGAAAATTAAACCCAACCTGAACCAGTAATTCTTTTTGGGACACCAATCCTTCTTCAAAATGTTACTACAACATCGGGCATGAAGAGAATAACTGCTTCAAAATGTCACCACTACGTGGGACAAAGCAATTACTTCTTCACTTCATGATTGCTATGTCAGCCAAATAATTCATTAAATTACAATAAACTGTTTTTTCACTGTATTGTTGGTGAGTTATATTATTAATTAACTCTTTCTAGATGACAGACAAATGCAGCAATACTGGGGAAAAAAAGTTACACTACACAGCTTTTTGAACATTTATAAACATACTGGTAGTCAAGATACATTTTATATATATATATCTTCTTCTTCCTTCCAAGTATTAGGCCAAGGCCTGTTACGATCCTATAGAAAATTTTCCCTCCAGCGTTTCATAGGACGGCCCAATGATCTTCGTCCTCTTGGTATATAATTATAAACAGCTTTGGGGATCCGATTTGAACTCATTCTTTCAAGATGGTGTTTCCAATTTAGTTGGTACTGTTTAATATATTCCAAAATTGGCGTAGTCTTCAATTATTTTAAGATATCGGTGTTCCTTTTCCGATCCCATCTGGTGTAACCTGCTGTTCTGCGCATGAATCTCATTTCACAAGCCGTTATTCTGCTTTCGTGTTGTTACCCTCAGGGGTCCTCATCTAGGGGATATGTGGATGGCGACCACAAGGTGCCCAATCTGAGCAAAACATTTCTTCCACTTACTTGTGTTTTGCACTCTTTTAACTTTACTATCTAACCTCTCTTGGTTAACTCTTGTTTTTTTCGACCCCGACGCTATTAGGGCATCCGAGGGCTAGGGAGTCTTTCCTTTCTTCCATTTCTTCTTTCCTTTATTTTCTTTTCTTCTCCAGAAATGCCTGACCAGAGGCTATAAGATGGCAGCCCCATCACTGGTCTTGCCTTCCTTTGGCCAGCAACCAATCGAAGGGACTATTATTATGCTTTCAAATCTTATACGAGAATTTCCCGGAAGGATCATATATATATATATATCTTCGAAAACAATTATCCCTTACAAGCTTGTTAAGCCTGAAGGAGATAGGAGATGGGTAGACAAGTTGAGAAGAATGTCTAGAAAAGAGTAATTTGATGGATGAAAATAATGGAAGAGGAGAAATGGAATGACCAAGATATATGGAAGCTTCTATTCAAAACTTGACCCCTGGAATGATGACAAGAAACTATATGAAGAAAAATTCAATACGTATTAAACTGTACAAAACATTATATGCTGTCTCAGTCTTCTGCTGAATGCACTGTCCATGTTTGTCTCATGCATGTTTCATGTCTTCTCAAGAAATTTTCATTCATATACACATATTCATCTATTCTTATAGAACTGATTATTATTTGTATGTTTCCTTTTAATTCATTTAGTGTATGGGGATTAATTTGATAAACTAGAGATGCAAAAGTATGGTTGTAGTGCATTAGTGGCTATAGAATTATTAGACTTTTTTTTTATTGAGAAACAATAGTGCCAGGTATATCAGTAAAATTTTGAGACCCTTATATGTTGAGAAAATGAATGTGGAGCGTTTCATGGTGTATTTCCACCAAGACAACACAACTATCCATACCAGTATTGCGCTTGAATATATGACCGAAATGCATCATCACAGTACTTTTATTATCATTATGACAATCAGTGGCAAAACTACATTTTATGCATCCCCTTCCAGCAAGCAATCACCAGGCACCTGTTTCTATCTTTTCTAGGCAAAATAATTACAAATAGATTTCATTATAGATTATCTACTGAATTTTAAAAATTCTGTATATACAAGAAATAGAGAAGTTTGTTACATAATAAATTACACTGTACGATTATAAAAATATTTAAAAAATCAATAAAAATGTTTGTTGTACTCGATATTTAGCTTCAATTTTAAAAATTCCTTAAAAGTATTTAATTTTTAACCACCTTCAGAACTATCATGCTGAATGCTCTGGAAGATTTGCTTAAAGGATTGAGTTTTGAACATAGCATTTATGTCCCTGAACAGAACAGGATATTGAAGAGGATAATTTTCAGACAGCAGAAATGCCAGTCGCAGAACGAAGTGTGTTGAAATGGCGATAGAAAAATTGAAGATGTATAAAGCATAAGGTTCAGATGAGATCCCAGCAGAACTGATAAAATCAGGGGGAGAAAAATTGATGGATAAGATACGCCGGTTGCTTAGTATGATTTGGGAAAAAGAAGCTCTTCCAGATGAATGGAAAGAATCAATTATCGTACCAATTTATAAAAAAGGAGATAAAACTGATTGCAACAACTACAGGGGCATCTCATTACTTTCAACTTCGTACAAAATTCTAACAAATATATTACTCAGCAGACTTACTCCCTATATTGATGACATTCTAGGAGATCATCAATGTGCATTTAGAAGAAACAGGTCTACAACAGATCAGACTTTTAGTATAAGACAGATTTTAGAAAATAAATGGGAATATAATGGTACTGTACATAAACTATACGTAGACTTCAAAAAAGCATATGATTCAATTAAGAGGGAGAAGTTATATAGTATCCTGCTGGAGTTCGGAATTCCTAAAACGTTAGTTAGACTTATACGAATGTTTCTGAATGGCACAAAAAGTAGGGTGCGTGTAGGCAAACAGTTTTCGGATACTTTTGAAATTCACAATGAGTTGAAGCAAGGAGATGCACTATCTCCTCTGCTATTTAATTTAGTACTGGAGCATGCCATCAAATCATTAGGAGGATGAAGAAGGCCTACAACTCAATAGTATTAATAAACTGTTTATGCTGATGATGTAGTACTACTGGCCGATAGCGAGGGGATAATAAAGGCCACTGAGTAGCACTAAGGAATTGGGACTGGAAGTAAATATCAATAAAACTAAATATATGGTTACATGTAGAAATTCATTATATAATGGAAATGGACAGCTAATGACAAGTGAGGGAAATTTTGAGGAAGTGGCTGAATTCAAATACCTAGGAACAATAATCACAAATAGGAATGAGATACGAAGAAATTAAACATAGGCTCAGTTCTGGAAATGCGTGCTATTATGCATTACAGGGACTCTTGACGTCCCAACTCCTTTCAAAATACGTTAAAATTAAAATATATAAAACTATTATTCTACCAGTTATATTATATAGATGTGAAACATGGACCCTTACTCTAAGGGAGGAAAATATATTACGAGTATTTGAGAATAAAGTTGTTAGGAAAATGTTTGGACCAAAGAGAGATGAACAGACAGGTGAATGGAGAAGAATTCACAACAGTGAACTACATGGTCTTTATAAGGAGCCAGATATAATAACAGTTAAGTCTCGTAGACTGCGATGGGAAGGGCATGTGGCACGAATGAGGAATGAAAGACGTGCGTGGAAGCTTCTTGTAGGAAAACCAGAGGGAAAACGCCCAGTTGGTAGACCAAGAATGAGGTGGGATAATAACATTAACTATGATTTGAGGGAACTAGATTATACAGGGAATGATTAGAAAACATTAGCCAGGATAGGGATGTATGAAGAGTTTGTGTCCGCGATGCCATGAACCTACGGGTTCGATAGTGCCAGCGAGTTAGTTATGTCGTCCTTATTTGTTATACAGTACTGTTAATTTGAAAATTTCAAGGAACATGTTCCATTTATGCTAAATTAAGAATGTACAATTTCTATGTAAAACAATGGGAAACGTGGCTTGACTTCTTTTCACATAACATGTCCGAACAGTCTGTGTGCTGTCTCATTCTAAATATTTTGCTCTCTCTAGCGTGAAATTAAGTAACGAGAAACATCTTTTTGTGCATTGCAAGATATGGTAATTTTATTTTAATCTCAGATATTCTTCTAATTTCTCAACTAGAAACGCAATTAGTTTTTAAAGGCGCGTTATCATCTTGAAAATTAGTAGTAAGAATGTAGGATATCAAGTTTTAATTTGTGAATCCGA
This sequence comes from Diploptera punctata, assembly GCA_030220185.1. Lineage (NCBI taxonomy): Eukaryota > Metazoa > Arthropoda > Insecta > Blattodea > Blaberidae > Diploptera > Diploptera punctata. The sequence continues at coordinate 388,404 of JASPKZ010009354.1, read as the reverse complement.
ATTTAAAATAGGGCCTATTTTTACAACAGACCTTATTATAAACCCAACTGGATTTCTTAGGCTTAAAGGACCTTCAGGACTTGGAAAATCTGGTAGCGTTTATCTAGCCGAGCGTTAGTATGAGGATGTACAGTTATACATGTGTTGAAATAAACAAAAGAAGTCTTATTTTAAACTATTTTATTACTAAAGTATAAATAATTAGAAACCCTAAGTATTCTAGCCCTAAATCTTATCTAAGCCTATATTAAAAACTACAGTACTTCCTTGGGGGGTTGAGAAGAGGGAGTTGTGGAATTTATAAATCTAACCTAATCTACATGTTTAAAAATGTTATATCCCTTTTTTGAAAATTTAATATAAAAAATGTTAATTGTACTTGATTCATATCATAAAAGTACAGAATACATATTAAGAAAAATGTAGCTTACTCACCCATCAACACCTCTGGTTGTCACACATCAACAGACACGAGACCCTCACTTCTCAAGTATTATATACTCAATTTGACCTCTAGTTACCCTAACTGTACTCACTAACATTCCAATGAATTAAATGTAGGAATGTTTACAGTTAGCTTAAGCAAAACTTTGCTCTGAACTATATCATGTCTAAACTCTATTTCAACAGACTTTGCTTGAATAATTAAAATAATCTATAAAACAATTAAAAATCTATATAAAAGACTATATATTCATAACAGACCTATTCAATTTATTAATTTTAGTTTTACTGTTTTTCATAATCACAACTAAACGCGATTATCGTTAAGATTACTAATGCAATAGTTGTTTTCTAGCCTTGATTACTTCAATTAATACTTCTTCATAGGAATTTAACCACAGCTTTATCTTCATTTATTTTTTCATATGTCACATTTCACCAACACATAAATATTGTTCGCAGATAATCAGTTGATTTTCAGTAATACAACGAACGAGTTACAAATTCCTACCCATAAACTAAATGAAGTAAATAAGTAAATACAATATGCACTTACTGGAGGAAAGAAAAAAAAGGGGGGGAAACTAAAGTAATGGCTTTTGGAGGATTAAACCACAGAAGATACTAAATGATGATCAATAATAAATTAGTAGAACAAGTGATCAATTTCAGACTTAGATTTTAACTTACCTTACAGCCAAAATAATGATATAGAGCTATAATTAAATACATTTTATATGTGCGGAACAACAAGAAAAACTCTAAAAAATAAAACATTAAAAATCATATAATTCAAATTCTATAAAAATGACCAGCCTTGTGCACTAGTGGTCAGCGTTTCTGACTACTGTTCATGAAGTCCCGGGTGCGATTCCCGGCAAACCATAGGAATTTTTCCTTAAAGGGAATTATTCCTGTGGTTGCCCAAGGTCTGGAATTTAGGTCAAGTTTAGGATTAAGTACTCTCCTGGCGCACCACTATCATCATCATCACCCATCATATCGGAGCAACGTAACTCCGCCTTCTAGACGCCCCAATTTCAGAAGTGGGTCACAGTTACGCCAATGCCAGGAGAGAACACCAGAAATGTCGAAATGACAACCTGGGGCATAAAAAAAAATTCTATAAAACAATGGGAGTATCTATGTTAACACATGCTTGTGAAGTCTGGACACAATAGATAGAGTGGATCGGGGGAAGATACTTAACATGTTGGAGCTTTTAGTTATTATACATGCATTTACGTGTTACCACATTGAAATATACAATTCTATAAAGTTTTTAAAATGGTATATTAGCATCAAACTGAAAATATTAATTACCATGATTTTTTGAACAATGAATTTATTTGTTTCTTGCAGATTAGTCATCTTTCCCCGATACTTTGGGTAAGATGGAAAAAGTAATTATCACATGTGTTTATTTTATTTAATCTTGGTTTTTATGAAGTGTTTAAATATAAATAATGCGAACTAAAGATGACTTATCTCAATTTTTATATTATTTATCAGCACAAGTATTGTACACATTTTGTTGTGTGTGCAAGACTCATGAATCAACTTCTTGTATTTGTAACATTCAACCCAATCAACCTCAGGTCCTACCGGATCATGGTAATTTACTTTACAAGCAACACAATCACTTTTATTTTTCCTTCTTTTGTTTCGTTGTCCCTCCATTTTTTCTGTCGCAATTTGGCATCTTTGAAATGAGCATCACCTGTCAGTACATTAAAAGGTTAAAGGTAAAGTGATCCCACTTAGAGGCCCTTGGGGTAGTAGAAGGTTAAGGCTCCCACTTTTTCTAGACAATCGGAACTTTATGTCAGCCGGGTTGTCAGCCCTGCGTGACGGCCGCCTTTACCTCAGGACCAGTGCCCGGTACTCATTTCAGTTAGAGGCTGAGTCGACTCCAGGGCCATAGTGCCGCCAGAAGGTTTGGGTCAGTTTAAAAATCCGGGACTCAAACCCTCGACCTTCCGGCTACCCCCCTGTCAGTACATTATCTGTAATAAAATAATAGAACGTAAATTTCGTAAGATGTTGGCATTTTAACCAGAAAATATTTAGTCAGCTTCCCCAAGTAGACTATCGGAGTAAAATGCCTAATATTGTTTTGTAAACTAATATACCAGAACAAGGTCAATGCTCGTTGACAATCTCTACCACATCATATTTGTGAGGTTTTATAACAAATTATAGAGGTATAAGAATTTTATAATTACCTTTGTGATAATTTCACTGTAGGAAAATGAACTCCTTCCCTTTGTGTGTTTTGTTCTCAAACAGCAAGAATATCCGACAAAAAGTGTTCACGTCCATTTTCAACAAACACAGCTGTCTGAATGCACGCGTGACATTCTCTCTTATTGGAATATGTACAGTGCGATCAGTTTAGCACTGGACAGCAGACTGGGTTTTGTATCTATCAAAACTAAATGCCGAAACAGACATGAGATTTTAGATTTCCAATATTAAACCGAATATTTTCTAGAACAGGAAACAATTCTCAATTAAAGAAATATGCAGACATAACATCGCACGCTCAAACCCTGCGTCTGCTGTCCAAACATAAACTATAGAACTAGTGATCTCTTGCATCTAATAGTTTTAAAGGGTACACTTGTGAATCTAAACCATCGAGGGACCTAATCAATCAGACAAAAAAAAAAAAAAAAAAAAAATCGAACCAGTCGTTTAGGAGGAGTTCAGTGACAAACACTCGTACAGAAGAATTAGGGTGTATAACTTCAAAGAAATAAGCATCTTCCCCCCATTGTCATCTTAACCCGATCCACTCTAAGATAAAAGGAAAATAGAAGCAGCTGAAATGAAATTCTTACGTTCAGTAGCAGGCTATACCCTGTTGGATAAGAAATAGAGTTAAGCATCTACAATATAACAGAAAAAATTCAAACTCAAAATCTAATTCGCTTCAACTCTAGAAAGAATGACACCTAATAGACTCCCACAAATTTTGCTTCACTACCAACCTCAAGGAAGAAATAATATTGGGCGCCCCATTAATAGATGGAGGGACGCGGTCTTTTGATGTGGAAACAGGTCTATGGCCTAATTCCATGACATTACGAGTAGAAAGACCACGTAAACGTAATTAGTAATTTTACAGAATTCACCTTTTCTGTTTCTTATTGTTCCAAAAATAATTTTGTTTGAATTTGATTGTTTATTTTCATTTCTGTTCACCGCTTTGGTCTCGAGGTAGCGTGCTGTGCTGCCTTGTCACGCAGCGGACCCGAGTTCAAGTCTCGGTCGGGACAAATTTCCTGGGTGAGGTTTTTCAGAGTTTTTCCTCACCTGTAAGACAAATGTCAGGAAACTTTTAAGACCCAAACGGTCCCCGAACATCATATGACCATCATAATAATCATTATTCGCATTCCCCTTAGATAAGTTTAGGATTAAGGATTCTCCTGGAGTACAACTATCATAATCATCCATTATATCATCGGGGCAGCGTAACCCAGCCTTTCAGGCGCCCCAACCTCATAAGAGCTTACAATTATGCCAATGCCAGGAGAGAACACCAACAATGTCGAAATGGCAACCGGGGATTTTGAATAAATAATTCTCAATTTTTTTTATTCGATGCTCATGCTAATATTTTAATCTTATTTTGAACGAAGCTCTTAGGAAATTTTTAGGACAGGCGAATGGAGAATACAACTGTAAATTTAGACCAAAAGTCTAGTCTTTTGATTTTATCTACCCCAACTATTTGAAACGTCAAATCTCTGTAACTACATTACCTATAACTATGTACGATAATTTTTGTTATTGATGTGCACATGTTAAGCAAAGAAGACTTAATCAATTGAATTGGCGCTTACTTGATGAAAATCCATAACTCATTTAATTAAATAAAGAAGACTTAGGTAACGGAGAAGACACAATAGCTGATTCATAGCTTTGAGAAATACTCCAAGCGTTCACGCTTTCACGTTTACGCTTGTTATGATGTATCGCACAGTTCATTAGTCTACTTGGTGACTGACTGACCGTACCTTCCTTCAGGGGTGCGAACACCCAGTGAAAAAAAGTGGCTAAAACTGACTCCTAGAAATGGCTAAAATGCAACTTTCATCCGTGAATGAAGCTGTATTTTAAAACTTAAAAAATAGTATCAATACTAATAAAATTCATCGTTAAAACCGTTGAGGTGGATAGTCATAAAATAAAATAAGTTAACATATACCTTCTTAGGTAAAATCCGTCGTCCTCAACTTATAAAATATGTAGTCTTTATGCCTGTAGGCCTTTCAGAACATCCGTTCCATCTTCAGCAGGTCCTTCTTCGCTACATTATCTGATATGATGGTTGATGCTGCTGGTCCTAATGTGGTGTTGTCACGACATAAAGACTACAAATTTTATAAGTTGAGGACGACGGATCTTACCTAAGAAGGCATATTTAACTTATTTTATTTAAAAAAACGGACTTTCCAATCTGTACGTCTTAAGTACGGGGGCACGCCGTAGCGTAGTGATTAAGGCACTGAGCTACAAGCCAGAGGGTCGAGGGTTCAAGTCCCGTTGGGGTCAGGATTTTTAAACTGATCCAAACCCTCTGGTGGCACTATGGCCCTGGGGTCGACTCATCCTCTAACGTAAATGAGTACCAGACGCTTGTTCTGGGGGTAAAGGCGGCACGCAGGGCTGACAACCCGGCTGACATAAAGTGCCGACTGTCTAGAAAAAGTGGGAGCCCTAACCTCCTACTACCCCAAGGGCCTCCGGATCTGTTGTGGGATCACTTTACTATACGTCTGAAGTACAATTTTGTCTATATTTTTGCTTTTACTCTATTGCAATTAATGTAACTATTATGTAGTGACTAAATTATGAATATAAGATATATTTTAAGAAATAAATATTTTATTACAACGAAAGATTCTGTAATTCTGAATTTTAAAAAATATTTATTTAATTTCTTTTCCTTTTAAGTTCATCTAAGTTATATTTTTATTCCCTTCTCACCATAAATTCTATTTCTATGGGATATTACTTGTTTATTTGTACTCCCTCGTATATATAGATTTGAGTGTGATTTGCATTAAACAATATCTAACTGATTATAAAAATAGTAACAATAATAAAATAAGTAATAGTTTTATATTAATACGATCAGAGGATGTCCACTGTTTGGGTATGTTCTTTGGAAAAAAGGTACTCATCTTGCTTAATTTTTTTTGTGGTCGCAAAATCTATCAATCTCTATGCGTTATTATTAAAAAAAATAATCAAATTGTAATAATATGGCTAGAAATAGCTAAATAAAAGGCGACAAATTTGTGAAAAGCCTTTTTACAAATTTGTAGGTAATTATGTTTTGAAAATGGCCAGATCTAGCTACAAAATGGCTTAATTGGCACCACTGCCTTCCTCATACAACCCATATACTTACGTCATAATACCTGAGCTTGCAATTTGCATCAGAATAGCTTTAGATGCGTATGAAAATAAAATGGAATAAATGTGTGATCAGTGATAGAAAAGGATAGTTAAACGTTTATTCTTCTTCTTCTTCTTATTATTATTATTATTATTATTCTATAATAGTATCAGAGAATTCCGAAGGAATGAAGCTGTTGCAGTTCTCATAAAAATATTTTTGAAAAAAAATCAATCGATTCTACTTATAAGGGAACTGTTAGCCATTACATGCCGAAACCTACCTTGAACTTACTTCCAGAGAAGCGTTGTGATGTACCAACGACGTGTCCAAAAATATCTGCCCCTTTTAACTGCAAGGCACTAAAATCCAGCACTAAATCTCCCATTTAAACTGTAAGGGAGTAATAGAATTACTGAATTGGATGATCCTCACTACATCCGCCTTACTCCACTGTGCTCTAACTCCAGCAGATACGTCTATCTGCTACACACTGTAGGTTGTCATTGCTGGATTCTATCTTCGATTTCTATGTCTTATAGTTAACAGCGGCAGATATTTTTTGGACACAGCCTTGGTACACCACAACGCTTTTCTGGGAGAAATTTTAAAGTAGGTTTCGACATGTAATGGTTAACAGTTCCCTTGTTAAAATAACGATGGAAAAGATTTATATATATATATATATATATATGTGTGTGTGTGTGTGTGTGTGGTGTGTATGTTAACGCTGCAGCGATAGACTTAAGGCACAATTTAATAACCAGCAAACCCGGATAATTATTAGGCGTAGTGAAAATTTAACAATCACTCTAACGCGCATGCGGCCGGAATTAAAAAAATTTCGACGAAACTTTGTATATGGTATTGAAATAAAAGGAGAATGCAGGTATAAAAAAATCAGTGAAATTCGACTATTAAAAATGGGGGGGGGGGTCGAACGCCTAAATTTAAAAATTGCTCCAGCAGCTGACATGATTGTTTTCGTGTAGCAAAACCGTATTCAGAGAATTTCATAACAAAAAGAAATACATAACTACTTCGTAAACCAGCAAAATCAGATCATAAATTCGATTTTGTGAGGAATTCGCTTGGTTTACGTAGTTTCTGAGTGAAGGAGTTTCTATATTTCATTTAAAGACTCACTTTATCATAAGTAATGCTACGAGCTATTTCCAAATTATCGATAAATTCACGACTCACGAAGTGAGTCGTGAATTTTCGTGAGTCGTGAATTTATCTAGAGAATTTGGAAATCAAGAGTGGCATTTGTTAGGTCTATTTAACGAATAAAATTAAACTGTTTACTCACAATTCATTATTTAACTATAGTTATTTTAAAATATTTATATATTTATTGTAAACGGCGATGTTTGAAAACAAATTAGAAACGATTGGTACGCTTCATCTGCTTCTTTTGTTTATCACTGCAACCAGATCATACTATTTATTGCCAAAGGAACGCAATATTGTAAGAATGCTCTCTAGTGGAGAAAAAATGAAGCACATCAAACTGTATATTAATTCATTTCTGATGTCGTATGATGTAAATATGACAATTATATTTTTCTGCATTATTACCTGAGAAAAATACATTTAAGAAAGTGCAAACAGTGGTTTCTTTTTTTTTTTGGTGGTATAATAAATTGGTACAAATGTTTTTATATTAACTCCTGCAAGCGCTATGTGTTGACATCCATGCACTATATATACAATCTGGTAGCCGTATTTCTTACAGAGTCAGTCACTGCAAAATAATGGTCACACCTGTTCAGAATATTAAAAAGGAGGAGCTTTCTTTAATATGGTAAATTTAATATTGATAAATATTTGGTGAAACACGACTGTGATTGGATGTAAAACAGAAATCATTGAAACGTGATTGGTCATTGACTCCCATTTGGGGCATGAGTTAAATTGTCATTTCAAATCATTAGCGTTACAATTCAAATGTGGGCGTGAAAGGACCCACAAGTTTTGCTAAGATATCTATTATTTCAGGTTTCAGATTATTCTCTCTCTCTCTCTCTCTCTCGCGCTCTCCTCTCTCTCTCTCTCTCTCTCTCTCACACACACACACACACACACGCACGCACACACACGCGCGCACGCACACGCGCGCACACACACACACGCTCACACGCATGCGCTCACGAGCACACGCGCACACACCATTTTTCCCTCTCTGTTGATAACAAAACCCAATTTTGACATAATTGTCATGGTGTATTTATTCGTTGTAATATAGGATTTTTTTTTGTGTTGGAATAGATCATTATACTTCGTAAAACTAGGGGTAAGTCCTGGAAAGACAAACCTATGCTCAATTTTTGGGTGGGCTGGGCTCACTTTCTGGTTATACCACTGGAGTTTGTTTTAGAACATTATGTGCTGAAATATTTAATATTGCATCCAGTCCCCCAGCTCAGATCTTGGAACAATTTACATCAAGAAAAGAGCTGCATTAAGTCCACCGCTATTGCACGGTTGGAACGGGTATCACGAGCTGCCACTCGCTCATTGTTGCTGGGTTCATATTAATTACTTCAGCAAGTTCACCTTTCCGTACGAGAATCAATGCCGTCTTTACCATAAGGACACAGAGGGCCCGTATCCAGGGCCCCCATCTTAACGGGGGCTCCGAAAGACCCATATATTCCCTTACACTATGCTATGCTCGGGATAATAATTAATCTTCACTCGTTCTCCTGTTTGACACAGCGCTGCCTATCGACTCGTTTTGGAACTCGCCCATGCCATAACTGGCCACTTCTGTAGCATAAATATCTAATATTCACCATCTAGCAACCACCTACACAAACCACTTCGATTGCAAAGTCAAGCTTGCACAGTCTATAGAATGTTTATATATAGATTTTGTTTTGTTTAATAGAAATTAATTAAAATAATAGAAGTGTTGATGTGTTCGTTTATAAATTATTTCATTGTGTCGAAAAGAACATATTTAAGTGGTTCACAGAAAAAAAAATAGTTCCAGCTCAAAAAGAAATAACCAAAAAACTTTCTAAACTCACTTCAATTTTTACGATTGAGGAAACATATAGACTGAATGATTTTTTTATTATTGATTGAACATTTCTCAATGAAAGATAAATTATATTTGAAGAGAAAAATTTTCGCCTAGACCGGGACTCGAACCCGGGACCCTTGGCTTTCCGGGCCAAGTGCTCTACCAACTGAGCTACCGAGGCGAGTTACGATCTAGACGCAAATTTTTCACTTATATAGGTTGTAATTCCCTATCGCCAAATGCTTTTGAAACCATTGCTTCTATCTTTGCAAATGGCGGCTTCTTAGTTAAGAAGACATTTATTGGGAATTTAACATTACTTTATAAAGCTAGTAAAGCTTCTAATGATGTTTTTATTATTGATTTAACATTTCTCTTCAAATATAATTTATCTTTCATTGAGAAATGTTAAATCAATAATAAAAACATCATTAGAAGCTTTACTAGCTTTATAAAGTAATGTTAAATTCCCAATAAATGTCTTCTTAACTAAGAAGCCGCCATTTGCAAAGATAGAAGCAATGGTTTCAAAAGCATTTGGCGATAGGGAATTACAACGTATATGAGAGAAAAATTTGCGTCTAGATCGTAACTCGCCTCGGTAGCTCAGTTGGTAGAGCACTTGGCCCGGAAAGCCAAGGGTCCCGGGTTCGAGTCCCGGTCTAGGCGAAAATTTTTCTCTTCAAATAGACTGAATGATTCTTCACGCTTATCACTTAAAGATCAAAATACTTCTGAATATCAACGTGAAAAAGAGCTTACATGTGAAATGACAAACACACATCAGATATTGAACCTTCCACTTCCAGGTACTGTGAGTTAACAACTACAAGCTTGACGAGTTTTTAGAAAGAAAATGGCTCTTTTATTCACCGTCGAAGAAGTCTGTGTACTGTTATTGCTTCCATCTATTAAATACCACGACTGGTACTGGACATAATTTGAGTTCTCCGAATGGATATAAAGATTTGAAGCATAGCCTACAAGTAACTTATTAATGGAGCATGAGAACAGTTTACAGCACAGGCAATTAATGATGGATTTATGTTGCAAGAAGCAAAATTACCAGACGAGTTTACAGTGGGTGCTGTCCCAATATAATACAGAAGTCAATTATTGGAAGAATGTACTTAGAAGAATTGTTGCAGTAGTGAAATTTTTGATTCAAGAGGTCTTGTTTTTCGTGGTTATAATGAGTATTGGGGTCTCACAATAACAGGAATTATTTGGGATGCTTAGAACTGTTTACTGAATTTGATCCTTTTCTTGCTGATCATATACGAAACTGCGGGAATCGTGGAAGAGGAAGTATATCATATTTGTCTGCAAATATTTGTAATAAATTATTAATATAATAATGGGGCAGGAGGTATTAAAAGCAATTGTTAACGAATTAAAAACAGCAAAATACTACTCTATTACGATGGATTCTACGCCAGATCTCTCCCACGTTGACCAGCTGACCTTCATCGTTAGATACGTAAAAGACGGAGAGCCTATTGAGAGATTTTTGCAATTTTTGCCTATGGATGAACATAATGCACAACACATAGCAGATACCATTTTAAATTTTTTGAAAGCCTTCATATTCCTATAAAATATTGTCGCGGGCAGAGTTACGATAATGCATCAAATATGGCTGGAAAGTTTTCTGGTATTCAACCAAGATTAAAAGAAAAATGTGAATTTGCAATTTTTGTCCCATGTGCGGCACATTCGCTAAATTTAGTAGGTGTTCAGGCTGTTGAACGAGTTTCTGAAGCACTAGCATACTTTCAGTTTATCCAAAAATTGTTCAATTTTTTTCTCGGCTTCGACCAAACATTGGAAAATTATGACAGAGTATTTGGATGCAAATAGAGTTTTGAAGTCTCTTCCGGATACTAGATGGTCTGCACGTGCTAATACTATTACTGCTTTGCAAAATCGTCATTTAAATATTTCTGAAGCTTTGTTATCAATTACAAGAGATATCAATCAACCAGCAAGCCTAAAGCAAATAAATAAATAAATAAATAAATGCAAATATAAAATAGAGACTTTCTTCAAATGGAGATATGGAATAATCTTTTGGGAATTATGAATAACACAAGCTTATGTTTACAGAATAGCACTGTGACCATGGACATTGCAATACAACTTTACGCATCTCTGATCGATTATATCAATAACCCACCCAAAAATTTCGATCAGTGCGAATCGGCTGCTAAAGAAAAACATCCAAATGCTGACTATGAAGATAACTCTGAAAGAAAAAGAATTCGCAGCACACGCATCACTTCTTTTTGAAGGATCATCATCACAGATTGTACAATTGAATGGAAAAGAAAAATTTCGTGTGGATACGTTTATTCCTATAATCTACACATTGTATGCACATTTAAAAAATCGTTCGGCAGCATACCAAGAAATTTACAATCGTTTTAATTTTCTTTGTCAGTTAATAACAATCGATTCTGAAGAGTTAACAAAAAATGCAAATAATTCGTAGAATTCTATCATGAAGACATTAATGCATATGAGCTGAAATCAGAATGTTTTATTTTAAGGCAGTATTTAAAGAACATAGCAAAGGAATCAGCCGATGAGTAACCCAATCTTGCAAACCTAATAAAGTCTGATGAATTAGAAGAAATGTTTCCAAATGTTGAAGTTGCTACAAGAATATTCCATTGCTTAATGGTTACCAACTGTAGAGTAGAGCGCTTATTTTCACAGCTAAATATATAAAACATTAAAAACGAACAACACTGTTACAAGAACGACTAACTAATTTGTCAGTTATGTACATAGAACGTGGTATTCTTAAAAATAGAGTTTGAGGATACAATACAAGATTTTGCACAACAGAAATCCCGAAAGAAATCATTATCGTAATCGTAACCAATTCAAACCAACATACTTTTCTAATTAATAACATGCGTATATTTGATTTGTGCCAACTAACCATAATGAATATAAGATGATAGCAGGAAAATGCTTTTGTAATTCACTTTATTTACTTTCCAACAGGGCCCCAAATTCTTGTGTGAGCAGGGGCCCCGGCATGGCCTAAGACGGCCCTGACGAGAATTATTTCTTTTTTTCTCTGTCTCCTATTTTTTCTTATCTTCAATTTCTTCACTTTTTAATATCTGAAAATATAAGACAGTATATAGGGCCTATATATATATATATATATATATATATATATATAGATATTATAAATATATTTTTGACATTTGGCAATGAAGGCAAATATGATATGAAAAGAAAAAAGAATGCTTGAGTCGGGATTTGAACTCGAGTCTCTAAAGTCTGTACCTTTAGCGCTCTAACCAACTGAGCTACTCAAGAATTCCAAGACAAACATACAATTTTCTTATACATGTAGTATTCTCAATTCACACAAGAGGTAGCGGAAATATCATTCAACTGCCATCTAGTGGCTAACCTAACAGTTAAGCAAATTATTAAAGAGAATATTTTACTTTATAGCAGTAACGCTTGTATATATATAGATATTATAAATATATTTTTGACATTTGGCAATGAAGGCAAATATGATATGAAAAGAAAAAAGAATGCTTGAGTCGGGATTTGAACTCGAGTCTCTAAAGTCTGTACCTTTAGCGCTCTAACCAACTGAGCTACTCAAGAATTCCAAGACAAACATACAATTTTCTTATACATGTAGTATTCTCAATTCACACAAGAGGTAGCGGAAATATCATTCAACTGCCATCTAGTGGCTAACCTAACAGTTAAGCAAATTATTAAAGAGAATATTTTACTTTATAGCAGTAACGCTTGTATATATATATAGATATTATAAATATATTTTTGACATTTGGCAATGATGGCAAATATGATATGAAAAGAAAAAAGAATGCTTGAGTCGGGATTTGAACTCGAGTCTCTAAAGTCTGTACCTTTAGCGCTCTAACCAACTGAGCTACTCAAGAATTCCAAGACAAACATACAATTTTCTTATACATGTAGTATTCTCAATTCACACAAGAGGTAGCGGAAATATCATTCAACTGCCATCTAGTGGCTAACCTAACAGTTAAGCAAATTATTAAGAGAATATTTTACTTTATAGCAGTAACGCTTGTATATATATAGATATTATAAATATATTTTTGACATTTGGCAATGAAGGCAAATATGATATGAAAAGAAAAAAGAATGCTTGAGTCGGGATTTGAACTCGAGTCTCTAAAGTCTGTACCTTTAGCGCTCTAACCAACTGAGCTACTCAAGAATTCCAAGACAAACATACAATTTTCTTATACATGTAGTATTCTCAAAGGTACAGACTTTAGAGACTCGAGTTCAAATCCCGACTCAAGCATTCTTTTTTCTTTTCATATCATATTTGCCTTCATTGCCAAATGTCAAAAATATATTTATAATATCTATATATATACAAGCGTTACTGCTATAAAGTAAAATATTCTCTTTAATAATTTGCTTAACTGTTAGGTTAGCCACTAGATGGCAGTTGAATGATATTTCCGCTACCTCTTGTGTGAATTGAGAATACTACATGTATAAGAAAATTGTATGTTTGTCTTGGAATTCTTGAGTAGCTCAGTTGGTTAGAGCGCTAAAGGTACAGACTTTAGAGACTCGAGTTCAAATCCCGACTCAAGCATTCTTTTTTCTTTTCATATCATATATATATATATATATATATATATATATAATTATAAATAGTAGTATAAAACCACCTTTATTTTTCTCTCTCATATTTCTTCTACTTATCTTCTATTTCACCTTTTAAAATATCTGCAAATAGAATAGTGTATATTTATTATCACTGGTGTAGTAATACCAGTTAAAATGTGGAAGATGAAACATTGTTTTTGAAAGGTCTCCATATTGCAATTACTTGATGAAGTTTAATAACTTAGTTGAGGATGACCAACTTACCAGGTGCCAATTTTATATTTAATATCTTATTACATAACCTCAACGGTGCTTTAATATGAATTTTAAAATTATTGACTTTTAATATCTGCAAATAAAATTTAGTACATGTATAAATATAACTGGTGTAGTAGAATAATGCCTATTTTATTCATCTATCTCTTGTTCCTTCCTCCTGTCAATAATAAATAATAATAATAATAATAATAATAATAATAATAATAATAATAATAATAATAATAATAATAATAATAATAATAATAATAATAATAATAATAATAATAATAAAAAATAATAATAATAACAAAATATATATGTAGTCAATATGCCCATTTCACCAATTAATGTTTTAAAATGGTCAACAAGTTTCTACAGCCAAGCTGTCATTCTCAAGACCAGATATTGACTGAAGACAGAATTGATAATAAGTAAAGAAACAAATTCAGTTAAAAACAAACTACGTCACATGACGCAATCATTCATAAGTGAACAATAAAACATACTAAAACTAATCCTCTTTTGTTTCAATTAGAGAAAAGAGGGCGCTGTACGGAATAGGGCCCTTGTCTTTATTCATTTTTTATCTTATTTTTATAAATTCCAAACTTTCAAGGACGTTAAGGAATTTGAAATCCATGACCGAACGAACCAGCCTAAGGTTACTTTTATTGATAGCATGACCGTACTCAGAAATATGTTGGGCAACTCCAGATTTTTCAATTCTGTTGATCGAAAGAATTGAGTTGAAATGGGCAATATGTTCATTAATCTAGTTAAAATGGATCTCTGGTTTGCCCAACATATTTCAAGTCACAGTCATTGCATCCAATTTCATAAATACCGGATTTCTCTATACAATCGACTTTATCTTTAGGGTTTCCAAGTACACTATTTAATGTCAAAGTGGAAGTAAAAATCAATTTAGTGTCTAGTCCTTTGAATATCTTGTTCAAACCTCTAGTTAAAGAGGGAACGTACGGCAAAATTGCGAAATTAGCTTTATTAATAGGTGAATGGAAGGCTGTAGAATCAGTAATAAATTAGAAAACTTATTACTGATTCTACAGCCTTCCATTCACCTATTAATAAAGCTAATTTCGCAATTTTGCCGTACGTTCCCTCTTTAACTAGAGGTTTGAACAAGATATTCAAAGGACTAGACACTAAATTGATTTTTACTTCCACTTTGACATTAAATAGTGTACTTGGAAACCCTAAAGATAAAGTCGATTGTATAGAGAAATCCGGTATTTATGAAATTGGATGCAATGACTGTGACTTGAAATATGTTGGGCAAACCAGAAGATCCATTTTAACTAGATTTAATGAACATATTGCCCATTTCAGACTCAACAGAATTGAAAAATCTGGAGTTGCCCAACATATTTCTGAGTACGGTCATGCTATCAATAAAAGTAACCTTAGGCTGGTTCGTTCGGTCATGGATTTCAAATTCCTTAACGTCCTTGAAAGTTTGGAAATTTATAAAAATAAGGATAAAATAATGAATAAAGACAAGGGCCCTATTCCGTACAGGCCCTCTTTTCTCTAATTGAAACAAAAGAGGATTAGTTTTAGTATGTTTTATTGTTCACTTATGAATGATTGCGTCATGTGACGTAGTTTGTTTTTAACTGAATTTGTTTCTTTACTTATTATCAATTCTGTCTTCAGTCAATATCTGGTCTTGAGAATGACAGCTTGGCTGTAGAAACTTGTTGACCATTTTAAAACATTAATTGGTGAAATGGGCATATTGACTACATATATATTTTAATATTATATCACCAAGAAGATCACTTGTGTATTAAATAATAATAACAATAACAATAATTAATGGTAATAATAAAAATGATAATGATAATAATAACAATAATAATGATAATGGTAATGATAATAATTATGATAATTGTTATTATTACTATAAGTAGTAGTAGTAGTAGTAGTAGTAGGAATAATAACATAACCACCACGCTATAGTTGAGAACAGCATTGTCTTCACTAGTATCGTCGTACAGAACAACACTCTCAACGTCAGTACCGCCGAAGAGAACAGAACACTCGTCGTGGTACAACATAAGAGAACAGACCACTCGTTGCTAGAACGGTCGAAAAGAATAGAACGCTCGAGGTAGAACAGGCGAAAAGAATAGAACACGCGACATTAATACAGACAAAAACAACAGAACACTAGTCGCTAGAATGGTCGAAAAGAACAGAACACTAGTCACTAGTACGGTCGGAAAGAACATAACACCCGTCGGTATAACGGTTGAAAAGAACAGAAAACTCATTATTAGTACAGTCGAAAATAAGTGGATACACGTCGCTAGTACGGTCGAAAAAGGACATAACATTCGTCCTTAGTACGGTCGAAAACAACAGATAAATCTTCGCTAGTACGGTTGAAAAAAACAGACGACTCTTCGCTAGAACAGGCGAAAAGAACATAACACACTTCGTTAGTACAGTCGAAAGAACAGAACACTCGTCCCTAGGCGAAAAGAACAGAAAACACGTCGCTGGTACGTCTGAAAGAACAGAACACTCGTCGCTAGAACAGGCGAAAAGGACGGAACACTCGACATTAGTACAGTCGAAAAGAGCAGAACACTCATCTCTAGTGTGGTCGAAAAGAACAAACTCGTCCATAGTAAAGTCGAAAAGAACATAATACTTATTGCTAGAACGGTCGAAAAGAACAGAACACTTGTCGGTAGTAGGGCGGAAAAGAACATAGCACTCGTCTCTAATACGGCCGAAAAAGAATAGAAAAATCTTCTCTGGTACGGTGGAAATCTACAGAAAACTTGTTGCTAATACGGTGGAAAAGAACAGATCACTCATTTCTAATAAGTCAAAGAGAATATGACACTCGTCTTTAATACGGTCGAAAAGAACAGAATACGCTAGTACGGTCAAAATAGAGAATACTCGTCGCTAGTACGATTGAAAAAACAGAACACTTGTCGCTAGTACGGTCGAAAAGTACAGAACACAAAAGTCACTAGAACAGTCGAAAAGGATAGAACACTCGTGATTAGAATGGTCGAAAAGAGCATAACACTCGTCGCTAGTACGATCGAAAAGAACAAATCACTCGTTGGTGGAATAGAACATATCACTCGTCACTAGTACGGTCGAAGAGACAGAAAACTCGTCGCTAGTACATTCGAAAATAACAGAACGCTTGTCGCTAGTACGGTCGAAAAGAACTGAACATGTGTTGTTATTACGATCGAAAAGAACGTAACACACCTCGCTAGTATGATCGAAAATAACATAACACTCGTCGCTAGTATGGTCGAAAAACACAAATCATTCGTCGCTACTACGGTCGAACAGAACACATCACTCGTCACTAGTACGGTTGAAAAGAACAAAATACTCGTCGGTTGTACGGTCGAAAAGAACATAACACTCGTCGCTAGTACGGTCGAAAAGAACAGTACAATCGTCGCTAGTGCGGTCAAAAATAACATAACACGCGTCACTAATACGGTCGATAGAAAACAGAAATTTCGTCCACAAGAACATAACAGCTTTAAACTAGCATGGTCATTGTTGCGACAAGAGTCGCTCTCTCTGTCGGTAATAGCAGACACCTGCCGTCGGTTATTACGCTAATGATGTAGTTCATCTGACTTCCGCTAGTAGGCACCTGAATACAATAACGCTGAATTGTGTTGGTTGCATTTTGTTGTATACTGTTGCCAACTTCTGCGTATTGCTCAGGTCTGTAGATGACTACAACACTCTCTCTCAGTGTGTGTTAGGCTATCGCCGTGTGCGTTGGGCGCTCTCATCAGGGACGATAGTCCTTACGAAGTAATTGTATATAGAGATTCGTGGGAGATGGATCTTTCCCAGCTTACAACTGGCTATTGACGAATCCTCCATCTTCACCTTTGGTTTATCGCCATCGAAGGTGATAATTGAACTTTGTGAGTTTTGGAATTCCTCAAACTTACATGGTTATTGAGGGCCACGTGCTGCCTGTTCCGAAGTTAATACACTTCGAGACCCCTCTAGTCCTAGGAACGGACTTCGATTCAAACATTTGATCCTGTTTTAATTGTATCTACGTAGTAAAGTTAGCGCAAAAATGAACTTGACTTTTCACCGATTACATGTGTTGTAATAACTAAATTTACCGTTATAAAAATCCAGCACCCCAGAGGAATATTAGGAAAGGGATTCAAGCAAAATTGGACCGTGTTGGCATGCAACAGTCATATTAGCAGAACACTCGTTGCTAGTACGACCGAAAATAATAGAACGCTCGTCTCTGGAACGAGCAAAATGAACAGAAAATTCGTCGCCTAGTACGGTCGAAAATACCGAACACAGCTCGCAAGTACGGTGAAAGAAACATAGCACATATCACTAGTACGGTCGCAAGGAAAGTTAACTCGCCGCTAATACAGTCAAAAGATCGGAACATCGGTAGTACTGTCGAAGAGAACAGAACACTCGTCACTAGTACGGTCGTAGAGAACATAAAACTGGACGCTAATACGGTCGAAAAGAAAAGTACACTCGTCGCTTGTCAGTCGAAACTAACAGAAAACTTGTTGCTAGTAAGATCGAAAACAACAGAAAACATGTCGCTAGTACGGTCAAAGGGAAAATAAGCCTCTTCGCTAGTAAGGTCGAATGAAACAGAGTACTCGTCGATAGTACTGACGAAAAGTCAGAAACCTCGTCGGTAGTACGATCGAAGAAAACTGACACTCGTCGCTACTACGCACGAAGAGAACAGACACTCGTCGCTAGTACGCACGATGAAAAAAGAACCATCGTCGTTTGTATGATCGATAGAACAGAACACATGACGCTAGTACGGTCGATGAGAAAAGAAAAAAGTAGTTACTTGTAAGGTCGGAAAGAAAAGAAAACTCGTCGTTAGTACGGTCGAAGAGAACAGAACACTCGTCACTAGTGGTTTCGTAAAGAACAAAAAACACGTTAACAGTACCGTCGAAGCCCTCGTAGCTACTATTGTCGAAAAGAAGAAAAACACTCGTCGTTAGTACAGTCATAAGAAAAAACATTTGTCTCTACTACAGTGAAAGGAAAAAAAAACTCGTCGCTTGTAAGTTCCAGTAGACCAGAACATTCGTCGCTAGTACAGTTGAAAAGATCAATACACTCGTTGGTAGTATGGTAGAAAAAACAAAACACTCGTCGCTAGTACGATCGGAAAGAATACAACTCTCGCCGCTAGTTCGGTCTAAAAGAACAAAAACCTCCTCGCTAGTAAGGTCGAAAAGAACAGATCACTTGTCGCTAATACGGTCGAAAATAATAGAACACTCGTTGAAAGTACGGTCGAAGAGAACCAAACTCTTTAGATTGTACAGTCGAAGGGAACAGAATATTCGTCGCCTAGTAGGTCGAAGATAACGGTACATACGTCGGTAGTACGCATGAAGAGAATAGAAGTCTCGTAGCTAGTGCGGTCGAAGGAAACATATGTCGTCGTTAGTACGGTCGATGAGCACTTGTCTCATTCTAATACGGCCGACGAGAACAGAAAACTCGACGCTATGCAATATAAACGAACAGAACGCTCGTCGCTATTAACGTCGAAGAGAACAGAACATTCGTTGCTAATACATACGATGAGATCATAAAACTCGTCGCTTGTCTGTTCGAAGAGAACAGAAAAATCGACGTTAGTAAGGTCGAAAATAGCAGAGGACTCGTCGCTAGTATGGACGAAAAATACACAACCATCGTTGGTGTTACAGTCGAAGAAAACAGAGCACTTGTCTCTTGTATGGTCGAAGGGAACAAGATACTTATCGGTAGTACGGTCGAATAGAACAGAACACTCGTCGGCAGTACGCAATAGAAGAACGGGACCCTCTTCGCTAGTACGGTCGAAGGGAACAGAATTCTCGTCGCTAATACGGTCGATGAGAACGGAACATTCCTCGCTAGTACGGTCGATGAGAACAGAAAACTCGTCGCTAATACGGTCTAAATGAACAGTACACTCGTCGCTGGTAAGGTCGAAGAGAACAGAACGCTCGTCGCTATTGCTGTCGAAAAGAACAAAAATAAAAAACTTTGCTAGTACGGTCGAAAAGAACAGAATACATGTTGTTACAATGTCAAAAAGAGCAAAATACTTGTCGCTAGTACAGTAAAAAAGAAGATATGACTCATTACTAGTACGTGTAGAAGGAATAGTCCACTCATCGCTTGTACGATCGAAGATAATATAACAGTCATCTACAGTACGGTAGAAAAGAACATATCACTCGTCGCTATTACAATCGATAGAATATTACACTTGTCGGTAATACAGACAAGAAGAACAGAACACTCGCCACTATTACGGCCGAAGAGACTATAACATTCGTCGCTAGTACGGTAGAAAAGAACAGACCGGTCGTCGATAGTTCGGTAGAAAAACAGAATACTCAAAGCTATGACGGTCTAAAGGACAGAAAACTCTTGTCTAGTATGGTCGAAAAATACAGAATATCATACACTAATAACGTCGAAAAGAACAGCATACTCGTCGCTTGTACGGTCAAAAAGAACAGAACGCTCGTCGTATTAGTAAAGAACAAAACACTTGTCTCTAGGACAATTAAAAAGCGTAGAACACTCGTCGCTAATACCGAAGAATAAATAGAAGAACATAAGAATAGTCCCTAGTACGGTCGAAAAAGTCAGAAGACCTGTCGCCAATACGATTGAATAGAACAGAACACCGGTCCCTAACATATGCCCTAACATATGCCCAGCAAAATGCAGTATCTACAGTTGAGAGAAAAAGGTGGATGTCCCACATAGTATTATTATCATAATACAGCGAATTTCACTCGACCTGCGGCCATAGGAAAAGTAATTACGCTGCCCGTGTAGTGTCCACGCTAGTGGCCGCAAGTCGACTGAAACTCACTGTATTACAAAAAAGTTGTTTCAAATTGGAATCATTTAGTAGATGTCCCACATAGACCCGTTTTCTTCTAAATGTTTTTGGACAACTGACATTATGTTATGTTAAATCACAAAAAGAAGTGTAAGATGAACAACCTTTTTTTCTATGTTGAGTATTCATTCATCTTTGTAACGAAAGTATGAACAATTGATAGACTTATAAAAAACAAAATGAAATAAAATAAATAACAACTGGAAACACACCTTCTTACTTGTCAGGTACGGATATAATAAATGGAACTCTTATTACTTACCTTGAGTTTTGGCAAGATTTGAACCTGGATGCATGTGGCTCCAGTTATTTAGCTTCGTTGGAGAACCAAGATTTTGGTATGCTGATATGTAAGGGACTGGCGTTTTTTGGAAAATTAAAAGTGAATTAATGAATATTCATGATATATATTCCCAATATTAAAAAAAATAACCTTTTAATAAAAGAAAATCGAATTATAGGCACAAAATAACATAAAGTGACATAACCATTAAGTTATTTCCTTTGTCCGTACTTACTATTCCTATGTTATATATGTAAAGTTAAGACAGGTAATTTTATTCATCATTCTTTACCAATCCAAGGAATATAAAAATGCAATTGAAAGTGACCTAATTAATAACCTACGGTAAACCAAAACATATTTTTTTTTGTGATTTTGGTCAGCATTTTAAATTTAAGGCTGATGTGTGTAATCATCAAATAATACTACAATATTATTGCTTATACATCAACATGTTCAATATGAAAACCTAATGGAAATTGTGTAGAATTTACAAATATGTGGTTATGCCAATTTGTCAGAGTTAATAAATTAACTACCAGATGTTTCTCTCTGTCTATCGCTCACTCTGTTTCCTCCGTGTCTACCCTATTACCTACTATTTCAAGAGAATGTAAATAAACAATGGAAAAGTCAGGAAAAACTCAAATGGATATAATTCATCTTCAGATGTGTTAACAGCTACAGCAGATCTCTGTCATTACACACCTGGGATGCAAGAAGGCACTTGGAAGAACTCCATTATGCTTAAGCATTAGCAACTAACCAACCCCAGTTGTACTTCTACCATCTAATTTTACACATTACAAATTATTTTATGTAAATACAATTTTTACTTACCGTGGGATCAGGCAGGAAAGCTAGGTGGATGGATGAGTTTTGGAAGGAATTGTTAGACTGTTGTCAGAAATAGAGAGGTCTGGAGGAGAATCCTTAGGGAAGATGTGTCTCGACCTTGGCTGTTACCCTAAATATTATAATAATGAAAACAGGCAGGATTCGAGAAGCTGCAATAACAGAAAAATAAATATAGTAACCAAACCATTTTCACGAATTAGTTTGTCAATTGTATGATTTGTTATTGTATGTTATTTAATCCAGATGGTGGATAAAGCTGAATGAACATGGTTTTAGCCAAAATATTACACAAATTTGATTAATTACCTAATTATTTAGAGCATTATTTAATGTTTACAGAAAGTGACACTATAAGGTTTATTTTTAATAATAGGGGTTAGATTTAGTCACGACTCACCTCATATTTGTAGAATTTTAAGACCATGGTTTCGATGCGTTAAGCATCATTATCAATTCTTTCTAACTGTTGAATCGGCGGTTGGTGATCCTGTAAGTTAATTTCTGCTGCCTCTGTTGGCTGACTGATGAACTTCCAAAACACATTTTTTTCTCTATGAATTTTAGAATTCATTATTTTATTTATATTTTTGTGGATGTAAATTTTCTTCCATTACATCCACAAAAATAGGAAGAAAATAATTAATTTTAAAATTCCTGGATAAAAACATTTGATTTGGAAGTTTATCGGTCAGCCAAGAGAGGGAGCAGAAATCAACCTACAGCATCACCAGCCGCCAGTTTAACAGTTAGAAGGAATTGATAATGGTGCTAACGCATCGAAAGCTGGGCCTTCAAAAAATCTATAAACATTAGGTGAGTCGTGCATAACTTAACACCTATTATTTATTTACAACATTCATTATCACGAACAATGTTCAAGTTTTCATAAATCAGAAAATTGTCATTTTTCAAGAACAAGATATATTAAAAGCTAACTGACAAAAATTCAAACTAACTAAAAACTTAAGCTAGGCAAAAAGGGAAAATGTAAGGCCAGAATGAGTCATTTTTGCTAACTTTTTAAATGTAAGACCAACATATTTTTATATTAATTAAAGCTCAAATATTAGTTCTTAAAAGTTGAAACTGCAATGATATTTACTGCACATCCAACATAGCACCTAACCAAAATGTGACCTAACTAACCTGTACTTACTTACTTACTCACTGGCACTATAGAACCCGTAGGTTCATGGCCGCGCGGACATAAGCTCTCCATACATCCCTATCCTGGGCTAATGCTTTCCAATCATTCCCTGAATAGTCTACTTCCCTCAAATCATAGTTAATGTTGTTCTCCAACCTCATTCTTGGTCTACCAATTGGGCGTTTTCCCTCTGGCTTTCCTACAAGAAGCTTCCATGCACGTCTTTCATTCCCCATTCGCGCAACATGTCCTGCCCATCGCAGACTACGAGACTTAACTGTTCTTATTATATTTGGCTTCCTATAAAGACCATGTAGTTCATTGTTATGTGGTCTTCTCCGTTCACCACCTAACTAACATATACTAGAAAAAATGGAAAATACAAGATTAGTGCGTGTTATTTGGTTAGCTTTCAAATTTAACATGGTATGTGTAAACATGAAGTAAACTCAAATGTTATTCTAAACATCAAACATGAAACGATTTGCGCTTTTTATTCAACATAGTGTGCGATATCTGGGTCAAAATTAAGATTGTTTCATTTTTAGAAAACCTAAATGATGAGGGGTTTCGGCCCAAACTGTTGAACAAATCCCATAACATATGTGTAAATGTGGATAAAACTGAAATGCATGGATTGAAGTCGTCATCTTTAAAATAATTAAATGAGATAATGTATGTTTAATTGGATAAAAATACATCAAAAGGTGGCTTATGTGTAAGATCGTAGTATTCTAGACATTTACTACAAACTGAAATTACACCTAACAACCCATGATCTACAAAAGAACACGAAAAAAGAACTAAGATTAGCGAGTATTTTTTTTTTTTAATTCAAGACCGCTGTGTGTAAATGTGAAGTAAAACTCAAATAGTATTTCTTATACATCAGAAGTGGAATGATTTGTGTTACATAAATTAGGCATATTGTCCAGTAAATAGTTCGAAATTAGGATAGTTTTGTGTTTCGAAAACTGCTCTACAAATACAAAAAAATATAAATACTAATTAAAACTCAAATATGGTAATTCTGGTTACCACCATATTGAAAAATTACTCATACCAACAAAACTATATTTTGAAATGTAATGAGAGTCATTTTGAGCAATTTAAAATTCATTAAAGATATTTACTAAATTAGACTAAATGTTTCAGTTAGTCATTACTGATATCTAGGAAATTTACATAAAAATCTGATTGTCTATTTAGTTGTCTTCAGTGATGAAATACATTAAGATCATATCTCCTCAGAACGTACCGTTTTTGGGAGATACAAGGCACTTAGTGGTTTTATTGACATAAACGTACCATTAGTAAAATTATATCCTAGTCTAAATCATTTTATATGTCATAAGGATGTTACTTTATTATATTTACATACCAATGTGGGACAAGGATGCTCCCTTGCGGCAGTTACTTACCTAAACTAATCTAGTTAAGCATATTTACTTACATATGTTAGCGAGTGACATGTGGTTAGTACATTGCCTCAGAGAGACATCTAGTAGGCAACTGAGCATTATGTAGTTGGGAAAGACCAGTTACATTTTACTCAGAGGCTTTAATTTAGTCTTGAGTTATTTTAGGAGTTAAAAAATCTTCAGATATCGGACCCGCAGCTTTAAGTCCCTCCCGGACCACATCCTATATAAATCCATGAATTCCGGCTGGTTTGAACCTCACTCTCAGGACCAGAATTTTTTACAATTTTACAATACAAAAAAATATTGCTACATAAAT
The DNA here is from genome assembly GCA_030220185.1 of Diploptera punctata. Lineage (NCBI taxonomy): Eukaryota > Metazoa > Arthropoda > Insecta > Blattodea > Blaberidae > Diploptera > Diploptera punctata. The sequence goes on along the minus strand of JASPKZ010009354.1, from coordinate 363,625 downwards.
ATTGAGTTCTTAAATGTTTCCAGATTTTTCTCCAATGACACAATGTCTCCTACAAAGTTTGTATGCTGTTTGCAGCAGATCTTCATCCAAATTTGTAATTATTGCTAAAGTATAAACTTTCTTTAAATCCACTCATTCATTGCAACAGCGTTGCCAGGCAATAGTGGAAAGTTAAACAATATTAACGAAATGCAATAATTCCTATATATTCTGTTATATATTTTTATCAAATAATTCGAAACGTAGTTAAAATATTTGTATCAACTCAAACAAAATCAGCTAGATATCTTTTTATTGCTTATTTTCTCTCTTTGCAATTCAGTTTTATATTCTAATTATTATGAGTTAGGTATTTTGACTCACCTCATATATTTTTTTTATTTTCTTGCAGACTATAGTTTCATTGCATTTTTGCGACATTATCTATGTATTCTATACTCTATATTATGCATCCTACATTCTACCTTCACTCATTGCACTGTACAATTCTGTAACTGCACAATTTCAAGCTACAATACTACTGATTACAATTACAACTCTGACTTATCTTGGGATCAGGAAGGATTTGATCTATGAACCTTGCAGTCTGTAACATAATGCCTTAGACTGCCCGGACTGTTGAACCAGATGAAAGAGATAATAAAAAATGTAGTAATCAAACCGTTTTCGGGAATTAATATCAATTTTATGACTTAATTGATCCAAATGTCAAAAAATGACAAATTAAAATGTTTATAACCCAAATATTATGAAAAAATTATTAATTCCGACGTAAAAATTAATTACTCTATTATTGTGACATGGAGGTTGAAATGACAATAGAAAAATTGAAGATGTATAAAGCATCAGGTTCAGATGAGATCCCAGCAGAACTAATACAATCAGGGGAAGAAAAATTGATGGACAAGATACGCCAGTTGCTTAGTATAATTTAGGAAAAAGAAACTCTTCCAGATGAATGGAAAGAGTCGATTATCGTACCAATATATATATAAAAGGAGATAAAACTGAATGCAACAACTACAGTGCATCTCATTACTTTCAACTTCGTATAAAATTCTAACAAATATATTAGTAAGCAGACTTACTCACTATATTGATGAAATTCTAGGAGATCATCAATGTGGATTTAAAAGAAACAGGTCTGTAACATATCAGATTTTTAGTATAAGACGGATTTTAGAAAATAAATGGGAATATAATGGTAATGTACTACATCGACAATACGTAGACTTCAAAAAGGCATACGATTCAATTAAAAGTTAGTTAGACTTATACGAATGTATCTAAATGGCACAAATAGTAGGGTGCGTGTAAGCAAACAGTTTTAGGATATTTTGAAATTCACATTGCGTTGAAGCAAGGACATGTACTATCTCTTCTGCTATTTAATTTTGTACTAGAGCATGCCGTCAAATCTTTAGAGGATGAAGAAGGCCTACAATTCAATCGTATTAATAAGCTGTTAGTTTATGTTGATGAGTAAAGTAGTAGTATTGTGCGATAGCGAGGAGATACTAAAGGCCAACACGCACAAACTATAGCGTAAAGTAAGAAATTGGGACTGGATGCAAATATCAATAAAACTAAATATATGGTCACATATAGAAATACATTATATAATGGGAATGGATAGTTAATGACAAATGAGGGGAGTTTTGAGGAAGTAGGTGAATCCAAATACCTAAAGTGATCCCACAACAGACCCGGAGGCCCTTGGGGTAGTTGGAGGTTAAGGCTCCCACTTTTTCTAGACAATCGACACTTTATGTCAGCCGGGTTGTCAGCCCTGCGTGACGGCCGCCTTTACTCCCAGAACAAGCGTCTGGTACTCATTTCGATTAGAGGCTGAGTCGACCCCAGGTCCATAGTGCCGCCAGAGGGTTTGGGTCAGATTAAAAATCCTGACCCCAACGGGACTTGAACCCTCGACCCTCCGGCTTGTAGCTCAGTGCCTTAACCACTACGCTACGGCGTGATCCAAATACCTAGGAACAATAATCACAAATAGGAATGAGACGCACAAAGAAATTAGATGAGCTCAGTTCTGGAAATTCGTGCTATTATGCATTACAGAGAATCTCGATGTCTCAACTCCTTTCAAAAAACGTTAAACTGAAAATATATGAAACTATTATTCTATCAGTTATATTGTATGGATGCGAAACATGGGCTGTTACTTTATGCGAGGAAAGGAGTTTACGGGTCTTTGAGAATACATTTCTTAGGAAAAATGGAGAAGACTACATAACAGTGAACTACATGGTCTTATAAGAAACAAGATATAATAAGAACAGTTCATCTCGTAGACTGCGTCGGGCAGGACATGTGGCACGAATGGAGAATGAAAGACGTGCATGGAAGTTTGTTGTAAGAAATGCAAAGGGAAAACGCCCAGTTGGTAGACCAAGAATGAGATGGTAGAATAACGTTAATTACTCCGTATGATTTGAGGGAAGTAGATTATACAGGGAATGATTGGAAAACATTAGCTCAGGATTGGGATGTATGGAGAGCTTATGTCCGCGCGGCCATGAACCTACGAGTTCGATAATGCCAGTGAGTTGGATAGTTAGTTAATATGTTATTATTGTGACATCAGTCATTGATTTGAGCAATCTTAAAATAAAAAAATAAACTTTTTCGAAATCTGGAAATCTTAAAAATCTAACTGACCACAATTTAACATAACTTGGGGCGTGTTATTTTGTTAGCTCTTAAATTTAATACCGGTGTGTGTAAATATGAGGTTACGACTGTTCTAAAAGTTACCATAAATAATTTTTCAAAAAATAAGATTTTACTGCTTCTCAGAGAGGTTATGAGTGATCTAAAAGTTATCATGAATCAACAAAGTACCATTTTTCAAGACCCAAGGCTTTACTGACTTCTCAGAGTGCTATTTCCTATTTCTTCTACAGGGACTCTATATAACATGCCGTACTCAAAATGTACACCCTTAGAAAAAAAAAAGAGCCATCTCTTGATTCTATCAACCGATCGGGGAACTTCGTGAGCACTCGCAGAAGCCTTGTTCACATTAACACGTTTTCAGTAATTGTACTGTGTTGTTTGCAAGTTATCGCCTTGAACACTCAAGTAACATAAAAGAGAGAGCTTGCCTTTGTGTGTTTTCGTGGTCGAGATGTTTAACACACAAAATCTGAGTTCGTAACCTCACGGGTTCGATTCCCGTTCTACTTTTTTTTACCGAATGTTAGGATAGCATTTCGCCTGTAATGTAGTTTAATATTTAATTTTATATTTGAGTTTTATGGCTTTAATGCACACACAAAATACATAAATGAAAACCTAATAATTAAATGAAGAAAGAAAATAATATCTTTTAAAATGAAAACTTTAACAAAATTAATATTGGGTGTATGAACCCTCAGCATCTATTACCGCCCTCAATCTGCGGGGCATTGATGCAATGAAATTTCTACAGTCACGTGGACTTTCGGCTAGAGCATCCCAGACGTCCTGAATTTGTGCCCATAAGCCATCTTTCATCTTTCGTGCATCTGCAGGATAATTAGAGTTTATTATAAACAAACTTGTTAGAGGCTGTTGCTTTTGCGCAGAACGTGTGCGCATCAGTCTATTAAAATCAATACATTGACATCACCTGGAACAAACCTTGAATGTGGTAAAATAATTGTTACAATAATGACATTAACATTGATTTAGTTCCGTTGTCAAAATAAAATGTATTTAATTCAAGAAACATTTTAATACAAATATCACAAAAAAAACTACATAATTGAGGACGCGAACCTGCGACCTTCATTAACAGAAACAGTGACTGCATGCTTTACCGCTGACCTAACAGGGCACGTAGGAGTATCTTCACTCAGTTCATGCCACATAACGCAGTAGCTCAGGGCCTGCACAATTATGACTAGTTTACTAGTGTGAACCCAGCGCTTTGTCGAGTAGGACTTAGAAGAAATATGCGTTCAAGAGATGACTCATTTTTTTGTCTAAGAGTGTACATTGAGACCTGGGATCACTTCACCGAGAAAAAGGAAAGTATTAGTGTGTAAGTTAAGCAGAGAATGAGGGATTAGAGTTGAGTAAGCCAGCGAAATGTGTATCCAAACATCAGTTAGCAGATCATGTTAGGGCAGTGGTGCGTCATATTTATGATAATGACGCCGTACCATAAGCTGCAAGAAAAAATTAAGAAGAACGTTATGAATTTTGTAAAATTAAAGAATCCAGTTTAGAAATTTAGTTGTAACATTGAAGGATGAACATGGACTACAGTATTTATTGAAAAACATATCGGTACTAGTTTCTCCAAGTTCCCAAAACTACGGCTGCAACATACAAAGGATTTTCTGTGAATCTTACCACGGAAAGGAGACTGTAGATGTGATTGGCGGCCAAGTAAAAGGATGGCATGGACGTCTGCAAAATTGTGACTGAAGATACAAAGTGATACAGAATTCTGTGACATCATGTGCAGTAAAACCAAGCGGTGTCATAGAATGAGATAAATGAAGGAAGTATATGTAAAAATCTTGCAGCTATTTCGGGAATCTCGAGGAGTTCACCCCTAAAAAATATATTGGACTCATATGTTATAAAATAAGCAGAGTTGTCAAACGAACAATCAGTGCGAAAAATTCACCACTTTCGCGGATGAAAGGAAACAATAGTTTTAATAATAAAGGCGATATTGCAATTTGTGCAGTATAGTGAATCACCAGTATATGCCTATGTGACCTCTAGCTATTTTAGTTTAGTTTAAAAGTAATATTCAGTAATTGAACAAGTACAGTGTTAACCACAGATAAACGGCCAACTTAATGAGAATACATATAGTATATTTCGTTATTAGTGACATTTAAAGTGAAAGATAGAAAAGTTAATTTTAGTTATTTATTTTGTAAATTTCATTTAGCATTTTTCTATTTCAATGGTTCAATCCAGAATAAAAGTACTAAAAAGTTTGAAATTTTGTATTAGACGAATTATCAGTTACTTTGAATTAACAAGTTAAATATTACCTATTTAACTCTTTTTATTATGTAATCTTTTCGTTGAAGGTATCTTATATAATTTAAAACTATATATGGTAAGCAAATTAATTAAATTAAATTATTTTTTAAATCAATATTTATGTTACAACATATTAAATTTAATATTTTTCCTATTAATGGTAAAATATTTATGACTTTTTAACTCATGCCCCAAATGCGAGTCAATGACCAATCACATTTCAATGATTTTTTATTTACAACCAATCACAGTCGTGTTTCGCCTAAAATTTACCAACTAAAGTTTATCATAATAAGAAAGCACCTCCTTTTTATCATTCTGAATAGGTCATAGCATTATTTTGCAGGGACTGAGTCTCTAAGAAATACGGCTACCAGATTGTATATATAGTGCATGAATGTCAACAGAAAGCGGAAACAAGGATAATATAAACACATTTGTAACAATTGATTATACCACAAAAAAAATAAGAAACCACTATTTGCACTTTCTTAAACAAATTATTATTCCGGAAATGACGCAGAAAAATATAATTGACATATTTACATCAGAGGACATCAGAAATTAATTAATTACTTTTAACGTTGGTTATAAATTTCTCCACTAGGGCGCATTCTTACAACATTGTGATCTTTTGGCAATAAATAATATTATGATCTGGTTGCAGTGATCAACAAAAGAAGCAAATGAAGCGTACCAATCGTTTCTCATTTGTTTTCAAACATCGCCGTTTACATTAAATATATAAATATTTTAAAATAACTATAGTTAAATAATTATTTGTGAGTATACAGCTTAATTTTATTCGTTAAATAGTCCTAACAAATGCCACTATTGATTTCCAAATTCTCTAGATAAATTCACTCCTCACTTCGTGAGTCGTGAATTTATCGATAATCTGGAAATCACTCTCTGTAGTACTGGTACTGATAATCTAGTTTAGGATTATTTTGTAATGGTGGTATATTAATTGAATAGGGATATTGAGAAACCGCTATGTCTCAAAAACGAAATTTTGTAGGAGAGACAAAAACCATTCCAGTTGTTAAATTATGCTGAAATTAAGGTGGTGTTCTTATTTTTAGTTAAAATGAATGTAGGAGGAAGCATGCCGATGCATTATAGACAATATGGAGCAGTTATATTGAGATTAAGTTGAAATTTATTCAGTGGACATGTGGGCTTTCTCAATATTTTGTAATAAACAAGCAAATTAATTACTTAACTCATATTTTATTGATGATTTAAACAAAAATCAAACAAATTTCCTTTCCTTTCTCTCTCTCATCAATGTTCATTCTTTGACACATGTTCGCCAATTGTAGATGTCATCATAGAAGTTCTGGATGATTTCTTCTTGCGATAAGAATGGTAGAAATCGCTTTAGGTCATCCATTTTATTCTCATTAATAGGTACGTTATCTTTGTAAACCTGACCTACAGGGCTTGGTGGAATTACAGATGATTCAGCCCGTTGGAAAGTGTGCTCTTTTGCTCCATCAATGGATGATCTAACTTTAACAACACTAATAGATTCATGAGAATAGCTGAACTGCATGAATTGTGTTACATTAAAATGCTGTTTGTTATTCCTATGTGTCCCTCCCTTGTGTTTCAACAGAAATTACATTTTTTCGGTAGAACATTGGCCACAAATCCTTAAAATTTAGTACCTCTTCTCTTTTGGGTATTTTCACTTGAAAATTCATCTTCGTGCTCGACTCTATTATTAATTCGTTCACCAAGTATATCCTATGCACTTTCCTAATTTTCGTTTTTACCATGGTAAAATCTCTGTCAGAAGGAAGGTTAAGAATGGCCTAAAATTTTGAGAAAGCCCATATCTTTTGTACATGTGGGGCTTCTCTTCATTTTCATTGATACAATGCCAGCATAGCAACACAGAAAGTGCCGGAACATATGGGATTTCTCCATATCATGATCGGACTATTTGTCTAGAATACGAAATCATACGTAACCCAAATATCGTAAATAATGGACATGTGGGATTTCTCAATATTCCCGTTCAATTGGGTTTCCATGATATATTCAAAACAAAAAATTAAGATATGTCAATTAGTAACTTATCATATATTAGGTCATAACTCCAGTACTAATTGCGATTTAAGAATCAATTTTTATTTAGAATATAAATTGAAATGTCCACTCCATACCGTATTTTAGAAAATTGAATTAGAAATGACGTTGCAGAGAATGGCACAAATACCATGTTCAGCACCATGAGGAGATGGCAGTCACATGCACCTTGGTAGTGAATAAACATTTTTGTTATCAGGGGTTGTAACTTTATACATAATTTAAATAGCACACTTTTCTTCTATCAGATCGTGTAGAGAAATGTTTTAATTTCTAACATATTAAATATTTACTATATTTATTTATATAAAATATTAATATATATATATATATATATATATCACTTCACTGCAAAAGCGTATCGTAAATATAAGTCACACATGGGATTGCTCCAAAATGAAACCTTTTATGATTCGTTTACCGTTAGAATTATGGCCTGTTCATAAGATTTCATGTTTGATGTCGGAAGAACACACCCGTTTTAATTATTGCTGCTGGATTCCTCATGATTTGATGAGTGGTGCCATCTGGAATGACAAGCATAATTAAAATATTAGTAACTACTGGTTCCCTCCATGGTATCTTTACCTTGTCGTGGTGGAGTGGCTTGCGTGCTTAAATGATCCTGAGAGCTATGCCGGCGGTAGCATTGCTGCCGATAGGGTTACCCATGCAGGACTGGTCGAAGGTGATAAGCCAGACGAAAAAAGTACCTTGGGCGAAAGAGTGACGATCTTTCACCGTAAAAATACAACCGTCAAGAAATGCGGACATGGGTTCATCTGGGGTAAAATTTTCCGGAGGTCAAATAGTCCCCCATTCGGTTCTCCGGGCGGGGACTACTTCAGGGAACCCATGCCAAAGGCTCAAACACAGGGACATGTTCCTAGGAACATGGAATGTTAGGACTTTATACAATAGCGGGGCACTAGAGATATTAACACGGGAATTGGATAAATCGCCCTTGGACTAGTCGCTTTACAGGAAGTTAGGTGGCCAGGAGAAGGTGGTCAGGAATCAGGAAGCTTTGCATTATACTATGGGGGTGCAGAAAGACCTGCATTTGGAACGGGTTTTTAGTCAGAAGGAGGATCCTATCCGCTATCCGAGATATTAAATTTGTTAGTGATAGGATATCATACATAATTCTAAAGGGTAAACGACATGATTTTATAATTGTAAATGTACATGCCCCCACAGAAGATAAAGATGACAAGATCAAGGATGAGTTCTATGAAGAATTAGAATGCTTATTTGATACCCTTTCACGATATCATATGAAACTTGTCTTAGGAGATTTTAATGCAAAAGTGGGGCGGGAAGATATATTCAAACCAACAATAGGCAAATTCAGTCTTCATGAAGATAGTAACGACAACGGGGTTAGATTAGTCACATTTGCCACATCAAAGAATCTCATTCTTAAGAGTACAACATTTCAGCATAAGGATATTCATAAATACACCTGGACGTCCCCAGATGGAGAAACTCGGAACCAGATAGATCATGTATTAGTGGATAAACGCTGGCACAGTAGCATCATTGATGTTAGATCAGTTAGAGGGACAGACTGCAATTCGGATCATCATCTGGTCAGAGTGAAAATGAGACAACGGTTATCGCTTATGAGAGGAATGAACGCTAAAGATGATTCTGTAAAATATGAATTAAAAAACTTGAAAAATGATGAAATGCGGCAAGAATACCAAATCAAAATAGCTAATAGATTTGAAGTACTGGAATCTTCAGATGACAATGTGGCAAACGAAGAAGAAACTTATGTATAACTGTAGGCTTTCACGGCCGGCGTCTTGATCCCTGTTAGGTTCGTCTTCCGGGCATATAGGCCGTGGTCCAGTCGTTCTTCTACTCGACGTTTCGTCTACTGCTGCGGTAGACATCTTCAGGAGATACTGCATGCTCTCTGTGAACTCCTCAACAGTCGGCTGCAGACTGGCTGGTCGTTGGAAACTCCCTCCCTATTTATAGGCACGCCCGTGGTGGAGAGGCGGTTTTCTGCGCGGTCCGTGTTGCGTGCTGTTTTGTCCAGGCTGTCGCTAGCAGAAGTCATAGGCTTCGTTGTCGTATTGTGCAGTGCCGGGATCCAGATTTTGTTTATCTTCATGGTTTCTTCTTTTTGTTAAAGGAATTTTTGTGTTTATATATTTCAATGGCTTCTCTGTACAGTCTGGTGTAATAATGTGATGTTTGGGACAATACTTGTGTTTCTTCGAATCTTATTATATGTTCTTGGTTGTTCATCCAGTGTTCCGCTACGGCTGATTTTTCCTTTTGTTTTAGTCTGCAATGCCTCTTGTGTTCTTGCAATCTTGTGGTAACCATTCTTTTTGTTGTGCCGATATAAACCTGTCCACAACTGCAAGGGATGCGATATATACCGGCAGTACTTAACGGATCTCTTGTATCTTTGGCTGGGCGCAGTATATTGCTGATTTTTTGTGTTGGCTTGTAGGTTGTAGATATGTTATATTTATTTAATATTCGACCAATTCTCTCCGTTATAGTCTTGATATATGGTAGGTACACCTTACCCGTTGCCTCCTCCTTGTTCCCGTTTTCGGATTTGTATTTATTGGGATTTATGGCTCGGCGAAAATCTGTTTTGCTGTATCCATTGGATTGAAACGCTGCTTGGAGATGATTAATTTCTTCTTGTAGATACTGTGGTTCCGAAATCCTTTTGGCTCGTTCCACCAGGGTTTTAATTATTCCGCGTTTTTGTCTGGGATGATGGTTGGACCAGACAAAAACGCGGAATAATTAAAACCCTGGTGGAACGAGCCAAAAGGATTTCGGAACCACAGTATCTACAAGAAGAAATTAATCATCTCCAAGCAGCGTTTCAATCCAATGGATACAGCAAAACAGATTTTCGCCGAGCCATAAATCCCAATAAATACAAATCCGAAAACGGGAACAAGGAGGAGGCAACGGGTAAGGTGTACCTACCATATATCAAGACTATAACGGAGAGAATTGGTCGAATATTAAATAAATATAACATATCTACAACCTACAAGCCAACACAAAAAATCAGCAATATACTGCGCCCAGCCAAAGATACAAGAGATCCGTTAAGTACTGCCGGTATATATCGCATCCCTTGCAGTTGTGGACAGGTTTATATCGGCACAACAAAAAGAATGGTTACCACAAGATTGCAAGAACACAAGAGGCATTGCAGACTAAAACAAAAGGAAAAATCAGCCGTAGCGGAACACTGGATGAACAACCAAGAACATATAATAAGATTCGAAGAAACACAAGTATTGTCCCAAACATCACATTATTACACCAGACTGTACAGAGAAGCCATTGAAATATATAAACACAAAAATTCCTTTAACAAAAAAGAAGAAACCATGAAGATAAACAAAATCTGGATCCCGGCACTGCACAATACGACAACGAAGCCTATGACTTCTGCTAGCGACAGCCTGGACAAAACAGCACGCAACACGGACCGCGCAGAAAACCGCCTCTCCACCACGGGCGTGCCTATAAATAGGGAGGGAGTTTCCAACGACCAGCCAGTCTGCAGCCGACTGTTGAGGAGTTCACAGAGAGCACGCAGTATCTCCTGAAGATGTCTACCGCAGCAGTAGACGAAACGTCGAGTAGAAGAACGACTGGACCACGGCCTATATGCCCGGAAGACGAACCTAACAGGGATGAAGAAGAAACTGATATAAATAAAGAATGGGAGGCTATAAGAGATACTATTAAATTGTCAGCATCAGAAAGCATTGGTTGTTTAAAAAAGAGGCAAAACAAGAAATGGTTTGATGAGGAATGTGCCAACATTGTAAAGAAAAGAAAGCTAGCAAAAATGAAATGGTTACACGAGCCAAATGAGGTAAATTTAGAGCAATTGGGTAGTGTTAGAAGGGAAACCACCAAGTTACTAAAGAGTAAAAAGAGGGAATATTTGAGGGAGAAGATTAATGATCTTGAAATGAATGCAAAAAATAGGAACATTAGAGAATTATATCAGGGAATGAGGATAGAGAAGAAGGGGTTTCAGGCTACAACAAACATAATTCGGAATGAAAATGGGGATATGATTGCAGATTCTAGGAGTATATTAAATAGATGGAAAGGTTACTTTAATCAGCTATTAAATGTACATACAGAACAGGACATTGAGGAGGATAAGTTACAGACAGTAGAAATGCTAGTCGCAGAGCCAAGTGCATTAGAGGTTGAAATGGCGATTGAAAAATTGAAGATGTATAAAGCATCAGGTTCAGATGAGATCCCAGCAGAACTGATAAAATCAGGGGGAGAAAAATTGATGGACAAGATACGCTGGTTGCTTAGTATGATTTGGGAAAAAGAAACTCTTCCAGATGAATGGAAGGAATCAATTATCTTACCAATTTATAAGAAAGGAGATAAAACTGATTGCAACAACTACAGGGGCATCTCATTACTTTCAACTTCGTACAAAATTCTAACAAATATATTAGTAAGCAGACTTACTCCCTATTGATGACATTCTAGGAGGTCATCAATGTGCATTTAGAAGAAACAGGTCTACAACAGATCAGATTTTCAGTATAAGACAGATTTTAGAGAAGAAATGTGAATATAATGGTACTGTACATCAACTATATGTAGACTTCAAAAAAGCATATGATTCAATTAAGAGGGAGAAGTTATATAGTATCCTGCTGGAGTTCGGAATTCCTAAAAAGTTGGTTAGACTTATACGAATGTGTCTAAATGGCTCAAAGAGTAGGGTGCGTGTAGGCAAACAGTTTTCAGACACTTTTGAAATCCAGAATGGGTTGAAGCAAGGAGATGCACTATCTCCTCTACTATTTAATTTTGTACTAGAGCATGCCATTAAATCTTTAGAGAATGAGGAAGGCTTACAACTCAATGGTATTAATAATCTGTTAGTTTATGCTGATGATGTAGTACTACTGGCCGATAGCGAGGAGATACTAAAGGCCAACACGCACACACTATTGAGTAACACTAAGAAATTAGGCTAGAACAAACATAATTCGGAATGAAAATGGGGATATGATTGCAAATTCTAGGAGTATATTAAATAGATGGAAAGGTTACTTTAATCAGCTATTAAATGTACATACAGAACAGGACATTGAGGAGGATAAGTTACAGACAGTAGAAATGCTAGTCGCAGAGCCAAGTGCATTAGAGGTTGAAATGGCGATTGAAAAATTGAAGATGTATAAAGCATCAGGTTCAGATGAGATCCCAGCAGAACTGATAAAATCAGGGGGAGAAAAATTGATGGACAAGATACGCTGGTTGCTTATTATGATTTGGGAAAAAGAAACTCTTCCAGATGAATGGAAGGAATCAATTATCTTACCAATTTATAAGAAAGGAGATAAAACTGATTGCAACAACTACAGGGGCATCTCATTACTTTCAACTTCGTACAAAATTCTAACAAATATATTAGTAAGCAGACTTACTCCCTATATTGATGACATTCTAGGAGATCATCAATGTGCGTTTAGAAGAAACAGGTCTACAACAGATCAGATTTTCAGTATAAGACAGATTTTAGAGAAGAAATGGGAATATAATGGTACTGTACATCAACTATATGTAGACTTCAAAAAAGCATATGATTCAATTAAGAGGGAGAAGTTATATAGTATCCTGCTGGAGTTCGGAATTCCTAAAAAGTTGGTTAGACTTATACGAATGTGTCTAAATGGCTCAAAGAGTAGGGTGCGTGTAGGCAAACAGTTTTCAGACACTTTTGAAATCCAGAATGGGTTGAAGCAAGGAGATGCACTATCTCCTCTACTATTTAATTTTGTACTAGAGCATGCCATTAAATCTTTAGAGAATGAGGAAGGTTTACAACTCAATGGTATTAATAATCTGTTAGTTTATGCTGATGATGTAGTACTACTGGCCGATAGCGAGGAGATACTAAAGGCCAACACGCACACACTATTGAGTAACACTAAGAAATTAGGACTGGAAGTAAATATCAGTAAAACTAAATATATGGTCACACGTAGAAATTCAGTATATAATGGAAATGGACAGCTAATGACAAATGAGGGAAATTTTGAGGAAGTGGCTGAATTCAAATACCTAGGAACAATAATCACAAATAGGAATGAGATGCACAAAGAAATTAAACATAGGCTCAATTCTGGAAATGCATGCTATTATGCATTGCTAAGACTTTTGATGTCCCAACTCCTTTCAAAAAACGTTAAGCTGAAAATATATAAAACTATTATTCTACCAGTTATATTATATGGGTGCGAAACATGGACTCTTACTTTAAGGGAGGAAAGGAGATTACGAGTATTTGAGAATAAAGTTCTTAGGAAAATTTTGGACCAAAGAGAGATGAATAGACAGGTGAATGGAGAAGACTACATAACAATGAACTACATGGTCTTTATAGGAAGCCAGATATAATAAGAACAGTTAAGTCTCGTAGACTGCGATGGGCAGGACATGTTGCACGTATGGGGAATGAAAGACGTGCATGGAAGCTTCTTGTAGGAAAGCCAGAGGGAAAACGCCCAGTTGGTAGGCCAAGAATGAGGTGGGAGAACAACATTAACTATGATTTGAGGGAAGTAGATTATACAGGGAATGATTGGAAAGCATTAGCTCAGGATAGGGATGTATGGAGAGCTTATGTCCGCGCGGCCATGAACCTTCGGGTTCGATAGTGCCAGTGAGTAAGTAAGTAAGTAACTACTGGTTTGAGTTATCTCGATCTACGCACCAGAGATCTTATCTGACAGCTGAGCCGTTTTATTTTTATCGTTTAGATGCAACTAATTAACTAGCTCACCCGCTGTTCCTGGCCGCGAGGACATAATAAGCTCAGTATCATGAGCTAATGTTTTCCAATCATCCTTTGTAAAATCTACGTATCTCAAACCATGGTTAATGTTATTCACCCACCTCATTCTTGGTCTACCAACAGGGAATTTTCCCTCTGATTCCCATACCAAGATTCCATGCCCCTCTTTCAGTCCCCATTCGTGCTACATGTACTGTTCATAGCATTCTACGAGACTTAACTGTTCTTATTATATCTGGTTTCCCATAAAGATCATGTAGCTTACTGTTATGCAGTCTTCTCCATTTGCCTATCTTTTCATCTCTCTTTGGTTCAAAACATTTACTAAGGACTTTATTCTCAAATACTCGTATTCTTTCCTCCTCCCTTAAAGTAAGAGTCCATGTTTCGGACATGTAACTTGGAAAATAACAGTTTTATTTATTTTCAGTTTAACGTTTTTTTAGAGAAGTTGGGACAAGAGTCCATGTAATGCATAATAGCACGCATATCCAGAAATGAACCAATGTTTAATTTTTTTGTGCATCTCATTCCTATTTGTAATTATTGTTCCTAGGTACTTGAATTCAGCCACTTCTTCAAAATATCCTTCATTTGCCATTAATTCCCCATTTGCATTATATAATGTATTTCTATGTATTTAGTTTATTGATGTTTATTTCCAGCCCCAATTTCTTAGTGATACTCAAATTGTGTGTGTGTTGGTCCTTAGTATATCCTCGGTATTGCCTAGTTTTATTATTCATCAGAATAAACTAATAGATTATTAATACCATTGAGTTGTAGGCATTCTTCTTCTTGTAAGGATTAAACCTTTTTGGTTCGTTCCGGCTCCAAGTTTTATAACTGCTGAGTCCATCTCTTTCGTAGACGTCCCCGATCTCTTTTTCCTCCTGTTGGCTGAAAGTTCAGACTTTCCCTAGGCAATCTATTGGTATGTATTCTGCACACATGTTCATACCATTTTCTCCTATATTCTTCTATTTTATCTGTCAAACAGAATATTTTTAATTCTTTACTGATATCCTCACTTCGTTTTTTATCCATTAAAGTATATCCTGCCAGAAATCGTAAATATTTCATTTATGCTGCTTTTATTCTTTTAATTGACTGTTTATTCAGAGTCCATATTTCTGAGCCATACAACATTGCAGGTACAGCCAATACTTTATACAATTTTAAATGTGTTTCTTTTCTTACTTTCTTTCCAGTGTTCTTTTAATATTTAAATATTTGTATTTTATTTTTTATGTATTCTTCTCTATTACAACCTAAAATACCCTAGATAATTGAACAATTTTACTTGTTCTAGCGTTTTCTCATTTAGTACTATTTTTTGTTCCTTCCATTTCTTTGCCACACTTGGCCATTACTTTAGTTTTTGTTGAAGAAATTTCTAGGTTGCAATCTTGTGCATTATTATTTATTTAAAAATTGCTCTTTATAAGTCATTCTCTGAAGAAGCCATTGTATTCTGATCATCAGCAAATATGAGTGTGTCAACACGGATTTTATTATTAGAATTTAAAGTTACTTGCTATTTTATGACAACTTCTTCAATATATAAATTGAAGAGAGTGGGCAAAAGAGGACATTCTTGTCATAATCCTTGATTTATTACGATTTCATATTTCTTCTTCCTCTAAAGAATTGATGGCATGCTCTAGTACAAAATTAAATAGTACAGACGATAGGGATTGCCTTGCTTTAACCCATTGTGAATTTCAAAAGTATCCGAAACCTGTTTGTATATACGCACTCTACTTTGTACCATTTGGACATATTCGAATAAGTCTAACTAACTTTTTAGGAATTCCGAAATCCAGCAGGGTACTATATAATGTCTCCTTCTTAATTGAATCTTATTGTCTTTTTGAAGTCTACATAGAGTTGATGCACAGTGTTATTATATTCCCATTTCATTTCTAAAATCTGTCTTATACTAAAAAAAAATTGATCTGTTGTAGATCTGTTTCTTCTGAATTCTCATTGATGATCTCCTATTATGTCATCAATACAGGGAATAAGTCTGTTTACTACTATATTTGTCAGAATTTTGTATAAAGTTTGCAGTAATGTGATGCCCTGTAATTGTTTCAAATTTTTATCTCCTTTTTTATATATTGGTAAGATAATCGATTCTTTCCATTAATTTGTAAGATACTGTTTTTTCCAAT
>JASPKZ010009354.1:335000-340000 GCA_030220185.1 Diploptera punctata | reverse complement strand
TGGTGTCCATTCGTAATGGCATGTTCTGCTACAGCTGATTTATCCATTTCTCCTTGTCTGCAGTTTCTTTTATGTTCTGATAAACGGGTGGCTATACTTCTTTTCGTGGTCCCTATATATGATTTACCACACGAACAAGGAAGTCGATATACGCCGCAAGTGGAGAGAGGTGGCCGAGGATCCTTAGCTGAGCGAAGGCAGTCTTCTATTTTTCTTGTAGGTCTGTAAACTGTTTTTATATTGTATTTTCGTAGGAGTTTTCCGATACGATCTGTGACTCTTTGTACATATGGTAAGTAGGCTATGCTGGTTGAGGGTGTGTTATCCATTCTGACGTGCTGTCTTCGTGGATGTATGGTTTGTCTTATTTCCTTGGATGTGTAGCCATTTTTCTGGAAACAATTGAACAGATGGTGTTGTTCTTGTTTAAGGTGTTGTGGTTGGCATAACTTAGTCGCTCTGTCGAACAGTGTCTTAATGACACCTCGCTTTTGTCTTGGATGGTGGTTAGAGTCTTTCTGCAGATATCGGTCTGTGTGTGTAGGTTTTCTGTAAACTGTATGTTGAATTTCCCCATTGCCAGTCCTTATTATTTGAACATCCAGGAAAGGAAGTCTTCCATTATCTTCTTTTTCCATTGTGAACTGTATTTTGTTGTGTCTGCTGTTAAGGTGTTGAAGGAAACGTTCCAATTCTTCACTGCCATGTCTCCATACTACGAATGTGTCATCAACATAGCGAAACCAATGTTCTGGAGACTTGGGAGCTGTTTTTAGTGCTTCTTCTTCGAATTTCTCCATGAAAAAATTCGCTACTACTGGGCTTAGAGGACTGCCCATGGCTACTCCGTCGGTCTGTTCATAGTAGCTGTTGTTCCATTGGAAGTAAGTAGTAGTTAGTACATGCCTGAAGAAATTGGATATTTCTTCTGTGAAAATCTGTCTAATGTAGTCCATGGTCTCATTTATTACCGGCACCATGGTGGAAAAGGGAAACCACATCGAAGCTAACCAGTATATCTTGAGATGTTACGTTTATATTCCGTAGTCTCTCAATGAAATGTGTCGAGTCTCTTGATGTAGCTGTCCGTTTTTCCAAGGAGTGGTTTCAGAAGTCCTGTAAGATGCTTTGCCAGTAAGTAGGTCGGGGAACCGATGGCACTGACAATTGGCCGGAGTGGAATGTTGTTTTTGTGTATTTTTGGAAGACCATAGAGTCTTGGAGGTTGAGCTTCGGATACGCGTAATTTCTTCTTAATTTCTTCTGGCAAGGACGATTGCTTGATAAGATTGTTGGTTTTTCGAAGAATGCCGGATGTAGGGTCTCGCTTGATAGGTTTGTATGTTTCTGGTGTCAGAATCTCTATTATTTTCTCTTTGTATTCGTGTGTATTCATAACAACTGTAGAGTTTCCTTTATCGGCTGGTCGCATATACGACCGTACTGAACGTGCTCTACTCAGAGAACGCATCCAACAAACACGGAAGGAGTTAGCAACCAACGACGCAGAACTCTTTACACTTCACATAACAATCAGTAACAGCATTCCTTACCATTATTGGAACAAGATCGACAGCATTACATACAACTCATGTGAAGCAACCATGTTAAAGTCTACTAGAACGCAGATGAAGAAATTCGACTTTCTAAAAATGCAATCGCGACCCTTACAGCAATCAGTCGGTCTACAACATACCGTAACAAACCTGTCATCACGCTCGCTGTCAACTGAAGAAACATCTGTACTATCAAAAGGAGGCAACTACGCCATCACACCCACATCAATACCTGTAGAGGATATTATCTCTAACATCGAGGCAAGCATCAAGAATCTCCCCTTGCAAACAACTGATGAAATTCGTTATGAAGCTGCAAGAATACTCCGTCGCGCCCAACCACCGAAAAGCAATTTAACTAAGAAGGAGAGACTAGCGCTAAAAACTTTAAATAATGATAATAATATCACCATTTTACCAGCCGATAAAGGAAACTCTACAGTTGTTATGAATACACACGAATACAAAGAGAAAATAATAGAGATTCTGACACCAGAAACATACAAACCTATCAAGCGAGACCCTACATCCGGCATTCTTCGAAAAACCAACAATCTTATCAAGCAATCGTCCTTGCCAGAAGAAATTAAGAAGAAATTACGCGTATCCGAAGCTCAACCTCCAAGACTCTATGGTCTTCCAAAAATACACAAAAACAACATTTCCACTCCGGCCAATTGTCAGTGCCATCGGTTCCCGACCTACTTACTGGCAAAGCATCTTACAGGACTTCTGAAACCACTCCTTGGAAAAACGGACAGCTACATCAGAGACTCGACACATTTCATTGAGAGACTACGGAATATAAACGTAACATCTCAAGATATACTGGTTAGCTTCGATGTGGTTTCCCTTTTCACCATGGTGCCGGTAAATGAGACCATGGACTACATTAGACAGATTTTCACAGAAGAAATATCCAATTTCTTCAGGCATGTACTAACTACTACTTACTTCCAATGGAACAACAGCTACTATGAACAGACCGACGGAGTAGCCATGGGCAGTCCTCTAAGCCCAGTAATAGCGAATTTTTTCATGGAGAAATTCGAAGAAGAAGCACTAAAAACAGCTCCCAAGTCTCCAGAACATTGGTTTCGCTATGTTGATGACACATTCGTAGTATGGAGACATGGCAGTGAAGAATTGGAACGTTTCCTCAACACCTTAACAGCAGACACAACAAAATACAGTTCACAATGGAAAAAGAAGATAATGGAAGACTTCCTTTCCTGGATGTTCAAATAATAAGGACTGGCAATGGGGAAATTCAACATACAGTTTACAGAAAACCTACACACACAGACCGATATCTGCAGAAAGACTCTAACCACCATCCAAGACAAAAGCGAGGTGTCATTAAGACACTGTTCGACAGAGCGACTAAGTTATGCCAACCACAACACCTAAACAAGAACAACACCATCTGTTCAATTGTTTCCAGAAAAAGGCTACACATCCAAGGAAATAAGACAAACCATACATCCACGAAGACAGCACGTCAGAATGGATAACACACCTCAACCAGCATAGCCTACTTACCATATGTACAAAGAGTCACAGATCGTATCGGAAAACTCCTACGAAAATACAACATAAAAAACAGTTTACAGACCTACAAGAAAAATAGAAGACTGCCTTCGCTCAGCTAAGGATCCTCGGCCACCTCTCTCCACTTGCGGCGTATATCGACTTCCTGTTCGTGTGGTAAATCATATATGGGACCACGAAAAGAAGTATAGCCACCCGTTTATCAGAACATAAAAGAAACTGCAGACAAGGAGAAATGGATAAATCAGCTGTAGCAGAACATGCCATTACGAATGGACACCAGATTCTATTCGACGATACACAAGTTTTAGCCACAACTTCCTACTATTTCCCTAGATTATACCGAGAGGCTATAGAAATACACAAGCATAAGGGAAATATTAACAGAAAAGAAGAAGGTATCAAACTGTCTAAGGCCTGGTTTCATACACTAGAAAATAAATGCATTAACACCAGTGACAACAAGGAGACGACTATTAGCCAATCAGCAAGAGCCACGCCCACTCACCCTGCACCCCCCACTAATACAACGTCCTCTACGTCCACAGCGCTCATTCTAAGTAGATCTTCCGACCAGGAAACACGCATAGAAGCACTCGCCACTGAAGATGCCCTCCGCAGTTGAGGGCGAAACGTCTGGTATCAACACCAACTATGGACCACGGCCACATAACCCGGAATCACTCAACATTATGTCTATAATTATGTTTAATTTATGCTTCCCATTCCTGTCCATACTTACAGTTTCTACGTATTTGAATTCTGTTACTTCAAAATTTCATTCATTTGTTAAGTGTTCATTCCCACATAAAAATGAAGGCTTATTTCTATATGTGACCATATATTTAGCATTATTGATAGTTAGACCTATATATTTAGCTTTATTGATGGTTACTTCCAGCCCCAGTTTTTAGCGTTATTTAACAAAATATGAGTGTTGGTTTTTAATATTTCCTTACAATAAGATATTACGTAATCAGCATATATCAACAGCTGATTAATATTATTAATCTATACTTCTAATATTCATTTTTTCATGTTCACACCGTTCAAGTTACAATTATTTTAATTATAAAACATTTTTTAACCTGTTTTTTACACCGTCGTCCACAACTGCAAAAAATTCATGTCACAATCTTCGTTATATCATTCAATTTCTAAGCTTTTCGAAGTCTTGGCTTCATCAACATGAATCTTCTTGACATTGAATTTATTTATAAATTTTATATAGGGGGCTTTGGTTGCTAGGCATATTTTCATTCAATACATATTTATTCTCTGCCTCCTTGACGATTTTGGAAGAAATGGAATTCGTCAAGGAGGCAGAGATAAAAAATTTATTGAATGAAAATATGACTAGCAACGTCCACCGCTGTGGTCTCCGGGTAGCGTGCTGCCTTGTCACGCAGCGGGCCCGGGTTCGATCCCCGGTCGGGACAGTTTTTCTGGGTGAGGTTTTTATCGGGGTTTTTCCTCACCTGTAAGACAAATGTCAGGAAAACTTTACCAGGAAAACTTTACGGCCCAAACGGCCCCCGAAATCATATTGCCATCGCAATCATCATCATTCATATACATCTTAGGTTACCCTTAGGATTAGGGACTCTCCTGGCGCACCATTATCATCATCATCAACCATCGTATCATCGGGGCAAAGTAACCCCGCCTTCAAGGCGCCCCAACCTCAGAAGTGGGTTACAAGCACGCCATGCCAGGAGAGAAACCAGGAATGTCGAAAGACAAATCTGGGGCATATGAAAAAAAAATATGACTAGAAACCAAAGCCCCTTATATAAAATTTATAAATCAATTCAATGTCAAGAATAATCCTGACGATAAAACCAAGACTTCGAAAAGCTTAGAAATTTAATGATATAACGAAGATTGTGACAG
>JASPKZ010009354.1:265000-330000 GCA_030220185.1 Diploptera punctata | reverse complement strand
AATTAGACAAAAAATGGATGTTTAGAATTCAATATTAGATTTTGTTGTTTAAAAAGAATTACAATGGTTAGAACATGTGAAAAGAATGTTACCGAAGATAATACTTAAGCTGACATTTGATTGGGAATCAGAAGATGAAGAAAGGTAAGATCGAATAAAATATGGGTAGGGGATATTGCAGATGCCATGAAGGAAAAAGGAATACAAGAGCTGGATTGGACGAATAGAGAAGAGTGGAAGAAAAAATAAAATAAATCTAATTTTGGGCACAGGAAAGTGCATAATATATTTAGATCGACAGTTTCGGGTAAAAAGTTGTTATATTCAAGTAGTAATTTAATATTCAATGCCATTCGTGATATCTATGGGCAAATAAGATAACTAAATTAACTTTGTCTAGTGGCTCCTGACAAGGGAGAGGCTATGGGTTAACATTGGGCTACGCCATTATAGATAGTTAGATAAATAGTATTTGTTACAATGAGCCGAAACCAGCAGTCATCAAGTTAAAAATTATATAGTTACGTATCAGATTTTAAAAATAATGCTTTATCAACTGATAATAAAATATTATTTTGCAGTTTATGCCAGTGAGTGTACCATCTACTCAAACGTTTCCTGGTACAACAACATTATATTTCAGGTCATTAACAAAATTCCAAGTCAACTAACAACTTGGAGAGAAACGTCCGATTCAACACCGATCTCTGCCGTGCTCTCATGTTTGATATTTCTGTGGACAAACTCAAAAAATAAGTTCTTAGGAAATTTCTTGAAAAACATATACTGATGCGTCAAAGGTCAAGAAAAGAAATACGGCCATCTACCACGAAACTGTACAGCAGATAAGAAAATGAAGACGGTCTAATTTTGGAAAAAGAAGGCAGACTAATTGGCAATGTAATCATTGGTTTGTTGAGTGAACAATATCCTGAATGAATTATTTTTCATTGTTACGCTATAGAAAAGTGCAATAACAAAAAACGTTCGTCACGCAGGAACTACATAAACAAGCGAATTACACAGCAAATCCAAGTTATTGTCCTAATTCTCTGTTTACGAAATATGTATTTGTTTTGTTAAACGGACAAACTTAATTTTTTAAGGTAACATATTTAAACGCGTTGGACGGAAACAAACCTATCATAACGTGAGAGATTGCCTTTTGCATTTTGACTCAAATTTAAATAATTCCTGATAAATGTTTCCATTATTTTATTGAAAATATTAAATAAATTAAATCAATGTATATTTTAGGATACATTGTCAATTTAAGGCTTAATTAAATTATGTTATATACCGATACATGGCGCCTGCTGGAGCGATATTTTAATTTCAAGTTTCAGGTAAACTCCACCTTCTAATGGTCGGATTTCCCTGGATTTTGGAGAAGAGCTTCCTCGTTTTATTTAAATAGCATATACTGTTTTTAGTTTCGAAATATAAAAAATTGCAACAGCTAGAGCGATTTTGTTTCAGGTGAACTGTTACACCTAATGGTCTGATTTTGCTGGTTAACGAATTCGATCTTATTTCTTTTAATTGATTGTTATATGCCTAGTTTGGTTCTGATAAAACAAAAATTGTCACCGCTAGAGCGTTAATGGACACACACACATACACACACACACACACACACACACACACACACACACACACACACACACGCACGCACGCACGCACGCACGCACGCACGCACGCACGCACGCACGCACGCACGCACGCACGCACGCACGCACGCACGCACGCACGCACGCACGCACGCACGCACGCACGCACGCACGCACGCACGCACGCACGCACGCACGCACGCACGCACGCACGCACGCACGCACGCACGCACGCACGCACGCACGCACACACACACCACACACACACACACACATATATATATAAACTAACTCACTGACACTATCGAATCCATAGGTTTATGGCCGCGCGGACATACACTCTCCATACATCTCAATCTTGAGCTAATGCTTTCCAATCATCCCTTGTATAATGTACTTCCCTCAAATCGTGGTTAGTGTTATTCTCCCACCTCAGGGTCTACCAATTGGGCGCTTTCGCACTGGTTTTCCTACAATAAGCTTCCATGCACCTCTTTCATTCCCCATTCGTGCCACATGTCTTGCCCATCGCAGTCTACGAGATTTGACTGTTCTTATTATATCTGGCTTCGTATAAAGGTCATGTAGCTAACTGTTATGTAATCTTTTCCTTTCACCTGTCTCTTTATCTGTCTTTTGTCCTAACATTTACCTAAGGACTTTATTCTCAAATAATTAAATAATTGTAATCTCCTTTCCTTCCTTAAAGTTAGAATCACACACACACATATATACTCGTGTATATATATATATATATATATATATATATATATATATATATATTGTCATTGCTGTTTTTGGTGTCTACTAGGTAGGATCAGTGAAGATGTGTAATAAATTACTTTTTCAAAATTGTTTCATGAGAACAACCTCAATAGCTTTATTACTTAGGAATTCGTTAATACTTTTGGATTTATTTAATGTGTATGGAAGTGAGGTATGCACAATCAATAAATACTACAAGAATAGACTAATAGCTGTAGAAATAGATTATTTATGCAGAAGAGCCAGAAAGCCAAAATTAGAACATTTCACAAATAAGGAAATTAGAAACACAATGGAAGCAGAGGAAAGCATAATTGAAAGAATTGAGGAGAAGAAATTAAAATGGTTTGGACATGTTTCAAGAATGGAAGATGAGCGATGGCCGAAACTACTATATCAATAGCAACCGACCAGAATGAACAGAAGAGGGAGACCAAAGTTAACATGGAAGGAAAGCATGAAGATAGTAATGCAAGCAAGAGGGCTAAGCATTGAAGTTGCCCAACATCGTGGCTTTGTAGGTTTGGCACGGGAAGACGGCAGTAGCTGTAAAAACCCGCAGATAAATAGAAATTCGTTAACATAGCAAACTGTTCGATCACGCTAACTGTATCCTTTGGCCAGAGGACTTTAGAGCCACGTATAATAAAATGTACCTCTTATTAAGGAAGGCGTCCACTGTATGATAACAGTGAACAAGCATATCTGTTGTTTATCCCACGAGTAATATAAGTAATTTCACTTGTATGGCGGATGCATTTCGTTGTGTGGTAGAAGTTACTTTATTATTTTTTTCTCGAAACTCCCAGTACAGTTTGTCTTTTAAAGGTAATGTAGGCTACTATAAAATTCCATTGCTACTAAGCTCATTGTAACTACACTGCTCAAAACAATTAGGGGATATTGTAGAATAACCTATTAAGACTATGTTTTTTGGAATAGTATTAGATGCAATCACTTTCTATTACTCCAAGATAATATAAATAAGAGTTTGAAGTTGTTACGTAACCTCGCTACCACACCAGAGGGCAGTGTCTGTACTGTTGATGTGAAATGGTGGTGTGGGGATGAATGTTTTGTTGCTCTTTTTAAATCCAGTCCAGTTTTCAGTTAGTGAATGACTTGCCTTAGGGACAGCGATGCCTCGACAACGTGATTTACCTGAACCAATGGCTTTGGAGGGCCATAGGAAGGATGGAAGCTGGACAGACACAACAAGAGGTGGCACAAGCCATTGGGGTGTCTCAAAGCGTGATTTCCAGTCTTTGGAATCATTTTCAAAGAACATACTGTTCACAGAAGAGCCGGATAAGGTCGACCAAGGGCAACAACAGCAAGGGATGACCGTTACCTCTTGTTAACAGCCCGTCGGAATAGACAGCAGAATGCAACTCAACTGCGAAATACACTTCAAACAGCAACAGGACGCAGGGTGTCAACTCAAACTGTCCCTAATCGACTGCATGGAAGTGGTCTCTATGCCCGTAGGCCCATGGTGCGTACCAGGTTAACTCCACAACACCGTAGAGATCGCAGAAACTGGGCGGAGGAACATCGTGGGTGGAGGCATGCTGAATGGAGATCAGTTGTTTTTTCTGATGAGTCGCGATTCAACGTGGAATGTGATAGTCGGCGTGTATTCATCTGGAGAGAAAAAGGGACACGAAACAATCCAGCTTTTGTACGTGAAAGATCCCCATATGGTGGCGGTGGATTGATGGTGTGGGCAAGAGTCAGTAATGGTGGACGTACGGACCTCTACGTCATCCAAGGTGGTACTTTGACTGCGGTAAGGTATAGAGATGAGATTCTCCGACCTTTTGTCGTGCCTTATGCTGGTGCCATAGGCGATTCTTTTGTTTTTATGGACGATAATGCACGACGCCACAGACGTGGACGACATGCTGGAAGTGGAGGGTATCGAGCGTATGCAATGGCCAGCTTCCTCCCCGGACTTAAATCCGATTGAGCATGTGTGGGATGCATTAGGCAGGCGCATTGCAGGCAGACCAGCACCTCCCACAACTGTTCCAGAGCTGCACATTGCTCTTATGGAAGAGTGGCCACGTATCCCCCAAGTACTCATTGCTAACCTCATTGCATCAATGCCACACAGGTGTGAGGCAGTGCTGGCCGTTCGAGGAGACCATACACCATACTAAAGAAACATTTTCACCCATGTTAATGTTGCTTTGTTTGTTTGCCATATTCCTAATCAGGATCTCTTTGACATCTGGTGTGGTACAGAGGTTACGTAATGACTTCAAACTCTTGTTTACATTCTTTTGGAGTAATAGAAAGTGATTGCATCTAATACTGTTCCTAAAAACATAGTCTTAATAGGTTATTCTACAATATCCCCTAATTTTTTTGAGCAGTGTAGTTAGAACACATTGTCTCAATTAAGAGCATTATGCAGACATGGATTTCGAAGATGCGGTCTCAATTGTTGTCGTGGAAATAGTTACATTTATTTCGACGACATGATAAGACCATGGAAGCAAATGACGACTGGGGGAATTAACTTAGGAAATATAGTAATAAAAACAGTAGCCTTTGCAGATGACCAGGTTTTAATATAAAAAACAGAAGACGAACTACAAATAATGCTTCGTAGGTTGCGAAATATCGTACACAGCAGAAACAGATATAAATAACAAAATAAATAAGTTTAATTATATAACAGGCACTCTAAAAATAACTTTGAAAAATAAAGCCAGGAAAGACTCTATAATGAAATTATGCAAGACAATGACAGTGCCTATTATTACTTATGGATCCGAAACATGGACAGTGACAACACAACAATCTGCCAGGATACAAGCTGCTGAAATGAGATTGCTCAGACCAATACCAGGATATCAAAGAACAGACAAAAACATAACACAAAAATAAGACAACAACTAAAAATAGAGGAATTAAACTCAACAATGGATAAATACAGAACAAACTGGAAAGAACACTTGGCAAGGATGACTGAGAATAGAATACCAAACGCAGCATACAACTTTATTCACATCGAGGAAGAAGAAGTTTGGGAAGACCATGGAAAAGATGGAAAGAGCAGCAATTTGGAGCCGGAACAGGCTAGTAAATAAGCCTAAACCGTGAAGGAGAAGAAGAAGAAGAAGAAAATAGTTGCATGTGACACAAGTGTGAGGATTAACTGCAATTGTATTCACCATACTTTGTCTCTGTGAATGTTTCAATAATTGTGAACAATACTGTGGAGGAACTGAAGTGAAATTGCAGATGCTGTAAAAATATAAGTGAGCTCCATATTTCCAATGAATCCTGTACATGAAAATACATATCGATTTTCAATCTAAAATCATTACATTTCCAATTTTTTCTCTACATTTCTTTGTTGGTTTACGCCAAAAGTCCATTTTAGTACTCACCCTTACAGGGAATGTTCCCAAGTGGCGATTAAGGAAATCCTTCCTAAATATGATAGTAGGAGAGAAATTAAATACTCCCCGCGAAACAACAGGTATGGAAAACTCAGCTAATTTCGTGACATGGATAATTTTTTTAATAGTTTTTCTTTCTTTTGTAACGAAGTTGTACTGGTAAGAAAAAACAAATTCTTTTCTATCTCGTATATGACAGAAAGTCTACTATTTTGCTGTGTTTTTATATTTGCGATAACAGCGTTCCTTGGATGTATTTTATGTTAACTTGTAGAGGAAGTGTTTTCATTCATGTTAGCAGTTGTTAGATTTAACACTTGTCTGTGTTTGAAGAACATTTTTGAGTAGATATTCTTCGACACTAAAGGTGAACGGATACGATGTGGAAAATGTGATCTGAGGTTTCATGAGAAGAGTCATGGATTGACTCTTCATATGTCGGATGTCAAATGCAAAGGATGTAACATGTAGAGTGATTATAAAGTTTGTAATGAATTTACTCTAATACTATCACGAAATTACCCGAGCTCTTCAAACCTACAGAATATATATATATATATATATATATATATATAATATATATATATATATATATAATTCATGTCATACTGGTAATAAAATAAAATACATATTCAACTCAGCATATATATTTCATTCATGTATCCTTAACTTTAATATTCCTAAGACTCTAACCAGGAATTTTCATAATATTAAGGTATTAGCATCACGAAATTAGTCGAGTTTTCTCTACTACTGAAACATTGGATTGTCAAAGGTTCAAGGAAGACAACCTTGAAATAAAGTCTCCTGGACAGCTACCTATCCTACATCTAAATGAACAATGCTAAAACCAATAATAATAATAATAATAATAATAATAATAATAATAATAATAATAATAATAATAATAATAATAATAATAATAATAATAATAATAATAATAATAATAATAATAATATAATAACATATAATAATAATAATAATAATAATAATATGATGATGATGATGATGATGATATGATGATGATGAGATGATGATGATGATGTATGATGACGATGTGACGATGATGAGTAATGATAATTATAATACTAAAATATAATAAAATAATAATAAAAATTATAATAAAAATTCTAATAAAATAATACTCAACATTATAAACTAAAACTTACTAATACACCTATCTCTCCCCTTCTCCTCTCCCTCCTTCTCCTCCCCCCCCCTCCTCCCCCCCTCCCCCCCTCCCTTTCCCCTCCCCCCCCCCCCGTCTCGTCCTCCCTTCCCGCCCCCCCCATTTTCCCACAGGCTATGTCGCGTGAGTTTGTGTAACCTTTTAACATAAGAATAATGGCCGGCAAGACGTTCTGCAACGTCGCCATTGGTAAAATACTTTATAAATGAGGTAGTCAGAGTATATTTTATTCTACTCAATATAGAAATCAATATTTTATGTTTGACTTCATCACCCGTGTGGAAAGCAAAGGGAAGCTACCACACCTACAATTCCCTTGTAAAGCTGCAAAGCGTAGCATGAAAATCCTATGATTGCAGTGAAAGACCTGCCCTCGGGCAGAATTACTATGGATGGATGGATATTTGACTTAACTCTCTAAACATTTTTACTCTTTTTTTTACTCACAAGGGAACTGTCAACCATTGCATGCCGAAACCTACCTTGAAATTTCTCCCAGAAATTTGTGGTGATGTATCAAGGCCGTATCCAAAAACTTATATGCCGTTTTTAACTGCAAGTCACATACATATAAGCCAATATCCAGCAATGTCAACTCACTGTACGGAACAGATAACTCTGCTTGAATAAGAGCGAAGTGGAGTGAAGCGGGACGGGGACGGCAAGTAATGAGAGTTATCCAATCCACCAATTCATGGTTGTATTACTGCCCCATAGTTTAAATGAGATATTTGGCGTTGGATTTTAGTGTCTTGCAGTTAAAAGGACAGATAATTTTTTGGACACGACCTTGGTACATCACAATGCTTCTCTGGAAAAAAATCAAGGTAGGTTTCGGCATGCAATTGTTGACAGTTCCCTTGTAATAAAAGGAATAAAAAAAAAAGAGAAGAGACTTGTCATATTTTAAAATGTCACAAGTAGACATTTTAGAAATAAAAGAGCGAAATCAATGAAAATTCCATTTACGTTCCATCACTGACGTTCAATAAGTGAATTTTCACTTTAAAAGCCAGAAGAGAATAAGAACATTTTTCTATAACTTATTTATATAATCTAACTTCATTCTAAAACATGATTGTTAAAATAAGTAAAGTTGTTTATTTTTACACGCTTTATATTAGCTTGACCTGTATCATCTATCTATCTATCTATCTATCTATCTATCTATCTATCTATCTATCTATCTATCTATCTATCTATCTATCTATCTATGTAACGGAATCTTTCAACGCGATTTTCACCCACTTAAAATCATCGGATCGACTTGAAACTCTGAATACTTGTAGAGGACCCGTGACAATACAATAATTTCATATTTATTTTCTAAAGTCCTGGCCATAATCATCAGAAAATCAAAAAAAGTGTTTTTGTATCAATGTAACGGAATCTTTCAACGCGATTTTCACCCACTTAGAAACATTGGATCGACTTGAAACTTTGTATACTTGTAGAGGACCCGTGACAATACAATAATTTCATATTTATTTTCTAAAGTCCTGGCCATAATCATCAGAAAATCAAAAAAACGTGTTTTTGTATCAATGTAACGGAATCTTTCAACGCGATTTTCACCCACTTAGAAACATTGGATCGACTTGAAACTTTGTATACGTGTGTAGAGGACCCGTGACAATACAATAATTTCATATTTTGTTTCTAAAATCCTGGCCAGAATCATCCGAAAATCAAAAAAATGAAAACTGGTATAATAGGTTACAGACTTGTCGAGTTTTTAGTTAATCGTTGTTAAGAGCTCAGTTGGTAGAGCAGTGAACTCTTAGTGGTATATATTTCAGTAATCCATACGTCGCTGGTTCAAATCCGGCTGGGAGGGTTTTTTTTTATAGAAGAGTATTACTTTTAGCTCATACTACAATAGTATCGAATTTAAAGATATTTACATTTTTATCTTATTCTGTAAAATATTAAAACTAAAAAATAAAAAATAAATAATAGCTTTAAAAAACTAAAAGAACATGCTTTATTAGAAAACTGAAAAATGAAAAATGTTTTAATTTCCAATATGCTTGGGATAAAATAAAGTGGTCAACAAAAAAATCATCTCCAACGCATGTAGAATAAAATTAGAGTTATCAACAAAAAGAAAATAATTTTACCATCAAAATCGTGGGGTGCTTTTTATGATTTTTACATTTTCTTCTTAGAGAGCTTACTTTTACCAATATCTATTTATTATCAAATATATTAATTGATACAGAGCACCCCACGCTTTTGATGGTAAAATTATTTTCTTTTTGTTGATAACTCTAATTTTATTCTATATGTGTTGGAGATGATTTTTTTGTTGACCACTTTATTTTACCCCAAGCGTATTGGAAATTAAAATTATTTTTAATTTTTTAGTTTTCTAATAAAGCGTGTTCTTTTAGTTTTTTAAAACTATTATTTATTTTATTTTAGTTTTACATTACCTTTTCCAATTATGAGTAGCGAACAAACTACTTCCTTAAAACATATAATATGCAGCTGATCTTTATGATTGATCACTTGGTTAATCCGCATCTAAGACACTATTTATTACCTTCAATAGTAAGTCAAATGAAATGCTAACGGTCTAACAATAATCTTAGTACTGATCGGAATAGAGTCTAAAACTCAAATTATAAGTTAAGAGTCTATGTTTCACATGTATACAGTAACTGAAAAAAAGACAGTTTTATATAGTTTAACGATAATAGCATGTATTTCCTGAATTGAGCCTATATTTAATTTCTTCATGTACCTCCTTCCTGGGGTACGCCGTAGCGTAGTGGTTAAGACACTGCGCTACAAGCCGGAAGGTCGAGGGTTCAAATGGGGTCAGGATTTTTAAACTGACCCAAACCTTCTGGCAGCACTATGGCCCTGAGGTCGACTCAGCCTCTAACGGAAATGAGTACCAGGAGCTTGTTCTGGGGGTAAAGGTGGCCGTCACGCAGGGCTGAACCATGCTGACATCAAGTGTCGATTGTCCAAAAAAAGTGGGAGCCTTAACCTCCTACTACCCCAAGAGCCTCCTGAGGACTGTAGTGGGACTACTTTACTTTACCTCATTCCTATTGCAATTATTGTTCTGAGATAAGATAAGCTCGGGTGAATCGGACAAAAACTAAGAAAATCTGTAATATCGATTTCATTCTATACTTATCAAATTTATTATTATTTTATTTTATATTACATTATATTTTATTATAAATAAATTGTATATACCTTTTTTCCTTTTCTATTTTTACACTCCGTCTTCCTCAATATTTCTTTATTATTCCATGTATCTTATTCTTTAATGCTTTTCGAAAATTTTATATCATCGTCATGACATTAGTTGTATTTGTTTATTTGTAAATTGTATGTAATGGGTTTTGGTTGCTAGGTAAAATTTCATTTAATAAATTTGTGTTTCCTGCCTCCTTGATGATTTCTGTTTCTCCTAAAATATTAATCTTCTGTCTGTTCCTCTCTTGATGTATTATTTTCATTGTTTCCTCTATACTGTAAAAATGATGGTTTGTTTTTGAAATATGTTCTGCAAAATTTGATTTTCCTTCATTTTTAACATTATTGGCAAGCCATATATGTTTTGTACTCCATGATTTAATATATCTTTGGTCAACATTCTGTACCAGGTCTAGTTTTATCAATCAAATGCATAAGGAATTATTGAGATATATTCCAGTTCTGTATGTCCCTATTCATCTTAATTTTAGGTAGGGTGAATAGGGACAGTCTTTAGACTGAATCGGGACAGTTTTCAAATGACCTCCTTCGGAAAAATATTTATTTCTCAGACATTTTAAACACTTTTTTTAACATAATCTTCTCCATGAACTATAATCGAATAAGATTTATTTCTTTATATTAGGCCTTCAACGTTTTTGTTTTCTTCCCTCAGCTCCAATACACTTTTCATGATACTGTACCAGTCACGTCCTTTACCATGATACTAGATACAGTATCCTAGTTTTGATGAAATGGGATAACTATATTTAGAAACAAAACCCACACATAGTGTTATTCTGTTCCGTCTCTCCAGTATCATCATCACCATCACCATCATCATTTTCTATTCCTTATTCAGATTCTGTTTGTTGCATTTTTATCCGCGAAGCAAAAAGCTACCTTTTTTTACATTGTTGAAACATAATTATATTCCACATGAAGATAATGGAAGAATTGTTTGTACCAATTGCTTTTTTTTCAACGGATCGTCACTCCCACTGTTATGTTGACGGTGAAGACACAAAGTATACCGAATAACTCTTCTGCATGATAGAATCTCTATCCCTGACGGAATGCTGTAATGACTCCATGCATGTCAACTTCTGTCCAACTCTCTTTAGAATTATCATCTGAAATGTAATAGTTACAAATAAACTAGTGAAATACGCTGTCCCTATTCTGCCAAAAAATTGTGTCCCTTTTCACCCGAAATAGAGTGTTTCAATATTCATAGGTTGACAACACTTAAACCGTTGTTCGACAAAGGCGGGGATTATCGCAATCTCTTAGGGGGTAAATACTTAATAATTTAAAAAGAAAATCGTAATCGGACAATTAGTTAATAAGAAACAAGCATAATAAAAAAGAAAATATTACATGTGCGAAGATATTATTTCACTTATCTGGAAACCAATTCTTTGTTGTGAAATCTTCATACAACCAAACGAGAACCAAAATGTCACACAACTGATTTTGATACATGAAGTACAGAGGTTAGTCGACAGAAGTCAGTATTTTCACTGGGAGTCTGAGATTTCAGTGGAGAGAACAAAATGTAAGTGTCCCGATTCTGCCGAGTCTACCATATTTGAATTCAGCCACTTCTGTCGTTGTTGGTAGTGGTGCCGATGGTGGTGGTGGTGTCGTTGGTGGTATCGGTGGTGGTGGTGGTGGTAGTGGTGGTATCGGCTGTACCGACAGTCGCGGTGGTGGTTGCGATGGTAATATTGGTGGAATCAGTGATAATGGTGTCAATGACGGTGTTAGAGTCGGAGGTGGTGGTATTGTATAGGCGGTGATGGTAATGGTGTTGTCCGTAGTGTGGTTGTGTCGATGGGGCATTTTATATTTGTTCCCACAATAGTAAAAATTGATTCATGATTCTATTGCGTGTACTGAATAATAATTGCATTGACACAGTTTAACATCTCACCTTATAGCTACTTTTAGTGCTACACGCTAAACCCCACCCGGGCTTTACAGTGGTACGACCTGTCGGGAGAGGAGTTTTAAACTATGGATCAGACACACTTTTTTTTGAACACACAAGGACATTACAGGGACTCCCCAAATTAGGAATCAGCTCAATGTCGGGCATCTGCGCGGCAACACAACATTAAGACACACACACACACACATTCACACTAAACATGGCGAATATGATGATGATTATGTTGGCCAGATGTTGTTCGGGGACCGTTTGGGCCTTAACGTTCCTGACATTTATCTTACAGGTGAGTAAAATACCGATAAAACTATCACCGAGGAATAATAATAATAATAATAATAATAATAATAATAATAATAATAATAATAATAATAATAATAATAATAATAATAATAATAATACTTAATACTACTTAATATTCCTTAATACAGGCTTTCCATTTCTCTCCCTCTTCCTTCTGCCTGGTACCATCCAATCTAACACATATTTAGGCCACTGGTCCTCCGACATCCGTTGTACATGAATCTCTCTTTGCAGGAAATGTAATAATAATAATAATAATAATAATATTATTATTAATAATAATAATAATAAAAATAATAATACTAATACTACTAATGATGATAATAATAATAATAATAATAATAATGATAATAATGCTGGTGGTGATTATGATAAATGAATGAAGATAGATAGATTGCTAGTTAGGAGATTGGAGTGGAATCCAAATCGGAGGAAAAGAAGAGGGAGACCTAAGAAGACACGGATACAGGGAATTATGAATTTGATGAAGAACAGGGGACTGCAGGATGGTGACTGGAAGGATAGAGATGAATGGGGGAAGAGAATCAACACTTGAGCACAGGAAGATGCATTCATTTAAAACCTGTTAAATAAATAATAATAATTATAATGAAGTGCTTGTTTTATTTACTTTGTCTTGAATTTTTTTCACAAATAATTTGCACTTTAAAAGTATTGTGAAAGTGAAGTTTAGGACAATGTGTATTTTCTGAAAATTTATTTTTACTAATTTTTAATGACCATTTGGAAAATATGCTTTTTTTTTTAATTAATAGTTTTTCCATCATAAGTAAACTATTTTCGAGAACGAAGTTGAAAAAACGCAATCTGTAGAATCTTCTTGTTACTAATGTTGCGTTCCATTTAACCCAGAAAAAATTAATAACCCGAATAATCAAGTTTTACGATAATTGTTTTAATATTTTGCGGCACACTTTAATTTGAGTTAATCACAACTTATATAACACATTTGCTGTTATGTGGACAGTGCCGCATTGCAGGAAAATTGATTTAGTTCTGACATTTAATTTGTGGTCAGGTATCAGCTTTTTTTTATTATTTCGTCCCTAAGCGAATCAGAGACAATGGGCTAGAGGAAATACTATCTCTTGTTTTAAACACCAGAGGGAATGAGATGCAGTATGCATTATAAAATTAAATCACATTCATTGCATATTACAGGATGTTGTGTTGTTTTAATGGGGTTGCAGCTGATAATGTAAGAGATATGCTAGCGTATTTTATTATTATTAGAGTCACATTCTGAGGAAGATAGATCAAGTTATAGTTTGTCATGAAAACAGTTTTACGGAATAATGCTGCCTTAATACTCTTGGTATTTTAGTTTCTCAACATTTTATAGCGAATTCATAATTTTATTCCCTAGCTGATTTTGTTTGATATGCTTTCCGATTACGATCTTATTTCCCTAATGTCTTGTCTGAAAAATGAATATTACAATGCAGTAAAATGCTAAGGTAAAGAAATTACATTTCAGACCTTACGAGGTCTTTAAGGTTATACGAGGTTAAGGCTCGCTTATTCGTAGATAATTGGCACGAGTTGTCAAATGGATAGTCAGTCATGGGTGATGATGTGCGTCCAGTATTTATTTCAGTTAGAGGCTGAGTCGATAACAGGTCATAGTGCTTCCAGTTTTAAAAATTACAATCGCATCGGCAATGAAATCCCCAACCTTATGGTCTTCTTCTTCTTCTTCCTTCCAAGTATTAGGCCAAGGCCTGTTACGATCCTATAGACAATTTTTCCTCCAGCGTTTCATAGAACGGCCCAGTGATCTTCGTCCTCTTGGTATATAATTATAAACTACTTTGCGGATCCGATTTAAACTCATTCTTTCTAGATGGTGTTTCCAATTTAGTTGCTACTGTTTAATATATTCCAAAATTGGCGTAGTCTTCAATTCTTTTAAGATATCGATGTTCCTTTTCCGATCCCATCTGGTGTAACCCGCTGTTCTGCGCATGAATCTCATTTCACAAACCATTATTCTGCTTTCATGTTGTCTTTTTAGTGTCCATGCTTCACTACCATAGATCAACACTGGTCTAGCCAAAGCTAGCTTTATGGTTTGCAGCGTTATTGTCTTAAACCACATTATGTGTTTATGAATTACAACGCAATGTAGTCAGAAAATAATGTACACTATCTACAGAGAATGTAGTATGTAAGGCAGTGAGAAAAAGTATCGACCAAATTGGTTTTGGTCAGTCAGGGCAAATGCTAATTTGGAATTTCATTCTTAGGTCCTATTTAGTTATAATCATGGTTTTGTAATTAAATCAGGTCTGCCGCTGTGATCTTGAAGTAGAGTGCTGCCTTGTCACACAGCGGGTCCGAATTCGATCCTCGGTCGGGACAAGTTTCCTGGATGAGGGATTTTTCGGGGCTTTTCTTCACCTGTAAGACAAATGTCAGGAAACGTTAAGGTCCAAACGGTCCCCGAACACCATCTTGTCATCATTATCATCACTATCATACTCGCCTCACTTATATTAAATTTAGGATTAAGGCATCATTACCATCATCATCACCTTTCACATCATCGGGACAGCGTAACCCCTCCTTCCAGGCGCCCCAAATTCATAAGTGAGTTACAAGTACGACAATGCCAGGAGAGGACAGAAATGTCGAAATGGTAACCTGGTGACAATGATTAATACACACACACATGTATGTTACGTCCAGCGCTGTGGTCTCGAGGTAGCGTGCTGCCTTGTCACGCAGCGGGTCCGGGTTCGATCCCCGGTCGGAGCAGTTTTCCTGGGTGAGGTTTCTATCGGGGTTTTTCCTCACCTGTAAGACAAATGTCAGGAAAAATTTAAGGCCCAAACGGTCCCCGAAATCATATGGCCATCATCATCATCCTTCACCGGTGTGGAAAGCAATGGGAAGCTACCACACCTACAATTCCCTAGTAAAGCTGCAAGCATAGCATGAAAATGATATGATTGCAGTAAAGGACCTGCCTTCGGGCAGAATTATTATTGATATGAATGTATGTTACAGGGCACCTTTAACTAAGGATGAAAAAATCCTATAAACGTGGGTTCTAAATTGAATAAATTATGTATATCTGAACTTTCAATTAACCTCCACTCATATGTAAGACCGGGATTCGCAGATTAATCTTTCTCAAATGTTCATTGTGATACATCCATCTGTGCTGCGTCTGAAATTAGAGAATCTTGCATTATTTGAAACACCATTGAACACTGAAGATGCACTCCTGCATTGCTGCAATTTTTTTCTAGACGTGAAGATTTTATAAAATTTAAATATTCCAAAAACCTAGGATCTGAAATGTTAACACGAGGGAATATTTTCTTATTGAAAAAATAATAATAAAATAGTAATAATATATAATAATAATGGGCTAGTGGTTAGCATTTGTGACTACAGTTCATGAGGTCCCAGATTCGATTCCTGGTCAGACCATAGGGATTTTTCCTAAAAGGAAATTACTCCTGTGGTTGCTCATGGTCTGGAATTTAGGTTTAAGTTTGGATTAAGGACTTCCCTAGAGATTCATTATCATTTATTGCCCATCATATCATCGGGGTACGTAACTGCGCTTTTCAGGTTCCGCAACTTAAGAAATGGATTACAATTCCGCCAATGCCAGAGGAGAAAGACAAATGCCATAATAGAAGCCTGGTGGCAATGCTTTTGGGAAACACTAAATTTATATTAGCCTATATTTTTACCATTATTTGAGTCTTAAAAATTATAGAGTAAGTTTTGGGACACTCTGTATAGTATAGCTTGCAGGAGTTATATTATTATTCTGCGAGTTTATATTTTTTTTATCGCAAATGCTTGCTGCTTTTTAGTACATACAATTTGCGAAGAGTGTATCCCTCGTCACATATGGGTAGAAAAAGGGATGCAGTGCAGTGTATGTTCATATGAATTATATATTGTTGTTTTACCTCTTTGTCATAAAGTGATTTTCAACGCGTTTTGTTTTAAATTACTCGAAACATATTATCTATGGGGTTCAGAGCACTCTACTGCTGCATTTTCATAGAAATGTGATCCGGCTGTGTGTATGAATGTTCAGTTTGCGCACAATCCACCCATAGCGCTAACAAACACTTGGTTTTAGAATCCAATGTGGACATTGCCCTAGATTTTTGTATCCATGTCTTTTGTATAATGCGGGGCGATTCTGAAGTTTGTATTTAACTGATGCGATGTCAACATATTGCCAACTTTGCAATTTTCGCTGTTAAGCACTCAGGTTTTAAAGCAACAAAAGAGAATCAACAATACTTGGTTTGAAAACACTATTGTCATTTTGTTTGAATGTATCTATCTAATGAAAATTTGCAAAAAAAAAAAAAAAAAGAAAAGAAAAGAAAAAGCTATCAGAAGTCGGGGAAATGGTGTGTCTTTTTTGTTTGTTTCTTGCAGTTAAAAGGTAATTTGAGTTTCACGCGTAATAAAACTCTGAGAAATAAAAAAGTTTTGAAACAAAGAACTTTTACAAATTCAAAACACTTGTGTCTCTACAAATATGGTATTGATATTGATAACTTGATATAATATCGAAACGTTGAACAGGCATGCCTTGCCAGTTGTAACAATAAAACGCCAAAATTTACTTATTAATATACCTAACTATGCGGCAAGAATACCAAATCAAAATAGCTAATAGATTTGAAAGTACTGGAATCTTCAGATGACAATGTGGCAAATGAAGAAGAAACTGATATAAATAAAGAATGGGAGGCTATAAGAGATACTATTAAATTGTCAGCATCAGAAAGCATTGGTTGTTTAAAAAAGAGGCAAAACCAGAAATGGTTTGATGAGGAATGTGCCAACATTGTAAAGAAAAGAAAGCTAGCAAAAATGAAATGGTTACACCAGCCAAATGAGGTAAATTTAGAGCAATTGGGTAGTGTTAGACGTGAAACCACCAAGTTACTAAAGAGTAAAAAGAGGGAATATTTGAGAGAGAAGATTAATGATCTTGAAATGAATGCAAAAAATAGGAACATTAAAGAATTATATCAGGGAATTAGTATAGAGAAGAAGGGGTTTCAGGCTAGAACAAACATAATTCGGAATGAAAATGGGGATATGATTGCAGATTCTAGGAGTATATTAAATAGATGGAAAGGTTACTTTAATCAGCTATTAAATGTACATACAGAACAGGACATTGAGGAGGATAAGTTACAGACAGCAGAAATGCTAGTCGCAGAGCCAAGTGCATTAGAGGTTGAAATGGCGATTGAAAATTGAAGATGTATAAAGCATCAGGTTCAGATGAGATCCCAGCAGAACTGATAAAATCAGGGGGAGAAAAATTGATGGACAAGATACGCTGGTTACTTAGTATGATTGGGAAAAAGAAGCTCTTCCAGATGAATGGAAGGAATCAATTATCTTACCAATTTATAAGAAAGGAGATAAAACTGATTGCAACAACTACAGGGGCATCTCATTACTTTCAACTTCGTACAAAATTCTAACAAATATATTAGTAAGCAGACTTACTCCCTATATTGATGACATTCTAGGAGATCATCAATGTGCATTTAGAAGAAACAGGTCTACAACAGATCAGATTTTCAGTATAAGACAGATTTTAGAGAAGAAATGGGAATATAATGGTACTGTACATCAACTATATGTAGACTTCAAAAAAGCATATGATTCAATTAAGAGGGAGAAGTTATATAGTATCCTGCTGGAGTTCGGAATTCCTAAAAAGTTGGTTAGACTTATACGAATGAGTCTAAATGGCTCAAAGAGTAGGGTGCGTGTAGGCAAACAGTTTTCAGACACTTTTGAAATCCAGAATGGGTTGAAGCAAGGAGATGCACTATCTCCTCTACTATTTAATTTTGTACTAGAGCATGCCATTAAATCTTTAGAGAATGAGGAGGGCTTACAACTCAATGGTATTAATAAGCTGTTAGTTTATGCTGATGATGTAGTACTACTGGCCGATAGCGAGGAGATACTAAAGGACAACACGCACACACTATTGAGTAACACTAAGAAATTAGGACTGGAAGTAAATATCAGTAAAACTAAATATATGGTCACACGTAGAAATTCAGTATATAATGGAAATGGACAGCTAATGACAAATGAGGGAAATTTTGAGGAAGTGGCTGAATTCAAATACCTAGGAACAATAATCACAAATAGGAATGAGATACACAAAGAAATTAAACATAGGCTCAATTCTGGAAATGCATGCTATTATGCATTGCAGAGACTTTTGATGTCCCAACTCCTTTCAAAAAACGTTAAGCTGAAAATATATAAACTATTATTCTACCAGTTATATTATATGGGTGCGAAGCATGGACTCTTACTTTAAGGGAGGAAAGGAGATTACGAGTATTTGAGAATAAAGTTCTTAGGAAAATTTTTGGACCAAAGAGAGATGAACAGACAGGTGAATGGAGAAGACTACATAACAATGAACTACATGGTCTTTATAGGAAGCCGGATATAATAAGAACAGTTAAGTCTCGTAGACTGCAATGGGCAGGACATGTTGCACGTATGGGGAATGAAAGACGTGCATGGAAGCTTCTTGTAGGAAAGCCAGAGGGGAAAACGCCCAGTTGGTAGACCAAGAATGAGGTGGGAGAACAACATTAACTATGATTTGAGGGAAGTAGATTATACAGGGAATGATTGGAAAGCATTAGCTCAGGATAGGGATGTATGGAGAGCTTATGTCCGCGCGGCCATGAACCTTCGGGTTCGATAGTGCCAGTGAGTAAGTAAGTAAGTAAGTAACTAGTCCATCGCTGTGGTCTCGGGATAGCGTGCTGCCTTGTCACGCAGCGGACCCGGATTCGATCACCGGTCGGGACAGTTTTTCTGGGTGAGGTTTTTATCGGGGGTTTTCCTCACCTGTAAGACAAATGTCAGGAAAACTTTACGGCCCAAACGGTCCCCGAAAAATCATATGGCCGTCGCAATCATCATCATTCATATTCATCTTAGGTTAGGCTTAGGATTAGGAACTCTCCTGGCGCACCATTATCATCAACATCACCCATCATATCATCGGGGCAACGTAACCCCGCCTTCCAGGCGCCCCAACCTCAGAAGTGGGCTACAAGTACGCCATGCCAGGAGAGAAACCAGGAATGTCGAAAGACAAACCTGGGGCATTTGAAAAATATATATATATCCCTAACTAAATAACTGGCACTATCGAACCCGTAGGATC
Organism: Diploptera punctata; assembly: GCA_030220185.1. Taxonomy (NCBI): domain Eukaryota; kingdom Metazoa; phylum Arthropoda; class Insecta; order Blattodea; family Blaberidae; genus Diploptera; species Diploptera punctata. The sequence goes on along the minus strand of JASPKZ010009354.1, from coordinate 310,322 downwards.
ATGACTGGCGGACATAAGCTCTCCATACATCCCTATCCTGATATTTTTTCAATAATCCCCTCAAAACATGGTTAATGCTATGACCTCATTATACGCTAGGTACTGGGCGTTTTCCCTCTCGTTTTCCTATATGTAATTTCCATGCCCCTCTTTCATTCCCCATTTGTGTCACATGTCTTACCCATTATAATCTAAGAGGCTTAACTGTTCTTACTACAAAACTAGCAGTTTCTGCAAAAAAAGTAAGATTATTTACGTAACAAGAACTGAAACTGAGGACTTACGGATGAGTTGAGATGTTTACGGCCGAAATGATAAATTTTCGAAACAAATTAGTAAAACATTTTTTATCGTGCAACATATATACAATTATTTTACGCTATTTTAAATATCATTGTTACGAATACATAGATTATTAGACATTTTAATTATTTCATAGATCATTTTAATTATTCCATATAAAAAGTTGGTGAAATATAAAGCATTTAGTTATATTATATTTCAGGATAGAATTTTGATTATGGCAGGAACAAAGATTGCAAGGCTAACTGTAAATCTCTGCATTTAGACTATAGGGATTTTAGTACAGTTAGTTATAGCCGTGGATACAGAAGCTTAGTATATAAACCTTGCAAAATATGGGACTCGTGTCTGTTGAAGCAGTGAGCTGATGAGTAAGTCTACATATCATTTTTCTTAATAAAATTTGCCTAGGACAATAAGAAATGGAGTCAAGTATTTGAAATAGTTTAATACTGCATTTCTAAGTGTAAGAGTTATTAGATAATTATTAGAATGTAAATTAGGGTTAATTCGTAAACCTACATCCCCCTCTCTCGAAACTCAAGAAAGTTAGAATGTAGGTTTTCTTAATATAAGCTTAGATTAGTTATTTAGGGTTAGAATGCTTAGGGTTATTGTGATCATTATACGCTAGAAATAAAATAGTTAAAATTAAGAATCCATTTATTTATGTTCGAAAACACGTTTGCCTTTATAACTAATACATCCACATACTAACGCTCAGCTAGAACCTCATGCTACCAAACATCTAAGTCCCGAAGGTACTTTAAGCCCTAAGAAAGCCAACAAGTTCATAACAATCATTATATGTCTTCTTAAGCCCTTTGCTTCCCTGTGCCGGGATTAGGACGCTCCATAATAGGAACTTTTTGACCGAGTTAATTTAGTCACGCTCATTTACTCATAAATGTCAGCGAGTGACAGGGATTCGGCCTAGCGCCTCGGTGTGAGATCTAGTGGGTAACCAAGGTATAACTGGATGGGAAACGGTCGGTAAATTTAGCATAGAGGCCTTTTATTCAGGTTTGTGGTTCTTTTACGAATCTGAAAATCTTCAGACACGGGAGCCACGGTTTAAAGTCCCTCCGGGAGGACTTGTTCATTAGGTTTTTTTCCATCCTAGAAATCCTTCGTACCAAGTGGGTTCACAAAAATAATGGTTTTGTCTTGTAGGAACTATGTTTAGAACCATTCATTAAGTACACACTTGAATACTAGAACCATTGGATGAACCACTTGCGACAAATGAGTTCAGGTGAAGTTTCCAAAGCCATGCTTCGTTATTATCCAACAAGGAATAGATCTCTGGGCCGTCCAAGGAAGCGCTGGATACAAAATTTATCTATGAGATCGTAACAGGCATATAGGACTAAGACTTGTATGGAATAAGAAATGAAGAAGAAGGAGAAAATTCATCGACCACGGCCGGATTTGAACCCGCGTCCCTCGGAACTAGAGGCAAGACTCGGAACTAGAGGCAAGGAACTTACCCACTAAGCCCACCGCGACCGACTATATCATTATTTTAATAAAATAAATGTATTTCAATAGATATATGATTATTAACTGTTGAGGGTACAACGTTCGTTACCGGGCCGTGGGTATTAATCAGGAAAGTACTATTGCAAGCCACATATAAATAATGGTGCGAGACTGGGTGAATATTTTTAATTATCAAGAGAAATATCAGAAACATATAATAAATTAGTGTGGGAGATAATATCAAGTAAATCGAAGGAAATATACGACAAATAATATCAGGAATGTTTTCCAAGGTGAACTGCGAATTTTGTATAAAATAGCGAGTTCAAGTTTATATCTTCTTCTTCTTCGTCAGGCTCTACGACTTCCAGTGGAATGTCTTGGCCTTCTCAACCAGTTTACGCCACTTCTTCCTATCTTGTGCAGTAGATTTCAAATCAAAAATCCCCATCTCTCTCAAATCCTCAATTACGTCACCTCCCATCGATCCTTGGGTCTTCCCCTTGGTCTTGTTCCCTGTGGCTTCCAATTCAAAATATCATTCGGCAATCTTCCCTTTGGCATTCTTAGTGTATGTCCAAACCATTGTAATCTTTTGGATTTGATGAAACTAACTATATTTTCTTTATTATTCTTGATGTATAATTCGTCATTCCTTCTCAACCTCCAATTTCCATTTTCCTTTACTGGACCTAGCACTCTTCTAAATATTTTCCTCTCAAACGTTAATAGTCTTAATTTATCTGCTTCTTTTAGTACCCAGGTTTCAGCTCCATAACATATGATTGGTCTTATTATTGCTGTATATAATTTGAATTTAACATTTTTTGATATTAATTTGCTTTTGAATATATCGAAATTAGCAAAATATGCTTTATTCCCTTGCGATATTCTTGTTTTGATTTCTTCTTCAACAGTATTATTATCGTTTAGTATTGTGCCTAGGTACTTAAAGGAGTTAATTTGATCAATACAGTCACTATTTATAGTTAGTTCAGTCAAATTTGTTTTATTTCTCATACATCTTAAATATTTTATTTTATTTAGATTGATTACAAGCCCATATTTTATACTTTCATTTTTCAATTTGTCAAATGTTTCCAGTTGGGAATTTTTTGTTCTTGCTGTTATTATTACATCATCAGCATATGCAAGACATTGTTTTAGTCTTGTTGAAATATTTCCTCTTAGATCCAGTTGTTTTAAGACCATATCCATTACTATACAGAATAATGTCGTAGATAAAGGATCTCCCTGTTTGACCCCAGAGTTTACTTCAATCGCATAGCTGAGTGCGTTGCTACATTTTAATCTTACTTTGGTATCTATCAAGGTTAAAGCTATTAATCAAGTTTATATATAGGCCTATATTAGATTTGGTAAGCATTATAGTTTCGTAGTTTGAATTTTATTTTATAATGTGCGGACTGATTACTGTACTAGGTATTTTATTACAAACCAAAACATTATGGTAAATCTTCAAAATAAAAAAAAAGTGAAATATTTTAAGTAAAATTATAACATACTTAAATCATTAACCAACTGTAAATTCATAATATTTCAACTAATTACCATTTATAAAATAAATAAAATTGGTAAGTTATTCACTTTGGTCGAAATATTTTTATTTAATCAATGCCACCAGGTTGACATTAGACATTTCTGGTATTTTCTGCTAGCATGGCGTACTTGTAACCCTACTCTAAGTTTGGGGCTACGCTGCCCCGAATGTATGAAAGGTGATGATGGTATTGATGTGCCAGGCGAAGCCTTTATCTGAACTTACAAGGGAATTTTCAACAATTGCATGTCGAACCACAGATGCGTTAAATAATTATCTGCCGTTTTTAACTGCAAGGCAGTAAAATCCAGCGCCAAATTTCTCATTTAAACTACAAAGAAATAATAAAATTCCCGAATTGGTGAAACGGATAACCCTACCCACGCGCAGCGCCCCACCACACTCCACTCCAATTTATTCACGCAGGAGTCCATCTGCTTAGTACAGTGGGTTGTCATTACTGGATTATGGCTTCGATTTCTGTGCCTTGCAGTTAAAGCGGCATATATTTTCTTAACACGGCCTTGTTTCTATGGAAAAAAAAAACTCAAGATAGTTTTCGGCAAGCAATGGTTAATAGATCATTTGTCAGTCTAATGAATATGATAGTGATTATAATAATGATCAGATGGTGTTCGGGGACTGTTTGGGACTTAACGTTTCTTGACATTAGTCTTTACAGGTGAGGAAAAACCTAGAAAAGAACCTAACCCAGGAAACTTGTCCCGACCGATGATCCTCTGCGTGACAAGACGCACGCTACCTCGATACCACAGCAGTCTATACTTAAGTCAGTGTTTCAATTTTATGAAAAGAGTACACTATCAATTAGAGAGTTAGTATTCGTAAGATATGAGAAATTCATACATATTGTCTAATTCTGGGATGCATACGGAACCTTGTTTATGTCGTACGTCTGCTAAATTATTAGTGAATGCAGGTGCTGATGTATCTGTTTTAAATAGGCATTTGGAGGGTGGAAAAGTTTTCGGTTGCTAACAAATATTGGAACATTCTATCCAGAATGTAAATAAAGTAGACCGAATTATCTAAGGATGTAAAAAATTAGCTGAGATTCTACAGACAGAAGAGTCACAGGATATAACTTCTGCAATATTGAGAGAAGCTGCATCTATCGGTTTGTGATAGAAATGCTAATTGTATAATAAATATTAACATGCGCGGGTTCAAACCCAGCCGGGGCTGATGGATTGTACGAATTTTCAAAATATAGTAATATAGTTTGCAAATAGATCAACATATAATTCCTATGAACTATTTTCACTTCTTTACTATAAAATAATTTTTAATTAAATCAGGATGGATGGATCCTTCTTGGTGCAAGCGGTTAGATGCTCGCCACTCATCACTGGGGTCTCGAAATCAAGTCCCGGTCATTTCATCTGGGTTTTTGTTGTGGACGAAATGGGACTTGGCCATGTTTTGTCGGCGATTCTCCCGTTTTCCTGCCACTAATTTAATGCCATCATTTCTCCTTACTCATCTCATCCATTTTGTTTCATTTGTTCATTTGCCCCTGTCACGGTCCGTCAGGCGTGGTCGGCCGATACCCTTGTCGCACACAGAACTCTATAAATATAGGGATTTTATCTCATGCCTTGACCTGATCCTGAGTTGGACGCGTACAGGTAAGTATATAGGCCTGTATATATCTATATATGACATGAAAAAAAGTACCCGTGTCAGGATTTGAACCCGAGATCTCTAACTTTATACTTTAGTGCTCTAACCAACTGAGATACTCAGGAATTTTAACACAAACACTTATTTTTATTTTATAAATATTATTCTCAATTTACATGATACACTACTTATTATATACTGTATATATACTCCGTATATGATTAAGAACGATTTCTTGGGTGTTCCGTGTCATGGATTTAAGGTCGACCTCTGGCCACTGATTCATTGAAATCAAGCAAACGTTCTTAATCATACTTATATTCGTGAATATATATATATAGATAAGTAAGATTTGATCCCTCAGGGGTCCTCATCTAGGGGATATGTGGATGGCGACCACAAGGTGCCCAAGCTGAGCAAAACATTTCTTCCACTTACTTGTGTTTTGCACTCTTTTAACTTTACATCTAACCTCACTTGGTTAACTCTTGTTTTTTTCGACTCCGACGCTATTAGTTCATCCGAGGACTAGGGAGTCTTTCCTTTCTTCCATTTCTTCTTTCCTTTATTTTCTTTTCTTCTCCAGAAAAGCCTGACCAGAGGCTATAAGATGGCAGCCCCATCACTGGTCTTGCCTTCCTTTGGCCAGCAACCAATCGAAGGGACTATTATTATGCTTTCAAGTCTTATACAAGAATTTCCCAGAAGGATCAAAACGCTGGAGGGAAAATTTTCTATAGGATCGTAACAGGCCTTGGCCTAATACTTGAAAGGAAGAAGAAATAGAAGAAGTAAGATTTGACAATTTACTTATAAAACTACTAATTAACTTTTATATAATCAACATTTATAAGATTCATGATGTGTTTCGTTGAGGTTTATTCAAAATTAATATAAAATTATGGAATATTCACCTGAAAGGTCCGTCTCCTCAACTTAAGAAAGCCGATAAAAACGTAAAAATAGCATACAGAACCAATAACAAATTAAACAACATAATAAACAATACTATTGAAGAAAATAACATTTTCAACAGCAAAGGAGTTTATAAACTGACATGTAAGGACTGCAACAAATTTTATATAGGAAGGACAAACAGGAGTTTTAACATCAGATTCAAAGAACATTTTCGAGACTTCATTCACGCAGAAGGGAAATCAAGCTATGCAAAACACGTTATCCATGAAGGACATCGCATGTTAAATATTGAAAACACCCTGACAGTAATGCACAGAGAAAATAATCCAGCGAAGATAAACGTACTCGAAGAGATGGAAATCATGAAAGCAGCTCACAACAACGACAGCCTGATAAACGAAAACGAACCCAATATATGCAACCCCCTCTACCAGATCTTCAGTGAAACACCAGTTTTGAATCCTGCCGATGATGGGACAAGTCCCGAAAGCGCTACAGTTAAATAATTAAGTTGAGGAGACGGACCTTTCAGGTGAATATTCCATAATTTTATATTAACTTTTATATAGTCTATTCGTGTGTTGGTGACAATGGAGTCCGTTTTTCTGAATATTACAGAAAACGTGACACTGTAATGTTTCACTCTCCGGCCACTTTCTAAAATGGCGAAGTACTGAAATGAGACATAGTATGAAATATAGTTACAGCATTTTCTCGCGTAATCTGAGCACTTTTAATATATTTTGGCCACTGGAAAATTGGGGAGCGCAAAATGTGCGAAATTAAAAAATTAGAGGTCCTGTCCTGAGTTATCTCAATTATGGTAAGAATACTGTAATTTTGTCTTCTCCATGAAATGCACCACTGTCACTTCTTGCATTATTTAGCGCATCTTTTTATTTCCTCCAATAACGCACATTGGATTCGAGAATTCCGAATTCTCTTTCTGTTGTACGATTACCGAAATGTTCCACGAAACTTATTGCTTTCAATTTATTTTATGCTATATAATTGTTACTTTTCTTTCCCATCTTGATATACAGCAAGTGCACATTAGAAGTGTTGAAAGTCAACTGAAATGCCAGTATTTACTTTTCTAAAAAGTGTCTCTAAAACTTGTTAAAATAGCAGGACTTTGGATTTTCTTTGTGAAACAGGTAGTTCAGTTGCTAGTAAATGACTTACGTTGGAATGTAAGAATTGACAATGGGATTCAGGGAAGGAAAATCCCTGCTACAACGAAAAGAAAATTTAGGTTCCACCTAAAATATATGCCGCAAAATACACGGAGCAAAATAACTTCAAAATAATTCCCTAAAGATTTGTGTGCGAAATATACGCGGGATACAAATTACGCAAGCAAATAAGGTACTTGTACAGTTCGGTCCAAGTGAAATTGTGGTTACCATGGCCAACTCTGTTACTGATGTTCGGGTGCGTTCAAACGCATGTGGTGCCGATGGATTTTTGAGACGTAAAATTCTGAGCATGACATTCTTCGAAAGGAAGTAAATGCATGGAACCCATGTCGTAGATTTATGACACGTAAAAGAACCTCAAGCTTATATTAAGGTCAGTATCCATAAAATTTGTCCTCGCTTTCACGCCCAGAGTTGAATTACACAGCTTTAATAGTCTGAATAGTGCAAGAACGTTGTCAAATCACTATCTACTGTAGCTCGCGCACTCTAATTTTGCGGGACCGTGATGTCACTGTTTAATGGGAGAAACAAGAGGTGAATTAATGTATTCACGTAGACTTTCACGGCCGGAGTTGCTATGATGATCTCGATGAAGATTTTCGTGCTGTAGGCCGTGGTCGTGAGGCTTGTGGTTCCCCGACGTTTCGCCAAAGACTGCGTCTGGCATCCTCAAAGGTTGTCTTGAGACTGGCTTTTTTTTTGTTTGGCAATGTCTAGCATCGCCCAGTGCACTGCACTAGAATCAGTTGCGGCTCCCTGGCAGCAAATACCATAGTGATTATCTAGATGGAGTTTAACCACTTTACCCACTATATCTAGCGGCGTTTGTGTTCAGTTTATAAAAAATTGTAAAGAGAAGGGGGTGAAATGAGGTGCAATCCTACTAAAGCAGGGCATCGTAAACCACTCGGCCGGACAAGCAGAGAGTCCGAAAGCCGACCGAGCGGAATGAGCCACACTACTTCAACTGTCATACAGCACTCATTTCATTAGCTGGACCATCAAAGTCTAGCAAATATGTTCCGGTGAATTGCACGTCGCTGTATTAGATGTCCTATATTGCGAACAATTGGATTTGTATGATTTTGGATTAGTTGGAACATTTTGTCCACACGTTCTTCAATCGTAGTCGCAATAACGGCATATGTGCTTGGTTGTGAAGCTCTGCGATCCTCATGTACATTGGTGCCGAAAAAATAATTTTGAAACATTTATTCTGAACTATTTGGACTTTCTTTTTGTGAAATCCAGCGAGGAAGCTCCAGGCTTCACAACCATACAGCAACATGCTTCGGATCACAGCTGTGTAAAGAATCAGCTTGATTCGAGAGGATAGTGTAGGTGACTTGAAAAATGGACAAAGTAAGGCAATTGCCGCATTTGATTTATGAATAAGATGCCGAATATGAATTTTGAACGTAAGCTTGGAATCCAGATGGTTTCCAAGATACTTGACTGAAGGCTCTGGTCGGAAGTGATGAGTTCCCAAGGTGAGTTGGATTTGGTTTGGTCTACTAGTCTTTGAAAACAAAACAGCTTTTGTTTTGTTAACATTGAGCTTAATGTTCCATAGACCAAACCAGGAATGGTAGGAATTTAAGGCGGACTGGATTATTGGGACGCGTCGAGGTAATAGACGGAATGGAGCCTGAAGATACAAACAAGTACCATCAGCAAAGGATGCTAGGTTAATACGGTTAAAAGTAGGGATGTCTGACACATAGAGAGTGAACAGAATCGGAGAGAGGACTGCACCTTGAGGAACTCCCGCCAAGAGTGGCTTGCAGTCAGAATTATACCCACTAACCGAAACATAAAAGTGTCGGTTAGTTAGGTATTTAGCTATAATTTTAATTAAATCAGCCGAAATTTGAAATTTTATTAATTTGTATAATAGTCCATTTATCCAAGTCGTATCGAGTGCCTTCTCAATATCGAGGAACACTGCCAAAGTACTTCTCTTGTTGTTGAATCCCGTAACAACTTGGTCAACCAGTCGAGTAAGCTGGAGCGGAGTACTATGTGTTTTTCTAAAGCCAAATTGGTGAGTAGGAATAAGGTTTCTCTCTACCACCTCTCTTTTTAGTCTTGCCAAAATGAGTTTCTCCATAGTCGTCTTAAACAAATGGATAAGTCGGCAGTAGCAGAACACTCTTTACTTGATGGCCACAGAGTACAATACCAGAATACAGACATAGTATCTAACTGCACACACTATTTTACCCGTTTACAACGAGAAGCCATCGAAATATTCATACATAAAAACAGTTTCAATAGAAAAGAAGAATCATTAAAAGTCAACAAAGTATGGATACCGGTTCTAAAAAACGCAAAATGTAAACCTCTACAAGTACAGTCGACTAGACTATCAAACAGCAATCTCAGTGGAACAATGGAAGTCCCTACCGCTGACCAATCAGAAGGCAGATATAACTTACGTACACATCGCGGTGAACGTATAAATAGAATAGACAGTGGACAGAAGTGCCGTCCAAAATTATTTTACTGAGAAGAAACGATATCTCAGATTATACCGTACTTTTGGCGCACCCCAACACAAACAACTTTACAATCGCTATGCTCATTTGGTGCGAAACCGATTAGAAGAAATGCGAAATGCTGAATGGGATTCTTCCCTTCAGCGTTTCACAGATGCTAAAACTACTCCGTGGGAGATATTAAAAAGAATTAGAAGGAGTCGAGCTCCGCCTCCTCCATCAGCTATATTTTATGACGGAGATTGGGCTTACCTCCCACGGGAGAAAGCCCAAGCTCTCTCTAAACACCTAGAATCAAGGTTTCGCCCACATGAGCTCACCACACCGGCTCACGGCTTCCTGATATACGGCTTTCAGAATTGAAAGCCGTAATCCATAATCTACCTTCCAAACGTGCCCCCGGTCATGACCGGATACCATATTTGGCGGTAAAATATTTACCGCGAAAAGCCCTTCTCCTATTCCTTCAAATAGCTGAACGTTGTCTTAAGTACCAGTACTTCCCTGAGGTCTGGAAAAAAAACCAAAGTTGTAGCTATACCAAAGCCTGGTAAAGATCCAACCAACCCGGACAACTTAAGGCCAATCAGTCTTCTACCTGTGCTGGGGAAAGTTATGGAGAAACTCATTTTGGCAAGACTAAAAAGAGAGGTGGTAGAGAGAAACCTTATTCCTACTCACCAATTTGGCTTTAGAAAAACACATAGCACTCCGCTCCAGCTTGCTCGACTGGTTGACCAAGTTGTTACGGGATTCAATAACAAGAGAAGTACTTTGGCAGTGTTCCTCGATATTGAGAAGGCATTCGATACGACTTGGATAAATGGACTATTATAAAAATTAATAAAATTTCAAATTTCGGCTGATTTAATTAAATTATAGCTAAATACCTAACTAACCGACACTTTTATGTTTCGGTTAGTGGGTATAATTCTGACTGCAAGCCACTCTTGGCGGGAGTTCCTCAAGGTGCAGTCCTCTCTCCGATTCTGTGCACTCTCTATGTGTCAGACATCCCTACTTTTAACCGTATTAACCTAGCATCCTTTGCTGATGATACTTGTTTGTATCTTCAGGCTCCATTCCGTCTATTACCTCGACGCGTTCCAATAATCCAGTCCGCCTTAAATTCCTACCATTCGTGGTTTGGTCTATGGAACATTAAGCTCAATGTTAACAAAACAAAAGCTGTTTTGTTTTCAAAGACTAGCAGACCAAACCAAATCCAACTCACCTTGGGAACTCATCACTTCCGACCAGAGCCCTCAGTCAAGTATCTCGGAATCCATCTGGATTCCAAGCTTACGTTAAAAATTCATATTCGGCATCTTATTCATAAATCAAATGCGGCAATTGCCTTACTTTACCCATTTTTCAAGTCACCTACACTATCCTCTCGGATCAAGCTGATTCTTTACACAGCTGTGATCCGAAGCATGTTGCTGTATGGTTGTGAAGCCTGGAGCTTCCTCGCTGGATGTCACAAAAAGAAAGTCCAAATAATTCAGAATAAATGTTTCAAAATTATTTTCTCGGCACCAATGTACACGAGGATCGCAGAGCTTCAAAACCAAGCACAGATGCCGTATTTTGCGACTACGATTGAAGAACGTGTGGACAAAATGTTCCAACTAATCCAAAATCATACAAATCCAATTGTTCGCAATATAGGGCATCTAATACAGCGACGTGCAATTCACCGGGACATATTTGCTAGACTTTGATGGTCCAGCTAATGAAATGAGTGCTGTATGACAGCTAAAGTAGTGTGGCTCATTCCGCTCGGTCGGCTTTCGGACTCTCTGCTTGTCCGGCCGAGTAGTTTACGATGCCCTACTTTAGTAGGATTACACCTCATTTCACCACCTTCCCTTTACAAATTTTTTTATAAACTGAACACAAACGCCGCTAGATATAGTGGGTTAAGTGGTTAAACTCCATCTAGATAATCACTATGGTATTTGCTGCCAGGGAGCCGCAACTGATTCTAGTGCAGCGCACTGGGCGATGCTAGACATTGCCAAACAACAACAACAACAACAGAAATGCCAGTCTCAAGACAACCCTTGAGAATGCCAGACGCAGTCTTTGGCGAAACGTCGGGGAACTACAAGCCTCACGACCACGGCCTACAGCCCGAAAATCTTCATCAAGATCATCATAAGAGGTTAGTTGATACTACTAACTTAAAAATATCGACACCTTTTTTTATTACACAGAATAAGCATTTCAAATGTTGCATTTGTATTTAGAAGTGATTCTAAGTTAAGCTAAATTTATAACTGACCCAAAATGATCGCGTGTAGCACACGACAGGAACTATCTCTACATTGATACAAACTATAGAGACACATTTTTCTTTCAAGCTTATACTACACATCTTCCGAGCTAAATTCCAGCTGTAAAAAAATATGTATGACTGCATTTTCATTGTTGAAAAACTTTTATCTTTAAGCGCGTAACATAATTTAGTTTGCTCTCTAACACCCGAAATAAATAAAACAAAAATATTAAAACTATGCATTATCTAGTACATATCTATTAAAGTTACAGGGGAGAATTTTAAAATATATAATTACAATTTTAAAAGATTAAATAAATAAGCATTTCAGCGTTTAATTTTTACGAATTTCAATTGTTTCAAATGGCTCCTATTCATATACATTTTTGAGACATCAAAACGAAAAACCTTTGAAAAGCAGAGAGAAAAAAATATTTTGAATGTTTTCAAACATATCCTGCGTTATCCATTGATGATGTGTTATAAAATAACAGCACAATTTACAGGTAAGTCATCATAGCACATTTATTCTGCTCGTAGACTTAGTGAAATTGCAAATAAAGGATATCTATCGACATTATGGAAAAAGTGTAAACGTCTGGCAAATATAATATTTTTTCTCGTAAATACGAGTAAGTAAGAAATGGAAGTTACTAATTATTGGTACCATCTAACCTTCATTCAGTCTTACTTACTTACTTACTTACTCACTGGCCCTATCGAATTTTACATTCCGTTTAACTAATATCACATTGTAATCCATCACCACTTAAACATAAATTGCACCTTGACCTGAAATACTATCTATAAAATTTCTAGAAAATTAACTCTAAAAAGATTTTCACATACGGCGGTATACAAACCATTAGGTTCATGGCCGCGCGGACATAAGCTCTCCATACATCCCTATCCTGAGCTAATGCTTTCCAGTCATTCCCTGTATAATTTTACTTCCCTCAAATCATAGTTAATGTTATTCTCCCACCTCATTCTTGGTCTACCAACTGGGCGTTTTCCCTCTGGTTTTCCTACAAGAAGTATCCATGCAAGTCTTTCATTCCCCATACGTGCAATATGTCCTGCCCGTCCCAGTATACGAGACTTAACGGTTTCGATTAGATAGGGCTTCCTGTAAAGACCATGTAGGTCATTGTATAGGTAGTGCTTCGCCATTCCCCTGTCTGTTCATCACATCCTCCTTTGGTCCACAAAAATTTTCTAAGAGTACTTCATGCTCAAATTACTTGTAATCTCCTTTTCCTCCCTCAAAGTAAGAGTCCATGTTTCGCACCCATAATCAATATAACTGGGAGACTATACTTTGCAGTTTAAACAAACGTTTTTTGAAAGGAGTTGGGACATCAAGAGTCTCTGTAATGCACTCAATAGGGGACGCATTTACAGAATTGAAGCCTAAATGTTTTAATTTCTTTGTGATCTTCATCTCCTATTTGTGATTATTGTTTCCTATGTATTTGAATTCAGCCACTATCCTCAAAATTTAACGAGACGGGTGGTTCATTTGTCATTAGCTGGCTGGTTCCCATTTCCATATAGAATATTTATACGTTTGTACTCATATCTTTAATTTTATTCATATTTACTTCCAGTCCCAATTATCTTAGTGGAGTTACTTCAATAGTGTATGCGTGTTGGCTTTCACGTACATCCTCGCTATCGCCCAATAGTACTACAAAATCCAATACAGCATAAACTAACAGCTTATGAATACCATTGCGTTGTAGGCTTCCAATCATCCTGTAAAAGAAATTTGATGGGCATGCTCTATGTACACAATTGAATAGTAGATGAGATAGTGCACACTCCTTGTCTCAACCCATTCCATGGATTTCAAATTTGTCCCGAAAACTATTTGCCTACACTCAAACCGTACCACACTTTGTGCCAATTTAGACAACATTCGTATAAGTCTAACTAACTTTTTAGGAATTCCGAACTCCAGCTGGATACTATAGCCTATAACTTTTCCCTTTTAATTGAATCTTGTTTTCTGTAATCATACGATATAACCTAAGAAAAATGTTTCTATCACTGGCACTTCCATACAAAATTCAGTCATATGGCTGTAAAAGTAGCATCACGTTCCCCCAATAACGGAGTTGGCGGAGTAATACCTTATGCAAGTTTGTTTACAGTACAACTGGAACTTAGCTCGGATACAGTATAGGGACTGGAATATAGAAGGAGAGGTTGTCCTTACGCTGTAAGACAAGTAAGTAATGGTCCACTCCTGTAAGATAAGAGTGCTCCACCCGTTATTTGTAAAATAATATTTTGTATTTCTTTGAGATTATATATTACTAGCTAGTGTATCCTAATTAAAAAAAAGTGAAATGGCGACTAAATACAAAATAAAACATTCTACCGATTAAAAATTGATTTGAGGCAAAAAGTTAAAGTGATCCCACTACAGGCCATAGGAGGCTTTTGGGGTAGTAGGAGGTTATAAGGCTACCACTTTTTCCAGACAATCGGCATTTGTTGTCGGCCGAGTTATCCGCCCTGCATGACGGCAGCCTTCACACCCAGAACAAGCGTCTGGTACTCATTTCCGAGTCTGAGTCGACACTCGGTCGTAGAACTTGACAATTACAATTTTTTTTGTGTATTGATGTTTTTAGCGACATCGGTTTGCTTGGAGCTGATTTAATAGGTTGTTGAAAAGATCTCTAGATTTTTTGTTAAGAATAATGTCGGTATTAAGTTATGATAAGTAACAGCTGTTTGGAGGGGGCACGCCGTAGCGTAGTGGTTAAGGCACTGAGCTACAAGCTGGAGGGTCGAGGGTTCAAGTCCCGTTGGGGTCAGGATTTTTAAACTGACCCAAACCCTCTGGCGGCACTATGGCCCTGGGGTCGACTCAGCCTCTAACGGAAATGAGTACCAGACGCTTGTTCTGGGGGTAAAGGCGGCCGTCACGCAGGGCTGACAACCCGGCTGACATAAAGTGCCGATTGTCTAGAAAAAGTGGGAGCCTTAACCTCCTACTACCCCAAGGGCCTCCGGGTCTGTTGTGGGATTACTTTACTTTACTTTACTTTACTTAACAGCAGTTGTTGTAACTAACAAATATGACCGTCCGACGCAGTTTGTTTTGTACTGATGAATATAAATATGAGATGAGTAGTGCTCCTACCAATACAAATTTTATTATAGAAATGTTTGCATTAAATATAAAAGGGAAATATACATTTGAAGTACATTTGTTGTTTAGTAAACAATTTTGAAATATATGGGAAGGGAACATCTAAGGAACATCGATCTCAGTTCCAGAGACAACAAAGTAATAAGTTCGCAAATTCTCTTTGTACTGATCACGTAGGGGCAATAAAAACCCAGTAGATCAACAAGGGAAAGATACAAGAGGAAAACCCAGTTCACTAATAAAATGTTATTAGTCATTCCAAAACATCTATGAAGGGTGACGATGACTCAAATATCCAGAAAAGCCGCCTGCGGAATAGGTCAAACGTCTGGGAAAAATTACTTAGCCCTAAAGCGTGTGAAAATTCCAAATATATGATATTGTAGGCGTTCATCGAGTTTAACCAATCAGGGTAAATGTGTTATTGTTGTGTGATATAATCCAATCGGGTAATTGTTTGTAATAAAAATCACCGCCTTAAGATTCTCAAAGAAGGTCTTGTAACGAATCTAAAACAAAACTTACCACTTACATTTTTTCGTTCTTGCAGACTCGACCTCATGTCTTGCCATCCTATGATAGCTAGGTATCATATAGTCCTATTTTACATTGTTTTACAATTGCCGCGAAAAGCGAGAATAAGATAAACTGCTAAGGTATTATACATTTGGGAGAACAGGTATCCAATTAAATAAAGCATGAGTACAGTTTTACACGGTCATATAATAGGGATCGCGATACTTAAAAGACCACCATGAAGAACGTCCTACTTACGTAAATAAATTGAGAATAACATTCAAGTTTTGAGAATGTCAAGGACGATATTGAAAGTGATTTATTTCTACCTAATAAGAACACAATTTAAAACTCTTGTACCAATTTCAATTACTGAAGTAAATAAATCTGCGATAAATAAATAATAGTTAAAAAAAACTAAAACAACACGCTTTATTAGAAAACCGAACTAAAAAATGAAAAATAATTTTAATTTCCAACACCCTTGGGATAAGTTATATTATATGGGTGCGAAACATGGACTCTTACTTTAAGGGAGGAAATGAGATTTCGAGTTTTTGAGAATAAAGTTCTTAGGAAAAATTTTGGACCAAGGAGAGATGAACAGACAGGTGAATGGAGAAGACTACATAACAATGAACTACATGATCTTTATAGCAAGCCAGATATAACAAGAACAGTTAAGTCTCGTAGACTGCGATGGGCAAGACATGTAGCGCGTATGGGGAATGAAAGACGTGCATGGAGGCTTCTTGTAGGAAGGCCTGAGGGAAAACGCACGGTTGGTAGACCAAGAATGAGGTGGGAGAACAACATTAACTATGATTTGAGGGAAGTAGATTATACAGGACATTATTGGAAAGCATTAGCTCAGGATAGGGAAGTGTGGAGAGCTTACGTCCGCGCGGCCATGAACCTACGGGTTCGATAGTGCCAGTGAGTAAGTAAGTAAGTAACACGCTTGGGATAAAATTAAAGTGGTCAACAAAAAAATCATCTCCAACACATCTAGAATAAAATTAGAGTTATCTACAAAAAAAATAATTTTACCATCTAAAGCGTGGGATGCTCTATATCAATTAATATATTTGATAATAAACAGACATTGGTAAAAGTAAAATCTCTAAGAAAAAACGTAAAAACCATAAAAAGCACCCCACGCTTTTGATGGTAAAATTAATTTTTTTGTAGATAACTCTAGTTATATTATAGATGTGTTGGAGATGAGTTTTTTGTTGACCACTTTAATTTTACCCCAAGCGTGTTGGAAATTACATTTATTTTTCATTTTTTAGTCCGGTTTTCTAATGAAGCGTGTTGTTTTAGTTTTTTAAAACTATTATTTGTTTTTATTTTTTAGTTTGGTTTTCTATAAAGCGTGTTGTTCTAGTTTTTTAAATTATTATTTATTTTTTAATTTTGAGTTTAATTGATTGTCATAAATCGGAATCCCATGAAAATTTAATTGCTTACCATATTTTTAGTGTCTAGGCACGAATATAATTATATATTTTTTAAAATTATTATCTAACATTATTACAATATTTTTAAATATTTTAATATAGATAAATAGTTACAGTTAATCGTATCCTTCTCATATTTTTTGGATAAATTACAGTGTGATAAGTTTACAAAATTGTCGTTAATATTTTACAGAATAAGATAAAAATGTAAATATAATTCGATACCATTGTAGTATGAGCTAAAAGTAATACTATCCTAAAGAAATCCTTCGGGCCGGATTTAAACCATCGACCTATGGATTACTAAAATTATATACCACTACAGACCACCGCTCTACCAACTGAGTTACCAGAGGATATAATATTAATTTTTTACAACGATGGACTAAAAAGTCGACAAGTCCGCAACCTATTATACCGATCTTTATTTTTTTGATGTTCTGATGATCCTGGCAGGATCTTAGAACAAATTTATGACATTATTTTATTGTCTTTGGTCCTTTACAAATATACAAAGATTCAAGTCGATCCAATGTTTCTAAGTGGGTAAAAATCGTGTTGAAAGATTCCGTTACATAGAAAGATACAGGTCAAGATAGTATAAAGCGTGTAAAAAAAGTAATTCCAAGTTATTCTAATCAATAAAGTAGTTGTCATCATAGTTAGTCGTGATTGAACATTTAACTCATTGTTCTACCGACAGACCCTTGCAAATATTTTTAAAATGTTCGTAATACTTCTGATTTTTTGCGATGATGAATATGAAGACCCAGACTATAAAGCTGTATAAGAGTGAAAACAAATCTGATTCCTAAAAAGATAAGAAAATAAATCTTTACCAAAAACAGCCCCTTCCGCATTTAACATAAGCAAAGAAAGTAAATTTTATACTTTCCGTTCATCGACTAAGAGTTGAGTGTGTGGTAATTGAACTTTCTAAGACATAAACGCAACGCATGGTGTGTAATGAACAAAACAAGTTTCGTTATGTTCCGCAGAATATTAATAACAAAGTGGAATTTTTATTACAACTATTAGGGAACAGGAACTCAAAAAACAAGGTATCTGCCTGTAACCTTCCTCTACCATTAATTCTTATATCCAAAGAAAAAAAATACGAGAAGCAGCTAATAATTTTTTTCTCAATATACACAAAATACTTGTGTAACGTAATTAGGCGAGTTTTGATAAAAACAAAGTACTTAGTATCATCATTTTTTGTATTGTAAGCCCTTGTTTTCCCTTTACAGAGATTTAGGCGCTCTCCCCCTACAGGGAAGAATTTGAACCACACTAATTTAGTTACACTTGTTTTCGTATAGATGTCATTTTTTGAGTGGTCCGTGGTCAGCGTTCCGCCTCATACTGACATCTAGGAAACCAAGATAGAACTACGACGGGAAAATTCGGTAAATTTTGCTTAGAGGCCTTTTCATTCAGGCTTAAGGATTTTTTACGAGCCTGAAAATCTTCAGATTCGGGACCCACGGCTTAAAGTACCTCCCGGAGTACTTGTTCCTTGAATTTTTCCGTCCTAAAAATCTATCGACCCCGGTCGGGTTTGAACCCGCGTTCCTCGGGACCAGAGGCAAGGAGCATAACCACTAGTCATCATAACAACTAAAAAATATATTTCCCAAAATTTTAAATTTTGTTAGTTACCATATTTTACAATGATCGAGTGCCTGATTTATTAAAATTTTCATGATTTACCTCAGTCGTCAACAAATTATAACTAGTAATTTTATTAATATGTTCCATTTTACATCAATGTTGTTGTTATTTCCTAATTTATGAAAAACTGAGAATGACACTGGCCATGTATTCAGGAAGTATATTTCACAGGGCATATTTGGAAAACATTAGCTCAGGATAGGGATATATGGAGAGCTTATTTCCGCGCTACCATGAATCTACTGGTTCGATATTGCCAGTGAGTTAGGTATGGAAAACTAGTAGCTACTAGTGAATATATACAAGATACATGCATATGCAACAGAAATACATAGTCCATTCATATATTCTAGATGTGATGAGACTAAATGTGTTAAAACGTCTCCTAATAAATTCAAGAAAATAAAAAATAACTTCATAGGCATATATCAAGCTTTTATAATTATGTTTAAGACTTGATTCCTCAAAGATCAATTTCCTGTTATAGGCCCTTATATAGATTTCCTTAATAACATAAAAATAAGAAGATTGACAAAAGTTAAGAATGTCATTTTCTGTGTCAATAGAAAAGAGAGTGGCAGGGATCAGGAAGTGACGAGAGCAATGCTCCAACTATCTGAGCCATCTCGTAATTTACTCGTCGTAAAAAGTTTTTACGAGTCGATTAAACGTTTAAATCCCCCGGGAGATGTCTCTGCCGTCGTGATTGACGTTATAACGTGACGATAGTGACCCAATTCTTCTGTTCTTTTTACGACTCTTAAATTCTTTTTCTTAGCCACGAGACAAGATGATGTCATACACCGTCTGTACCATAACTGAAATAAATTAAAATCATTTAAGAATAATTCGCCATATTTATGTGTTAATACCTAACTAACAAAATATGAAGACGATAGGACGAGTGTCAATATTTTTTGATAAGCTATTTTTGATCTCTGTTTGTTCATTATTTTAAAATTGAGATGGACGGTGATGGAAATAATATCAGTGTAAGTAACTAACTAACTGGCACTATCGAACCCGTAAGTTGAGGCCGCGCGGAGACAAGAACTCCGTAAATCCCTATCCTGAGCGGATGTTTTCCAATCATACCTTGTATAATATACTTCCTTCAAATCATGGTTAATATTATTCTCCCATCTCATTCTTAGTCTCTCTACTGGGCGCTTTCCTTCTGGTTTTGCTACAAAGAGTTACCATACCCCTCTTTCATCCCCCACTTGTGCCACATATCGCAGTCTACGATATGTAACTGTTTTTATTATAATTGGTTTCCCATAAAGATCATTTAGCTCACTGTTTAATAGTCATCTCCATTCGCCTCTCTGTTCATTTCTCTTTGGTCCAAACATTTTCCTAAGAACTTTATTTTCTAATACTCATAATCTGTTCTTCTCTCTTAAAATAACAGTCCATAAATAATACCTGTATACAAATTTAAGTACAATAATAATAAAATATTTTTAAACTTAATTCATTACCCCTCCATGGTATCTTTACCTTGTCGTGGTGGAGTAGCTTGCGTGCTTAAATGATCCTGAGAACTATGCCGGCGGTAGCATTGCTGCCGATAGGGTTACCCATGCCGAACTGGTCGAAGGTGATAAGCCAGACGAAAAAAGTACCTTGGGCGAAAGAGTGACGATCTTTCACCGTAAAAATACAATCGTCAAGAAATGCGGACATGGGTTCATCTGGGGTAAAATTTTCCGGAGGTCAAATAATCCCCCATTCGGTTCTCCGTGCGGGGACTACTTCAGGGAACCCATGCCAAAGGCTCAAACACAGGGACATGTTCCTAGGAACATGGAATGTTAGGACTTTATACAATAGCGGGGCACTAGAGATATTAACGCGGGAACTAGATAAATCGCCCTTGGATATAGTCGCTTTACAGGAAGTTAGGTGGCCAGGAGAAGGTAGTCAGGAATCAGGAAGCTTTGCATTATACTACGGGGGTGCAGAAAGACCTGCATTTGGAACGGGTTTTTTAGTCAGGAGGAGGATCCTATCCGCTATCCGAGATATTAAGTTTGTTAGTGATAGGATATCATACATAATTCTAAAGGGTAAACGACATGATTTTATAATTGTAAATGTACATGCCCCCACAGAAGATAAAGATGACAAGATCAAGGATGAGTTCTATGAAGAATTAGAATGCTTATTCGATAGCCTTTCACGATATCATATGAAACTTGTCTTAGGAGATTTTAATGCAAAAGTGGGGCGGGAAGATATATTCAAACCAATAATAGGCAAATCCAGTCTTCATGAAGATAGTAACGACAACGGGATTAGATTAGTCACATTTGCCACATCAAAGAATCTCATTGTTAAGAGCACAACATTTCAGCATAAGGATATTCATAAATACACCTGGACGTCCCCAGATGGAGAAACTCGGAACCGGATAGATCATGTATTAGTGGATAAACGCTGGCACAGTAGCATCATTGATGTTAGATGAGTTAGAGGGACAGACTGCAATTCGGATCATCATCTGGTCAGAGTGAAAATCAGACAACGGCTATCGCTTATGAGAGGAACAAACGCTAAAGATGATTCTGTAAAATTTGAATTAAAAAACTTGAAAAATGATGAAATGCGGCACGAATACCAAATAAAAATTGCTAATAGATTTGAAGTACTGGAATCTTCAGATGACAATGTGACAAACGAAGAAGAAACTGATATAAATAAAGAATGGGAGGCTATAAGAGATACTATTAAATTGTCAGCATCAGAAAGCATTGGTTGTTTAAAAAAGAGGCAAAACAAGAAATGGTTTGATGAGGAATGTGCCGACATTGTAAAGAAAAGAAAGCTAGCAAAAATGAAATGGTTACACGAACCAACTGAGGTAAAGTTACAGCACTTGGGTAGTGTTAGACGGGAAACCACCAAGTTACTAAAGAGTAAAAAGAGGGAATATTTGAGAGAGAAGATTAATGATCTTGAAATGAATGCAAAAAATAGGAACATTAGAGAATTATATCAGGGAATTAGTATAGAGAAGAAATGGTTTCAGGCTAGAACAAACATAATTCGGAATGAAAATGAGGATATGATTGCAGATTCTAGGAGCATATTAAATAGATGGAAAAGTTACTTTAATCAGCTATTAAATGTACATGCAGAACAGGACATTGAGGAGAATAATTTACAGACAGCAGAAATGTTAGTCGCAGAGCCAAGTGCATTAGAGGTTCAAATGGCAATTGAAAATGTGCCGACATTGTAAAGAAAAGAAAGCTAGCAAAAATGAAATGGTTACACGAACCAAATGAGGTAAAGTTAGAGCACTTGGGTAGTGTTAGACGGGAAACCACCAAGTTACTAAAGAGTAAAAAGAGGGAATATTTGAGAGAGAAGATTAATGATCTTGAAATGAATGCAAAAAATAGGAACATTAGAGAATTATATCAGGGAATTAGTATAGAGAAGAAAGGGTTTCAGGCTAGAACAAACATAATTCGGAATGAAAATGGGGATATGATTGCAGATTCTAGGAGCATATTAAATAGATGGAAAAGTTACTTTAATCAGCTATTAAATGTACATACAGAACAGGACATTGAGGAGAATAATTTACAGACAGCAGAAATGCTAGTCGCAGAGCCTAGTGCATTAGAGGTTGAATTGGCAATTGAAAAATTGAAGATGTATAAAGCATCAGGTTCAGATGAGATCCCAGCAGAACTGATAAAATCAGGGGGAGAAAAATTGATGGACAAGATACGATGGTTGCTTAGTATGATTTGGGAACAAGAAAGCTCTTCCAGCATGAAATGGAAAGGAATCATTCATCGTATCGTACCAATTTATAAGAAAGAGATCAAACTGAACTGAATTGCAACAACTACAGGGGCATCGCATTACTTTTCAACTTCGTACAAAATTCTAAACAATCTATTAGTAAGGCAGACTTACTCCCTTCCCTCACTGATGACATTCTAGGAGATCATCAATTTGCATTTATAAGAAACAGGCCGACAACAGATCAGATTTTTAGTATAAAGACAGAATTTTAGAAAAGAAATGGGAATATAATGGTTACTGTTCATCAACTATATGGAGACTTCACAAAACAATATGATCTAATTAAGAGTGAGATGTTATCATAGTATCCTGCTGGAGTTCGGAATTCCTAAAAAGGTTAAGTTTAGACTTATACGAATGTGTCTAAATGGATCAAAGAGTAGGGTGTGCGTGTAGGCAAACAGTTTTCAGACACTGTTGAAATCCATGAATGGGTTGAAGCAAGGAGATGGCACTATCTCCTCTACTATTTTAATTTTGTACTAGAGCATGCCATTAAATCTTTAGAGAACGAGGAAGGCTTACAATTCAATGGTATTAATAAGCTGTTAGTTTATGCTGATGATGTAGTACTACTGGCCGATAGCGAGGAGATACTAAAGGACAACACGCACACACTATTGAGTAACACTAAGAAATTAGGACTGGAAGTAAATATCAGTAAAACTAATATATGGTCACAAGTAGAAATTCAGTATATAATGGAAATGGGCAGCTAATGACAAATGAGGGAAATTTTGAGGAAGTGGCTGAATTCAAATACCTAGGAACAATAATCACAAATAGGAATGAGATGCACAAAGAAATTATACATAGGCTCAATTCTGGAAATGCATGCTATTATGCATTGCAGAGACTTTTGATGTCCCAACTCCTTTCAAAACGTTAAGCTGAAAATATATAAAACTATTATTCTACCAGTTATATTATATGGGTGCGAAACATGGACTCTTACTTTAAGGGAGGAAAGGGGATTACGAGTATTCGAGAATAAAGTTCTTAGGAAAATTTTTGGACCAAAGAGAGATGAACAGACAGGTGAATGGAGAAGACTACATAACAATGAACTACATGGTCTTTATAGGAAGCCAGATATAATAAGAGCAGTTAAGTCTCGTAGACTGCGATGGGCAGGACATGTTGCACGTATGGGGAATGAAAAACGTGCAAGGAAACTTCTTGTAGGAAAGCCAGAAGGAAAACGCCCAGTTGGTAGACCAAGAATGAGGTGGGAGAACAACATTAACTATGATTTGAGGGAAGTAGATTATACAGGGAATGATTGGAAAGCATTAGCTCAGGATAGGGATGTATGGACAGATTATGTCCGCGCGGCCATGAACCTACGGGTTCGATAGTGCCAGTGAGTAAGTAAGTAAGTAATATGAATTACATACATATATATATATATATATATATTATTTTTCTTCGTTTTCTCTTTTTAAATTCTGTTTAATACTTTTCCTTTATACGAACACAAACACGGGACATCCACCCTAACACTAGGGTAAAATTGGAAATATACCTGGCCAGCAATCGAACCCGGGACTCTGCCGACCACATCACGGTATGGGACGTAATAGTAGTAACACTTGTAATAAAATTATAAAAACAGTGATGGTGATGAAAATGATTATAATAATAATAATAATAATAATAATAATAATAAATAATAATAATAATAATAATAATAATAATAATAATAATAATAATAATAATAATAATTATTATTATTATTATTATTATTATTATATGAGATGCACAAAGAAATTAAACATAGGCTCAATTCTGGAAATGTGTGCTATTATGCATTGCAGAGACCTTTGATGTCCCAACTCCTTTCAAAAAACGTTAAGCTGAAAATATATAAAACTATTATTCTACCAGTTATATTATATGGGTGCGAAACATGGACTCTTACTTTAAGGGAGGAAAGGAGATTAAGAGTATTTGAGAATAAAGTTCTTAGGAAAATTTTTGGACCAAAGAGAGATAAACAGACAGGTGAATGGAGAAGACTACATAACAATGAACTACATGGTCTTTATAGGAAGCCAGATATAATAAGAACAGTTAAGTCTCATAGACTGCGATGGGCTGGACATGTTGCACGTATGGGGAATGAAAGGCGTGCATGGAAACTTCTTGTAGGAAAACCAGAGAGAAAACGCCCAGTTGGTAGACCAAGAATGAGGTGGAAGAACAACATTAACTATGATTTGAGGGAAGTAGATTATACAGGGAATGATTGGAAAGCATTAGCTCAGGATAGGGATGTATGGAGAGCTTATGTCCGCGCGGCCATGAACCTAAGGGTTCGATAGTGCCAGTGAGTAATAATAATAATAATAATAATAATAATAATAATAATAATAATAATAATAATAACAATTGTGCTACTCTAAAACCCGGGTGACGTGTGGCCTGTAAAAAGTAGGTTTATGAATAATGCGAGAGGTTAAACTAAGTTAGTGGAACGGAATAATAATATGTAATGTAAGAATAGGTTTAATAATAATGACAATACACCATATAACACAGGGATGGAACACCAATGCGCTCACACAAACATTGCCGGTCTGACTACAGATAAGATAAAGTGCAAACTAGTTCAGTGCTGTGTCTTTCAAAATGCGTATTCTGTAGTAAAAATGTATTGGTGACGTAACATTCAATGTCCCCCATTGATCAAACTTCATGCCGTTTATGTTGAAACTAAGAGATCGAAAACTGTTCCGGAAGAGAGGCGCGCTCATACTGACGCCTGAGCCACTATTCTTATTCAGATAAACTCACACACAAATGAATACGGAAAATACTATAGGATCATGGATTATAAAAAACTTTATAACTTTGTCTTTAAAAATATCGGCATATTTACATACTTTGCCGTGTAGTAGTAATAGGACTTTATTAGACTACAAGTAAGATATATACAATGTTATTTACAAATATGTGTCACACGGGCAGTGAGCCATACGTGCTGTTGACAGTCCGTTACAATAAAGTAATATTTGGTAATAGTATCCATCCATAGTAATTCTGCCCGAAGACAGGTCCTTCACTGCTATCATAGCATTTTCATGCGATGCTTGCAGCTTTACTAGGGAATTTTAGGTGTGGTAGCTTCCCGTTGCTTTCCACATCGGTGAAGAATGATGATAATAAGGGTGATGATGATAATAAGGATGATGATGATGATGATGGCTATATGATTTCGGGGACCGTTTGGGCCTTAAAGTTTTCCTGACATTACATGTGAGGAAAAACCCCGATAAAAACCTCACCTAGAAAAACTGCCCCGAGCGGGAATCGAACCCGGGCCCGCTGCGTGACAAGGCAGCACGCTACCTCGAGACAACAGTGGTGGACGGTAATAGTATAAAGAAAAAAAAAATAGTATAAAGAAAAAAAAAAAACAAAAAGAAAACAGTAATATTATGATTACATAAAGAAAACACAATAATATTAAAATTACATAATAATACAATAACATTATACATTAATTATGTAGAATTATTAAGAATTAATGGTATTGCATTTTGATAACATGTATTTATTCATGAATGAGTGTTGTTCTTATTTTCCGCGTTTCGTCCAGAAATTTACCCAAGTTTATCCAATTTTCTGGTTTTACCATTAACTCGTTGCATGCCAATATCTCACGATTTGAATTTAGAAATCCTTCCGGTAATAACTGACGCCTCCAATATTATAAATCGTTACATTTTCCTAATATATGTATCTCGTCTTCAAAGCTTCCGCACATTGAACACATTAGCATTTCGTGATCGTCGCTAATTTTTTAGAAATTTCCATGCTCCTAGCCTAAACCAAGCAAGCCCGGTTCTCTCTTTTAATCCTAGGTTGAGTATATGAGATTCTTTTCCCCCAAACATGTTTTAGGCCTCCTTGTAAAAACAATGAGGGTTTTCCCGTACATTCGGCGAAAATATCTTGTTGGTTTATATCTAAGTACCTCCTCCTTATTTTTCTCCAAACATTGTTGCGATTTTCAGTCTCTTTTTCCCATACCCAACCCATCCCAGTCTTTTGGAGTTCTCTCCTAACCTCGTCTGCCCGGAATTTCACATCTATGTTTCTAATTTGGTGATCGTAACAAATTGCTCTGAGCATTGTTTGTTCACCTTGGATTACCCGCAACCAGTATTTGAGTACACGAATTTTGCAGTTTATGTCGTCCTGGTATGATCGAAATTCATATAAAATTCCACAGTAGAAATGGCCTTACTAAGTCCTGTAATGTATTTTAGAAAATGCGTATATACCTTATTTAGTATTTCCGTTATTTGAAAACCCCAAATCTCAGTACCATTTCTGTGTAAGTAACTGGTAGCTCAATGGAAACCGAAGACAGTAATACGTAACTGTGACAGTAGTTCTCAGCTCGCTGTCAGAATGCCATATTCTCAGTAGGTTCTGTTGGCCTAGTGGTTACAATTTTCGCCTCTAATTCCGAATTTCGCTCCAGTTTTAAATTCGGCTGGGATCGATATCTTCTTTCAGGGAATAAAAATCCTCTATATAGCTTACTTGGAACGAAACTGCAGTCGTGGGTTCCGCATCGTAGATTTACGACACGTAAATGAATCTCAAGCCTTTGAATTGCAGTTGTTAAAGAGCGTCGTTAAATATCATCTACTATTGCTGTATACCTGAAACTCTACATTACAACTCACAGACCTTGAACTTAGGAAATCACATACACATTCGAGTAATCCATCCATCCATAGTAATTCTGCCCGAAGGCAGGTCCTTCACTGCAATCATAGCACTTTTATGCTATGCCTGCAGCTTTACTAGGGAATTATGTAGGTGTGGTAGCTTCCCGTTGCTTTCCACACCTGTGAAGGATGATGATGATAATGATAATGGTAAAGATGATAATGATAAGGATCATGGCCATATGATTTCGGGGACCGTTTGGGCCTTAAAGTTTTCCTGACATTTGTCTTACAGGTGAGGAAAAACCCCGATAAAAACCTCAGCCAGAAAAACTGCCCCGACCGGGGATCGAACCCGGGCCCGCTGCGTGACAAGGCAGCACCCTACCTCGAGACCACAGCGGTAGACATTCGGGTAATGAAGACATCTATAATTATTGGCACTTGGCAGAATCCTGTAAAATTTCCGAATATTGAGCAAACGCAAAAATTATACCTTCTTCTTCTTCTTCTTCTTCACTTCACGGGCTAGACAAGTAGCATGTTCCGCCCGACAATTGTTCTGTCCTCTTTTCACTGGCCTTCATACATTCCTTGTAGTTAAATGCTGCTTTTGATAACATTATACCTCAATGATTCAATCAGAATGCTTACACCTGAACTAGTAATCAGATGCTACTTTTTTTATTATGTTCCTGCTAATTTACCATCTGTCTTGAAAAGATAATAAGTAAATTTGTTAAAATACATAAAGGACAATACTGTCCATTGACAGCACACAGACAACATTTTCTGTGAAAATGAAAGGAGGTTCTCATATTTTATTTCTGTTTAGTCTTCTTATTTCTTCTCTGTTGTCTAGAAGATTGATTGCAAGATGATTAGGATGAGCGTTTGTCGCGTTGGATATCGAGTGCTGTACTTTTCTATTTCTTCTCTTACAGTAGCTATTTTTAAATCATGATGAATGGTGACGTTGTTTACATATCCTGGAGCAGCAACAATAAAGCGAAGAGGTTTGGACTGAAATCTCTGTAGAATTTCAATACTGGGATTGCTGGCAGGTTCCCATAATTGGATACCATAAGTCTAAATCGGTTTGAGTATAGTTTTATACATTAGAAGTTTATTTTATAGAATCAGTTTTTATTTCTGGCCTACGAGCCAATTAAGTTTTGATGTCTTTAGTTTTAAATCTGTACGTTTTTGTTGAATGTGGAGGTGATGTCAGTTACTTGACACTATCATCTGTTGGAAGAGTTTTATTATTTAATGTTACAGTAGGACAATTACCAGTTCTGATTCCATATGTAATGTGAATAGATTTACTTTCATTAGTTCGTACACGCCATGTGGTTACCCATTCTTCTGTCTTATTAAGTTGTTGCTGGAGGTGTTCGGATGCTTGCCTAGCATTTTCATGTGAATAGAGCATGGCCGTATTATCAGCAAATGTAGCTACAAGTACTCCATTTATTTGTGGAAAATCAGCTGTATATATAGTGTATAACAAAGGCCCCAATACAGAACCTTGTGGAACTCCAGAAAATATACTGTAAAAATCTGATTATTCATCTTCATATTTTACTTGAAAATTTCTATTACTAAGGTAAGAACAAAGTAACAAGTAATATGGTATTGGAAGATATAACTTCAGTTTATACTGTAGCCCTACATGCCACACTTTATCAAAAGCCTACCTAGCCTGTTGAATATCCAAGAAAATAGCAGAACAATATTTCTTTCTTTCTATAGCGTTTTAAATTTCATTTACAACTCTATGAACTTGCTCTATAGTACAATGGTTGTTATGAAAAACAAAAAGATGATCTGGCAAAATATTACTCTCAAGTAGAATTGGTTTTAGTCTCTTTAAAATAAGTTTTTCAAATAATTGGGCGATATGAGATGACTTCCTTTGGAGGTTTACCTGGTTTCTGTATCATAATTATTTGACAAACCTTCCATTGTGAAGGAAAAAACATGTTCTAATAATGCTGTTAAAGAGTATAGTGATAAAGACTACAGCTTTCCTTTATATTTACCTAATTAGTTTAGCTGTTAAGTCATAATCAGAGCATTTCTTTAGATTTAAATTCTTTCCAATTCCATTCTTACTTCACTGGGTGTGAACGCTTTTATTGGTAAAGACATTGGAAGTGGAATATTAAGAACATTTTAAATTTATTCTTCTTTTTCATCGTTGACAATATCTGTATCAAGCTTGAAGACCTCAGAAAGGTGATTTGCAAAAAAGTCTACTATTTATAAATTATTTCTGGACCACCCATCCTCTTTTCTAATAGGCGGAATACTTTTTTTGGACGCTTTAATTACTTGGCAAGTTCCCATAGTGGATATTCATCTTTATTGTTAGGACTAAGGTTTGACACATATTCATAAAATGTGTCGTTCTTTAAATCAGAAAGAAGTTTTTCAGTCCCTTTGCCCTCTTATTAAGTTTAGTTTTATCTTCAGAGCGTATAGAACTTAGTAGAAGAGTTTAACCTCCTTAAAAGATTTACAATCTTTCACATTGACCTCAGCCATTCTTCTATATGTTTGCCAAATCTTTCGAAGTTTTCTTTTTTCTAAAATCTTTTTCCTTATTTATTTTGGATAGTTAATACAATTTTCTTCCTTTGCGCTTAAAAGAGGTGTCGATTTCCATGTAGATTCTTGGAGTAATTTCGTAAAATACTCTGTTGCTGCATCAATATCGTCTTCGGAGTTTAGGAAAATTTTAAGATTAATATTGTTGTCTAATCACCTCCGAAATAAATACCAGTCTATTCTATTATTATAGAGTGCAGATGCTACTTGAGATGTATTCTGTGGTTATTATAGTGACTGACACAACAACAACAACAACAACAATAATAATAATAATAATAATAATAATAATAATAATAATAATAATAATAATAATAATAATAATAATAATAATAATAATAATAATAATAATAATAATAATAATAATAACATAATAGCAATAATAATAACAATAATATCAATAATAAAAATAATAGCAATAATAATAATCATAATAATAATAACCATAAGAATAACAATAATAATAACAGTAAGAACAATAATTAATATAAAATTATAGAATATTCACCTGAAAGGTCCGTCTCCTCAACTTAATTATCATTTAACTGTAGCGCTTTCGGGACTTGTCCCATCATCGGCAGGATTCAAACTGGTGTTTCACTGAAGATCTGGTAGAGGGGGTTGCATGTATTGGGTTCGTTTTCGTTTATCAGGCTGTCGTTGTGAGCTGCTTTCATGATTTCATGAAGGACATCGCACGTTAAATATTGAAAACACCCTAACAGTAATGCACAGAGAAAATAATCCAGCGAAGATAAACGTACTCGAAGAGATGGAAATCATGAAAGCAGCTCACAACGACAGCCTGATAAACGAAAACGAACCCAATACATGCAACCCCCTCTACCAGATCTTCAGTGAAACACCAGTTTTGAATCCTGCCGATGATAGGACAAGTCCCGAAAGCGCTACAGTTAAATGATAATTAAGTTGAGGAGACGGACCTTTCAGGTGAATATTCTATAATTTTATATTAATTTTGAATAAACCTCAACGGAACACATCATGAATCTTATAAAAGTTGAAGAACAATAATACCAATAACAACAATAATAGTAACAATAACAACAATAATATTAATAATAACAATGAGAATAACAACAATATCAATAATAACAATAACAACAATAATAACAATGAATTAATAAGTGCCAAGCTAATAAGTTATTAGCAACAGAGATGGATTACTGGAGTCAAGATTGAAAAAATAGAAACGTTGAAATTAGGAAAATTATGAAAGTTGAAATAAATATATTACAGACAATTGAAGGGAGACGATTAAGATGTATGGGCATCTGAAGAAGATAAAATCTGATAGAATCCTTAAGAAGATCTTGAAGTGGAAAATTGATAGGAAAATATAAAAGAGAATCCCCTAAAGAAGGTTGCATGGACGGTGTGAGAAGTAGTACAATATGTAACATTTTGGTTTGTACAATCCAAATTTGTTTATACAAATATTCATATTACCTTAAATACATATTACGAAGAAGCCGTTGCCATTAAATTTGATCCGCGTACTTATGCAATTTCTAATAAGTAGGGCAATACATATATTAGTGCAATAATATACCTTATATTGTAATTAAATTGAAAACAGTACTTATATTATTGCAACAATTTTATTTGTTAACAAACGTTCTAGCTAAACACTGTACTTAAGGAGTTGCTAGACCGTAAGTGGAGGTTAAATCAATTCATTTGTTTACTTCTTTCGTCAGTAGAGTTCAATATGAATAAAGGAAATGAGCTTCAGGGTCAACGTAAAGAAACAATAATAAATCTTGCATTGAGGGGCTATTCATTTAGAAAAACAGGCCCACTTACTGTGAATTATATTGTTAACAAGATCAGAAACAGTGGTTCAACTGCATATATTCCAGGGAAGGCAAAGAAAACATTGCTGAATCAGAGAGAAGAAAACGTCATTATAAAATAAATAAAAATTAATTCTAGAATAAATGTACCCAGAATCAAGCATTTATTGGAACAGGTATGAGAAAATAAAGTATCCCATCAAACCGTTCATCGAGTTTTGTGTCAGCATGGCTATCGATGCAGAAACTATAAGAAGAAGCCATACTTAAACAAGAGGAACTGTAAAGCAAGATTGGAATTTACCAAGGAGCAATGGTCAAGAGTCAGGACTATTGGAACAACTTAATCTGGACGGACGATATGAAAATATAAATTTATTATCGGATACTATGGGATGAACTGGGTATAGAGAAAAAGCAATACCGGTACTGCATATGAAAATGCTAATAATCTTCCACAGTTAAACACGAAGGAGGGTCCATTCTTCTTTGGGGCTGTATGTTGTCAAAGGGAGTGAGCACTATCCACTTTACCGATAGCACTATGGACCAGAAGATCTACATTGAATTCTGAAAAAAGAATTTCATCGAAAGTGCTTGAAAAATGGGTATGTCCGAATCTTACGTGTTTCAGCAAGACAATAATAAACAATGGTTGATCTAGGGCTTCTCCTCCAAATAGCTAAAAACGCCTACCCGATCTCTGGAGCTAAACCCAATTAAGAATTTGTAGGAAATTCTGAAAGAAAGATTTACAAACGGAATATTTAATCTAAAATGTACTGAAGAGTGTTGTTTTGGAAGAACTGGTTAACATTGCTATAGAAACTTGTCTCAAATTAACACAATCAATGGGAAAAAGTTGTAAAGCTTTATTGAAGCCATGTTGAGATTCCTTAAATAAAAAAAAAGTATTTCAGTTCTGAAATAAGTTCTTAATCATTTGTTAGTTTATTTAAAGTTTACAAATAACAATTTTGCACAAAATAGTACACATTTTGATTCCTAATTAATTAATTTAGTTTTATGATAGTTTGTAAATTTTGCCATTATTTTGTATTTCTGTTAAGTTAATAAAGAAAGAAAACCGAAAAAATATTTAAGCACAAATCTGTTAGAATTGATTAAAAATGAACTGTTCAAATATAAAGGTTACATATGAGTGAACTGGGACTTACAGATGAGGATCTTCAGGACCGCTACAACTGGAGAAGGAGAATTTCTTGAGGGTGACGGAAAACTACTCTATCTAATATATAAAAACGAACGTTTGTTTGTTCCTACTTTATACGCGGCCATACCGTTGAGGGGATTCCCGGGATAAACATAGGCTATAAGAGAGTTGTGATACTCAACTCCTACATCCTTAAAAATCGGCCTTTGTGGTAGAAAACGTGAAAAGGTAGCTCTTTGGACGCTTAAATGGCTTTACGGTGCCTAAACCAGAACAAATACACAACGTGAATGTACACAGAATTGAATATCTCAAAAAGGTCTACAAAAAAACTCCGCGACAGCATATTATGTTTATGTCTTACAGATAACTCACAATAATCATTTTTGTCGTACATCGATGCCAAGGAGATCGAGACAAGTACGTAGATTCCTGTCCAAGCATAGCAGCACATGGCGGGTATTCTTTTACGGATAACTCACAAAAACGAATTTTGACTTTTCGCTCATTTATGCCAAGAAGATCGAGATAAGTAGATTCCCGGGCAACACCTGGTAATCAGTACGGGGAATCTTAAAATAATTTCGATATACATTTATAATTATTTTTCATTTTACTTATTCAACCAATCATAAGAAGTACATTAATTTCTGTTTTTCAGCTCATTTATGACAAGAAGATCGTGATGAGTATATTCCCGGACAACGCCGGTTAAACAGCACGGGGTTTGTAAAAATAATTACGATATACATTTTTCCCTCCACTTATTTAACTAAACATAAAACACATTAATTTTCGTATTTCAGCACATTTATGTCAAGAAGATCGGGATAAGTAGATTCCCGGGCAACACCGGGTAATCAGCACGGGAGTATCTAAAAAATATAAATTTATAATTATTTTTCATTTTACTTATTCAACTAAACATAAAAGCACATTCATTGCTGCACATATTTTATTAGAACATCATAAAATTGGAAGAGAAGCTAAACTTTTAAAACAAGTAGAGAAACCTTTGGAAATTGACAGTTTGGGAAAAAATATACATTCAGAAAAACAAAAATAGATCAATGAATTTTGATATCCCTAACGAAATTACATTGATTTCGAAGTTCATAAATTCAACCATAGATGACAGCACTGAAGATGGCGACAATAGAATAGTTGACGGCCGAAGAATTTCGTCAGTCGGAGTTATGGCTGACGATGAACATGACTATGTTTGAAATCGCGATATCATGGAAGCATGAATCCTATGAGGTGAGTTGTTTAAACAATATGTTATCCGATTAATTTTAATGATTATACCTCATAATGTTTACTTCCCAACATTAATTAAACATTCATTTTCATTTATTTAGGCGTAGCAGCGCACGCCGGATATTAGCTAGTTGTTGATAAATTATGATATAAACGATATAACAATAATAATAATTTTAATGTGCTATGCAAATAACTAGTGTCAATATATTCTATCCCTGCCTAACAAACCACGTGACTGGCTAGCCATCATACCCGTGATGTTTTTGAATCTACAGAAATAATACAACCTCATGTAAGATAAAGAATATTCTAGAGATTCAATAAATATAAAAAAAAATGGGAAAACTAGAAAATAATATTATCACGACTTCATATTGCTTTTTATCTTTTTTTGATTATCTCATCGTTCTATAATACCCCCGCCCTATGGCAGAGACTGTCAAACAATAACATCCTTCAAAAACAAACTAAAGAATGATTTAATAACAAACTAACTTATACACCTCACTGCTAGTATTCTTTTAACAAGTAACAAATTAAATTATTTATTAAAATAATATTAAGAATAACAAATATTTTCATTTGTTTTGTTTTAAATATTGCATAATCGTAAAATTAGTTTTCTATAATATCTCCTTATTTTTCTTTGTTTTTTTATATACATTAGACAGGGACAATTTATTATGTCTTGCTTATATATATATATTTTATTATTAGTTTTAGTCTTAATTTTAACTAACATTAACTGGTTACATTATAGATCGTAATATAATTGATATTATCTTTTTGATCAAATTTTTATTTTAGTATTTAATATTAGAGTTAATCGAGATTGTTATATTCTGATATAATATATGTTTGTCCTGGTTAGTGGCCTTAACTACACCAGGCTAAATAAATCTAATCTAAAAATAAATCTAATCTATATAAATTCCAGGAACGAGCTTAAGTGCACTTACTATACAAATACATAATAAATATTAACTCACGTATGTTTACACGCATTAAACTCAGCATATCCTCAAGGGACAAAAAATATACCCGTTTTACTTGAACCCTTTAATATATTCAAATTAAATATTAAAACGTAGAGCTGTAGTTGAAAAGAAACAAGTTTTTACTTTATTAACTGTAATACAAAGATATTTTTAAGATATAAAAGTGTTTTCTCTAAGTAACGTAATAAATAATTTACGTAAATATGTAATTTATTTAGATTTTAAAAATGGACTGTGATATTATCATCATCATCATAGTACATTCACGAATTTAGGTCATTTGTTGACCTGTTTCGGCCTCAAGAGAAACACCATCCAGAAG
Organism: Diploptera punctata; assembly: GCA_030220185.1. Taxonomy (NCBI): domain Eukaryota; kingdom Metazoa; phylum Arthropoda; class Insecta; order Blattodea; family Blaberidae; genus Diploptera; species Diploptera punctata. Next base: position 274,917 of record JASPKZ010009354.1, on the reverse strand, counting down.
TCTTTTGAGTGGACGTCCTGGTCTTCTTCTTCCTGTAGGTTGATATTTTAACATTTGTTTGGGTATCCTGTGATCTTCCATTCGATGAACATGTTGCATCCATCTTGACTTATAATCAGAAATTTTGTTTTCTAAAGATTCCATGTGTAATTCTTCTAAGATGTCTTCATTTTTTTGTGATCTAGTAGTGTGTATCCTGCAGTCCTCCGAAGATATCTCATTTCAGCAGATCTAAGTCTCTGTATATCCTTCTGTTTCAACGTCCATACTTCGCTACCATACAAAAGAGTTGGAAGAGCCAGTGTTTTATACACTTTCAGTCTTGAATGCTTTTGGACTAACTGTGGCTTGAATATAGAATTTATTAACCCTAAAATTCTTAAAAAATTAGATATTTTTGCATTTACATCCTTTTCTTCTTCATATGAGATATTGCATCCTAGATATGTAAAATTATTCACCTGCTCCAAAATTTTATTGTCCAGTACAATTTTACTTCTGACAGGATCTACACGTTGAAATGCCATAATTTTTGTTTTTTCTGTAGATATCTTTAATCCATATTCTTCTGTAATTTTGTTAAGTTCATACAGACCTTTCTGTATATTATCTTCGGAATTTGCTATTATTATTTGGTCATCTGCAAACAATAGGGTGTTTAATTTTATATTTTCTGATATTCTTATTCCAAATTTATATGTTTTGTTCCAGCAACATATTACTTCATTGATATAAATTGCAAAAAGTGTTGGGGATAGGGGGCAGCCTTGTCTCACACCACGATTTATAATTCCTTCTTCAGAAAAAAACTCAAACTTACAATTATAACTACATTTAAAAAGTGTTAAAGTTGTGTTATATTTGGAAGATAATTCTACAATTTATTTTACGATTGTTGTGTAAATGATCACACAAGATAAAGTATTCCATATTTGTTAGATTTTAACTTCTAACAAGGGAACTGTCACCATTGCATCCGAAACCTACCTTGAAATATTTCCCAGAGAAATGATGTGATGTAACAAGGCCGTGTCCAAAAAAAGTATATGTCTTTTCTAACTGCAAGGCACAGAAATCGCAGCCAGAATCCAGCAATGGCAACCTACTGTACGGAGCAGATGGACTCCCTGCATGAATAAGAGCTAAGTGGAGTGAGGTTGGAAGCGGCTCGGATGGCAGGTAGTAAGGTTTATCCAATCTTCCAATTCAGCAGTTGTATTACTTCCCTATAGCTTCAGATTCTTTGTAAGTACAGTCTTGCAGCAGCATGGACAACAATTTTACGCGAATATGAAACATAAACTTCCGACTCAAGTTATAGTAATCAATAAACTCTTATGTTCTGTATTCGTAATACAAACAGTTGAAATATTTTTCCCACCACTATAGTCTAACGGTAGTATCGCTGCATCGTACGCAATGGGCTCGGGTTCGATCACCGGCCAGGACAAGTTTCCGGGGTGATTTTTTTTTTCGGGGTTTACCTCACCTGTAACACAAATATCAAGGAACGTTAAGGCTCAAACAGTTATATGTCCATCATAATCCTCGTTATTATATTCTCCTTCTTTAGTATGAATAGTGTGTTTCGACTTAATGTTGTGTTGTCTCGGAGGAGACCCTGACAATGAGATTATCACTCAGTCCGGGAGGCCCTCAATGTCCTTGAATGTCAAAAAAAGTGTGTGTGATCCACAGTTTAGAATCCCTGTCCTGACATGTCGTGCCACTGTAAGGCCCGGGTTACGTGTTGCATGTAAACAGTACCTATAAGGCGAGAGATTTAACTAATTTAAAGAAGAAGAAACATTATTACATTTTATTTAATTTTAAATTATTTTATATAGAGCGATTCCATGAAAATGTCATGCCGAGGTGAAAATTTTGAAACTTACGCAGGAATAATTTTGATGATGTAATATATATCTTTAAATATCAAATTTTATAATTCTATAAGAAAATGTTTCAAATGTGCATTATTTTAATCTAATAATAGCGGTAGAACTTGTCATATTCCAAACCTAAAAAAATACGCAAAATTTTACCAATTTCTTGTTTAATGATTTGGTCGTATGAATTCTTTTTATTTCATAAAATCTTTTTTTAAGCCACACTTTGGTCCTCCTTGGTCGTAAATGAAGCAATATTAATTTCATTCTAATATTCTATATACCTTAAATGTGTCCTATAGTTGTTAACTGTAAGTTATGGTCAATCAATCACAGAAACGGATAAAAATTACTGTACACAACATAATAATTGATGGATTAAAATTTCCTCTTGGATTGTACGTTATCGGTAAACAACTAACAAAAACGTATTGATGACATTTTCTTGTAAATCATTATTTTTCCCGCTGGACTCCCGTGACTGACTGACTTTTTGTCCCCTCATTTATATTGCTAATACGCATGACGCAGTCAGTTGCTTGCTGGACTCCGCTGTGTATGAACATAAACATGGTTTAGGAAATCTAGTAGACTGTTCGGCTCAGCTGTTTCATAAAATAATTACTGGCTCTTCTTATGTGACAATTTGATCTAAAAGGCAGTCAGCGGAAGGACTTAAATGTAGAGTAAATTCCATGAAAATGCCATAGCGATGTGAAAATTTTGAAATTGGCGCAGGAGTAATTTTTTCGATGAGATATACTTTTTTACAGATGAAATTGTCTGATTCTAGAAGTTAATGTTTGAAATACGGATTATTTTGATTCTAAAATTAATAGTAGAACATGACATATTTCGAAACCTAATTTCAATCAATTGTAATATTTATGCAACCATTTTGCTGCAAAAGTGTATTGTAAATGTCAGTCAGTCACATATGGAATTGCTCTATATTTCATTTGAGGGAAGTAGATTATACAGGGGATGATTGGAAAACATTAGCTCAGGATAGGGATGTATGCAGAGCTTATGTCCGCGCGACCATGAATCTACGGGTTAGATAGTGTCAGTGAGTTAGTTAATATATTTTATTAATTTGTGTTGTAATTAACAACTGTAGTCTCGAGGTAGCGACGCTGCCACGTAACGCATGAGGCCCGCATTCGATCTCCGGTTGAGAGAAGATTCCGGGATGATGTTTTTTTTTCGGGGTTTTCGTCATTTGCAGGATGTTAGGAAACGTTAAGGCAATTTGCTATAATCAAGAAAATAGGAACATATATTCGAAATTATGAGCAGACGAAGTTAGGAGGGAACTTCAAAAGATTGAGAACGGTTGGGTGTGGGAAAGGGGAGCGAAAGTAGCAAGAATGCATGGAGAAAAGTAGGTGCGGTACTTGGATCTAAGCCAACGTGATACTCTTGCAGTTTTTATGGGAAAACTTCTTTGTCCTTATAAACAATATTTAAAAGGGTATGGTGAAAATAACCATATATACATAAGTGAGTGTGCACTATCGAACTCAGGGTTCACTGCTGCCCGGAACATAAGCTCTCCATGCATCCCTATCTTCTATTAATGTTCTCCAATCATCCCTGTATATTCAATTTGCCTCAAATCACGATTAAAATTATTCTCGCACGTTTTATTTGTGGTATTCGCAAATTTGACCATGTTACACCTTCCCTGGAACAATTATCGTGGCTTCGTCTAAGAGATCGTAGAACTGTCCATTCCCTATCCCTTCTCTATAAAATACTTCACACATCATCGCCTAATTATTTATCACGCCGCTTCATCAGACTATCCGACACACATAATCTTGACACTCGATCCCATCAGCACATTGTCCTTTATATCCCTCCTCATCACACTGTATATTATTCATTATCTTTTACGGTCTCACTTACCAAAATATGGAATTCCCTTCGCCCTATGTCAGAGACTGTCAAACTATAACTTCCTTAAAAAACAAACTAAATAATTATTTAATAACAAACTAATTTATACACCTCACTGATAGTATTCTTTTGACAATTCTTCTTCTTATTCTTCTTCTTCACTTCACTGGCCTTCGTACATTCCTTGAACCTCTTGGCTTGTAGTTGAATGCTGCTCTTGGCAATCTTGATACATTCATTCTTTCCACGTGTGTAAACCATTTCTCTCTATATTCTCTGATTTTCTCATCCAATGGATATATATTTAACTCTGTTCTTATATAACAATTAATACATTTTATTATTTATGAAAATAATATTAAGAATAACAAATATTTTCTTTTGTTTTGTTTTAAATACTGAATAATCGTAAAATTAGTTTTCTATATCTCATTATTTTTCTTTGGTTTTTATATGCATTAGACAGGGACAATTTAATATAAGAATAAGAATAAATTTTATTTACAAATAAATGTTAAATACAGTATTGAGATCCGAATGAGCAAGTGCCCGTGCTCGGGTGCAGTTCAGTTACATGAATAATACAAATAGAATATATACCTTTAAAGTTATAGGCCAGTTTCATTTTTACATAAATTATGGCACATACAAATAAAAAATAATAATGTATTGGGAATAAGACTTATTCTAACAAGAGAATTAATGGAATGGAGAATGATATACACAAAATAATATAAATCATATAATGTAATGGATTATAACCAATAATACAGAAGAAGAAAGTAATTAGTTATATATTGATTTATAATAATATAAGCAAAAATAGATGCTTTATATTTATTATTTTAAACTATTCAAATGATTAATTTTATTTACTTGATTAATTAAAAGTTATTAATTTAATTGCTTTTTTAAAACTAGCTGTGTTTGTTTACTTAGTTGTGGATTGGATCTGATTAATTCATTATATAATTTGGGTCCTAGATATCTACTATGTTTAGATCCAGAAGTTGTATAACATTTTGGAACATGTAGCAAAGAAGTAGTATTTTGTCTAGTGCTGTAAAAACTTCGATTATGCTCTTTAAATTCGTTTTTATTTTTATGAAAATAAGTAAGCAATGTATGCTTGAATATTTATTTAATATTTGGCACGTTGGATTCTAAATAAATTAAATTTGTAGGGTAATCTAAAGGTTTCTGCAAGCAGATTTTTATGATTCGTTTTTGTAGTAATGTTAAGGGAGAAAGAACCTAATATTCCGTATTGGATTATCGATTGAACCAGAGCTAAGTAAACAGTTCGCAATACATACATTGGTAAATATAATCGAAGGATGATAAATTTGTGAATAGTTTTACGTAGTTTGTTACACAGCAAGGAAACGAGTTTGTCGTATCTTAAATATTGGTCTATTATAATACCTAGATATTTCACTTGTGTTGATATTCTCAAGGATGGACATGTGCAATAATCGTTATTACAATTGTGTATTGTAATATCGTGACTGGGGTATGTCTTGCTTGTATACATTTTATTATTAGTTTTTAGTCTTAATATTAACTAACATTAACCGGTTGCATTATTGATCGTAATATAATAGATATTATCTTTTTGATCAAATTTTTATTTAGTATTTAATATTAGAGTTAATTGTGATTGTTATATTCTGATGTAATACATGTTTGTCCTGGTGAGCGGAAGAGAAGGCCACATGGCCTTAACACCACCAGGCTAAATAAATCCTAATCTAATCTAATCTAATCATTCTTGATCTGCCTGCTGTGCGCTTGCCCTCTGGTTTTCCTACACGTGTTTCCAAGTACTCTTTCATTCCACATTCGTGCAACGTTTCCTGGCTATCGTAGTCTACGAGACTTAACTCTTATTATATCTGGATTTCCATAAAGATCATGTAACTCACACTGTTTTGTATTCTTTCGCTTTCGCCTGTATGTTCATCTCTCTGGTCCAAAATGTTTATATAAACCTTTTTTAGACCCCTTAAAATCCTAGGTCATATAGCGTATAATTATTTCATTTATTTGTTTGCATTTTTATTTATGTATTTAATAATATTATGAAATGGTAAATATGAAGAAATGAGTCCTGGTAACGAAATTTCAGTCCAGCATTTACGTTGGCGATTGAGGGAAACCAGCAAAAACCTCAATCAAGTAGGTCTTCACCGGGATTTGAAACCCGAATCATCCGAATACAGTTTAGTAACATAGGTTGAGAGTAATAAAATGGATTGGAAGTTCACACTTGACGTAAAATCGTTTCAACTGTAACTAAGAAAAGCAGAAATAAAACTGTCTGTAATGTGTTGACAAAATAACATGCAGTAGGTTGTGCCATAGAAAGAAACCAATCAATGCAACAGATATTCTTGCATTACATAAGTTTATTGTGTTGTATATTTTATATTTTTACTTTATCCTCATTTGTATTCGCGTTTAAATATTGGATTACATTGCATCATCATCAACAACAAGGATTAAGCCCAATGGCCTGTTCCGATCTGATTATAGGTCGAATTGGTCCTTCCATCTCTTCAATGATCTTCCCAAAAATCTTCTCCCTTTTGGTTTATAATTATACGTTCTTCTTGGTATGCGCTGTTCATTCATTCGTGAAACGTGCTGAAGGTAAGCATTTTAATAGTATTTTATTCTTTCACAGAGATTAAATATATGAAGTTCTGTTCTTATATCTTCGGTTTTATTTTTATCGGCCCTTTGGTATCCTGCTATTGCTCTCAATATCTTCGTTTCAGCAGCCTCTATTTGTTTACTACCTGCCTTTGTTAATGTCCAGGTTTCACATCCATAGATAAGAGATGGAACTGCCAATACTTTGTAAAATTTTAAATAGTTTCTTTTCTAGTTTTATTCAGTCAAGTGCGTTTAATTGTGCCACATAGATAATTGAATCGTTGTATTTTAGTGTATCTAAATTTCTGTCATTACCTAAATGGCATCCCAAATAATTAAAATTCTGAACTTAGTCTATAATTACATTGTTTATCACTATTTTTGTTCTTATATCACATTTTCCTTTCAGAGCTAATATTTTCCTTTTAGATGTAGATATTCTTAAATTTTATTTTAGAGAGATATTATTTAAAGTATAAAGGAATTGTTGTAAAGCATTTTCTGATGCTGTCATTATTACTTGATCGTCTGCAAAAAGCAGAGTTGTCAATACACTAATTATATTAATTTGTTCTTGCCATTCATTTATGACATGGTCCAAGTATAAATTAAATAATGCTGGTGACAACGGACACCCTTGTCGTACTCCCTGGTTTATTTCTATTTTTTGTTTACTACTAATTTTATCCCCGCAGTCTCTTTTAAAATTTGTTTCTATATATAAACTCTGAATAGCTCTTATAAGGTCTTGAGGAATTCCTTTGATTTCTAAAATGTTCTATAATTTATTTCTACTTACACTATCAAAGGCTTCAGTATAATCAACAATAAGTCAAAAGTAATGGCATTTATTGGTAAATATGGAATTAGATCAAAAATTGTACTGGATAACAAAATAATAGAACAAATATCACATTTCCAATATTTAGGATGTGACATAACTTATAGAGAAAATAAAGATATAGAAAATAAAGTAAATAAATTTCAGGCCATTTGTGGAACCATAAAAAGAACCTTAGGTCGGAAAACAAGGAAAGATACGAAGCTTAAATTATATAGAACAATGGCTGTTCCTTTGTTGTTGTATGGAAGTGAAAATTGGATAATGAAATAAAGGGATAAAAGCAGGATACAGACTGCGGAAATGCTATTTTTACGTAATGTGAAAGGATGCACATGAGCGGATAGAATAAGGAATGAAACTATAGGAGAAGAATTAAATATATATAAAATTGAAGATAAAATCAGCGAAAATAATAAGAAATGGACAGAACACTTAATGAGAATGAACAACGAAAGAATACCAAAAAGAACCTTCCTGTATAATCCCAGAGGAACAAGAGATGTTGGCCGACCACGTAGAAGATGGTCTCCACTTTTAACTTCGCCGGAACAGGCTGCATAGCCTAAACCTTGTAGTAGAAGAAGAAGAAGAAGATAATCAACAATAGCTATATACGTGGGTAAATTAAATTATTTTCTTTTTTCTATCAATTGGGCCATTGTAAAAACGCAATCTATAGTTGACCTACCCTTTCTAAATCCATTTTGTTCCTCACGTAATATTGTTTCAGCTATTTTATTTAATCTATATGATACAATTTTTGCATATATGAGCTGAATTTAATAAACTTATTCCTCTATAATTTGTACATTTTCTTCTGTTTTTTTTTAAATATCGGAACAGTTATTGCGTCCTTCCATTCATCCGGAATAGACCCCGTTTTCCAGCAAAGGTTTATAAATTCAAGAAACTTAACAATAAATGTAATCGATGCACATTTGAATAACTCTATGTTTAAATTATCTGCTCTAGGCTATTTCTTGTTTTTAAAATTTTGCATTGTTAACATTAGCTCTTCAAACCTAATACTATCCACATTTGGATAATTTTCTCTTAAGGCTATTGTTTGTTCTTCTAAGTTTGTCTACAACGATGTATAATGTTGTGCATCACGGATAATAATTTGATAAGGAAACAGCATATTCAAATTTTCCCTGACATAGAAATTTAATTGAATTATTCCAAAATCGATTCCTTATACAGTTCATAAAATTAAGAGGTTGAACTGTGGTTCAGTCGATATCTTCTAAGTCCCACTTCTGATTGGAATTTTATACCTTACATGTACTTACAGGATATGAGAATTTAGTTGTCCGGCCGTTATAAGACAGTGACGGGTACTCAACTTTCCCTCCGTCACCATAGCATGCCTGAGGAAGACCAAATCAATTCAATTACGTTCTTAACTAAATAACCAACTAAACTACAAACTCCTCGGCGCGACAGGCCTAGAAAGCCTTTGCCCTACCAGCGACTGCTGACTTCACATATACATGTGTTAAATACTTGAGATAGACGATCACCAGCCAGTGTAGGGGTGACATGTGGTCACTATGTCGCGTCCCCCAGCCGTTGTAATTGGAGTCGCTACTTATTGTAGCTACCCAAATTCCTCACGATGCTGGGTGGGCACCGGTCCAATACTGAACAAAATTCCACGAAAAAAATCTTCTCCATGAAGACCCGAATCAGCGCAAGTTCCATAGCTTAAGGCTTCTTGCCTTAACCACTTGGCTACGGAGCGAGACTTAAACCAAATAATCACGTGCTGGAATGTGTTAGGAGGATGAAAAGCCCATCCATTTCCAAGAATATTGACAAAAGATGACATCATCATCATTATCATCCGTCACGAATTAGGCCTCTGCAGACCTGTTTCGGCCCCATCTAGCAGTCTTTTAAGAGGTCTTCCTGGTCGACGATGTCCTCTGTGCTTCTAATTGTTCTAAAATTTCTTCATTCTTTTTTTTGATCTTAAAGAGTGTATCCTGCTGTCCTGAGGAATTTCATTTCCAGTGCTTTGATTCTGCTTCTGTATCTTTTTCTTAATGTCCAAATCTCACTTCCGTATGAAAGAAAGGTTAATGCTAAAGTATTATATATTTTTATTCTTGTAAACTTTTGTACTAATTTAGCTTTTAATGTATTATTTATTATTTCTGAGTTTTGTGTAAATTTGATGATTTCCTTGTTCACCTCTTTTCATCTATACTTTTAATAATCTTGTTTGAACACCGTTGAGGTTAAAATTATTTAAATTATAAAAATCTTAGTACCTTATATAACTCAGTCGTTCTCAACTATAATAATATCTGTTATACGTAATCTTCGTTATATTATTAAAATTCAAAGGTTTTCGAAGACATGCTTCATCTTCAGGATAATTTCAATTTCTTTCAAAATATTGATTTTTGTCTATTGTTTTCTTTGTGGATTATTGTTAATGTTTTATCTATTTTACTAAATTGATGGCCGGTTTCTTAAATGTGTTCAGAAAAGCTTCATTTTCCTTCTTTTTTAGTAAAGTCTGAGAAATATTCATTAAATCTTATTTTAAAACTTCTCGATGTTCTACCTATAAAAACTTTTTCACGGTCGTTAGATTTGAATTTATATAGGCTTAC